>PVJL010000914.1:0-35225 GCA_004026885.1 Lyroderma lyra
AGGTTTCAGGCATACAATTCTACAGTGCATTGTCAACTTGATGTATAATAAGTTCACCACCTAATGTGACTTCTCTTTCCATCACCTTATATTTAGCTTCCCCTCCCTCCTCTCCCACCCCCTCCCCTTTCTCCCCTCCCTAACCCACTCGTCCCCAAATAAACATTAAACTATTGATTGTGTCCATGGGTTATTTGTTCATTTCTTTTTTTCTTTGCTTTCAGTTTTATATTCCACATATGAGTGAAGTCATACAGTTCTTTGTTCTTTCTGTCTGGCTTATTTCACTAAGCATGATGATCTCCAGGTCCATCCATTTTGTTGCAAATGGCAATATTTCATCTTTTCTTATACCTGAGTAATATTCCATTGTGTGTATGTACCACAGCTTCTTTATCCAGGCATCTGTCGCAGGGCACTTTGATGGTTTCCATGTTTTGGCCACTGTGAACAGCGCTGCGATGAACATTGGGGTGCATAAGTCTTTGCGGACAAAGGTTTTCAGGATTGCCTTATTAAATATAAGTGTCAGAAGCTATTTAAAGCTATAACATTTGTTGTCACTTTTTAATTTCACTCAAAAAACTGACTTTTCTTTCAGTACTTTCACTGTAATTAGACAATGTGCCAACAGGTGGCAGTAGTGCCTCATCCATGGCCCAGTTATTTGCCCAGAAAGGATTTTACTGTAGAAAAGTATTCTATTATGTTGTGATATGTATGGTTTTATTCTTTGCAATATTTTAGTTCTTTATTAAAATGTTTTAACTTAATTGAATATGGTATATATGACATATACCAAGATTAATTTTTTGTGAGGAAAACAGCAAAAACAAGTTTTTAAAAAGAAACTCAGAAAAGTCAGAAACAGCCTAGTCACGCTGCTTAGGCAATTAGAGTTACTGAAAAAAGTTATATTAGTTTATCTTTCTAGTAATCCTAATCAACTAGAAAGTTCTAGGCTTACTCCTATGCCTCTCCTGAAATGTATTTTTCATATAGCTAAAGAAAAACAACAAGAAAAGCTATCTTTGTTAGAATTCTCCTTGGATATTTTTTAAATATCCAAGTTTTAGAGCTAAGAGCAACCTTAGAAATTTAATCAAAGCCCCCATATTACAGCTGAAGAAACTGACATGTCAAGACCTAAGATTTTGCCCAAGATTCCTTGGAGACACAGAACTAGATCCCAGGTTGCATGGGAGTCTTCACAAGTATGCTCAAACAAGGTACAAATGTCAATTTGTGAACTTTGTAGTCACTTTACAAGGCTGGGTTTACAAAGCTAGTTCTTTACAAACCAAGTTGTTCTTCTTAATCACTATGCTTACACTTCTGACAGGTTAAAAAATAAAGTAGTTAGCTGCTGTTAGACCAGTCACTTGGGCTTTTTCTAAGTGGGAATGATTATGAGGATGTATATTATAATTTCAACTAGAAAGTAAAATGTGTCTGCTGAATTGCTAACCAATAGAAAATTTAAATAATCGTCAATGGTAAAATAAAAATAAAAATAAGCAGGGTCCACAGTGTAGATAAAATTTCACCACACTGCATTTCAAATTGTCTGAATGTTTCATCTAAACTCTGATATTCCTCATCTCATTTCTAAAGAGTCACTCCCAGCTTCTGAGTTAGGCTTCCTGTCCCCATAGAACTCACCCTCAGTGCCCTGAGACTCAAGCTTTACATTTTGTCTGCTTCTGTGTTTCACAGGGAGATGTCAGGAGACCCCCGGGTACTCCCAGCCAGCTTTCCTTCAGTTCTCTAACTCATTTGTTTCTCTCAGTGCCATTTGAAAATGAGGAACTGTGCATTCTGCAACTCACAGCTATCTTTTGATTTTAGGAGAGGTCTTAAGCCATCATTCCTTCAAAATTGCTATAAAATTCTTCTAGAAACTCAAAAAAGAAGAGAATGGAGACCATCAGGCCTCAAATCAGTGTGAAAGCCCATCTTTCCAGTTGGGAGAATTTTCTGTTAGGTAGGAAGCTAGGCGTGAGCGATAGGAGGTGCAGAAGGTAATATGATCAGCGTCTCATACTACTCATATCCCCTCCCCAGGGACCGCCCAGGCCCAGCCCCTAGAGATAAACTTTTCATCAAAATCTCCCAGGAAAAGGGAGTGAAGACCCCAACCAGAATTAGCTGGTTTCTGAAGCCTGCATGAAGAGCTGGACCTTGTCCTTAACCTGACACCCAGCTTCATTATACTGTAATTATAATAAAATGACCATTAAACTTTGGCCACCCCCACCCCCACCATGGGTTTTTCTGTATGCATTCTGGGTAAGGGCATGTGCAAAAAGAAAACAGTTATATAACCTGCATGTGCCAATCAAATTACCTAAGTCTGTACATCAAATGTCCTAAGTCTGTACCTCACGTTCAGGGTTGGCACAATGCCAGTAATAAAACGCAGACCCCAAACCCCCTGGGGCCACTACTTCACTTGGCTTGGCCTGTTTCTCTCTTGAAACATATCTCAATAAAGTTTCACTCTGCCAATCTGTAATCCTTTACTGCATCAGTGAGAAGGACGACCAGTGTCCCCCAAACCATACCCACTCTGTACCCACTTCGTGCAGTAACATTTCTGCCCCTTCCTCCCAGTCACCCCCACTCTTCATGACCAGCAGCTCATCCACAGTCACAGGTATTCTTTCAAATAGTCTTATGGAAATTTGCAGTCCAACTGGCTCCTAAAAAAGACTGCGGTAACTTCCCAGGAATCATTAATTTGCTTTCTCTGTGCTACTGAGTATATCCTCAGACTTCAGGAGGGGATGCATTTAAAATAATTTATTTGTATTTAATAAAAGAAAAGAGGAGGAAAGGTTATTAAATTCTGGACTGGAGATAACTTTTCGAGAAAAAAAAACGATGAAAGAGGTGAATTACATGAATTACTTAAAATTCTATACATCAGAAAGATATATGTAGGTTTGAAATACAATCATTTGAGGGAAATACTACAGCAAACATTATGGACTAAGGATTAAATGAGCCCATACAAATGAATTTTTAAAAACCTCTAAAAACTCTCAATAGATAAAGAATATCAATAGACAATGCACATGCAATTGGATGATAAACATTTGGTTAAATGACCCAATTTACTGAAATCAAATAACTGAGAATTCAAAAGGCAAATATATGATATTTTGCCTTCCTACCAATTTAGCAAAGATATGTATTAAAATGTGAATGCCCCAAATGAAAGTGTGGCAAAACGGGTCTTTACATAAGAGGCTGTCCAGAGGCATTTTTTGTGCAAGTGAAAAACTGACATTGACTTAACATCTTATAATAGAAGTCTGTTTAGGCAAATTTCATAAATAAAACTCTAGGTAGCCATTTTAAATGATGATTCTAAATGATTTTTTAAATAAGAAAAATGCCTGTGCTATATTAAGTATAAAAAGCAAAGGATAACTACTTTTAATGCATGAGTATAAAAGGCTGAAAGGGAGTATTTCTATAGGTTAATACTCATCGTAACTAGGAGGTGAGATTTTAATTAAATTTATTTCAGCTTCTTTGCTTTTATGCATCTTACAAACTTTCTACATTCGGTATATAATTAGTAAAAAAGAGAGAGAAATAAAAGGGGAAAAAAGAACAAAATAAAGGATTAACAAAATGACTGTCATTTGCCCACCCTCCTGAAACAAAAAAAAAATATATTTCTTGAGAAGACCCTACAAATCCACCCTCCAGGTAATCCTCCTGGCTGGATGTTTACAGCAGAGTTAACGTGGTTAAATGAGAACTGCCCTAGTACCTACCACATGACTTTCTAGGGTGCTGGGTTCTCTGCAATTCCATGCATAATAATCTTTTTAACAATCCCTGCAATTAGGGTGTTGCCGAACTGGAATTGTTACTTTATTTGAGACAGGTATACACACATATGCACGTACACACAACCCTAGAAATTCAGAACCAACTACCCCCTAGAAGAAAAACAGTGTAATTAGCTCTCCTTTAGATGGAGAGATATTCTTCAAAACCTAAATATAAGCAGACTTTCGTACATTTTTTTCTTCAAAAAATACAGATCACTAATTGCCACCAGATATTGGTCAGGTAGGTGAGGCCGTCTCTTAGTGGTATTATGATGCTTTGGACTTTAGGGCAACCAACTAAGTTGGTGGCTAGTAGGATATAGAGAGACCCACTCAGCTTTGGAGTTGAATAAGCAATGAAGGAAGTTCTCAAGTTGCACCGTGAGAACCAATCTTCTCAAGCAGAACTTAATTACTACTGTACAATTATCAAAACATTTACGAAGAATGCTAACCTTACACCCACTGATGGATTTCTGGTAAGCCCATATCCTTTAACTGAAATGTTCTCATCAAGTGTGTGTTTGTGTGCATGTGTGTGTGACAGAGAGAGAGAGAGAGAGAGATGCAGTCACAGTAGATGCTCAGTTAACCACACCCATGGGGACTGGTAGATGCCAGATATATGTAGTTTCTGGTTGCTTGAGAGTTACCACTAAAAACAGGCCTAACTAATACCACACCATACCATAAACTTTGTATTGCCTTGGTATTAATATTGAAATACAGTCATTGAAAGCAAATTAAGACAAATTAAGACAAACTTAATGTAACCATTTTATTATAAAAATAGCTTTGTGAATACATCATGCACTTTTAGTAAAAAATGGCAATGAACCTTTCAACTTAATGAATCTAAAAATTTTTTTAACTTCAAGTAACTTAGAAAAAAACACACTCGTACACACTTAAAACTGCTACAGTAAGGGTAGAGAGTTTACTGGGTAGATGTCGCATCAGTATCAGCAGGACCTGCTGACGCAGCCGCGATAGGCTCAGGAGAGGTGAATGATGATGGTTTGGGATCTATCCTGTGCCGGCAAACCTGCCGCAGCTTTCTTAAAAACGAGCAAACATCAGCTGGCTTTGAGGCCCCACGCCTCTCACGCAAAGTCATGTTTTTCATGCTGTGCAGCTGCATAATATGCAGAGATTTTATTTTAATTGTTATTTAAAGTATTATTTGTTCTATTTTTTGCTGATTGCTTGAGCGTGCCGGCTGTCTGAGTTCTGGTGAACAGAGAGTCCACTGTACTACTGTTTCTGCTCAGTAGCATCAGTAATGTGCCCTTGTCTTCCTAGTAAGACCGAATGTGAGTGTTTTCTCCCTGTTTGACAAGAATCCAAGTAGGACAATATCTTAGAGGACACCTAGTACTAGTCAGTGATTGTTTAAACAACAGGAAACCCGCTTGTCCAAGGTTACACAGCTAATTAGGGGCACGGGCTTTACTGAGCCTGGTTATCTGAGCTTAAATTCCGCTGTGAGCTCTCCATTGCCTGAGTAGTATAGTAACTTTGGTTGCTTTTCCCAAAGACCAAACAAGACGTGACTATCAAGATTGTGCCTTTGGATGTAAAGAAAAAAAAAAAGAAAATTAAAACAACCACATCATTCCATGGCGGAGGATGAGGTGGGGGTGGAAATCACCATCTGGGAAGACCATCTTGGGGCTGACTCAGAGATGCTCCCCACACCGACTAGTGCTGCCCATGCAGGGGCAGGAGCGAGGCGTCCCGGCCAGGTACAGAAGCATCAAGGACAATCAAATGATCGGGGGGGGGGGGGGGGGGGGGGGGGGGGGGGGGGGGGGGGGGGGGGGGGGGGGCGGGGGGGGAAGGCTGGGAGCGGCCGCGAGGCCAAGAGCAGGCAGACGTAAGCAGTCTCTGCCCAGGGCACTGTCTGGAAGGAGGGTTGTGGGTCTTCGGAGGGACCGCAGGAAGAAAGTGTGTGAGCACCAGCTGGCCTTTCCACCACAGCCTGCCTGCCTGCCTGCCTGCCTGCCTGTCTGTCCCTCTCTCTCTCCTCTCTGTCACACACACACATGCGCGCGCACACACACCAGGTCACCTCTTAGGTTCTGCCTTAAAGCAGATACACCTTTTGGCCTCTCTGTCCTTTTGAATGTGCAATTTCCTCTCCTTTGCTGCTCTGACCTGGCTGACTTTTACTTTAACAATTCAAGTGACACCATTTAAGATGCTTTCTCACAGCCACTCCCACGTGCCCTCTACCCTCACCCAGACTCGGCTCCGTACCCCTCCTCTGTGTTCCCACACAACTTAGGCAGACTCTACCCAGGTGCTTTTCATGCAGCCCCGTGCCCCCCAAAAGGACCATCAGCTCTTTGAGGGCAGGGGCCTCGTCTTTCCTCTTCAGAGCCCCGTACTGAACATTGAATGGATGGTTACCAGGCACCTGTTTGTGCTAGCACTGTGCTAGGTCCTGCAGACACAGTAGTGGGCAGCACACACAGGATCCCTGCCCCTGCGAATCTCGTATCCTATTCACGGTCCTTGCCATTCTAGAAGCTTTCTGAAAAAATGATATTTAACACAATGAATGAATGCCAGATCAATCTGATACAATGTAAATATTTTCCTAGTCTACAGTACTGTCTTACGTCAAATAACAGTAGACTCAAGGAGAACACTTAGAGGATTAAGGTTTTCTTAGATAAGATAAATTTTATAAGGAGTGCTATCAGAAAGATGACATGGCTTGAGGCTGGCTCCTAATCTTCCACAGCAATTTCTGGAAAGATGGGCATTATATTATTACAGTAGAGTGAAGCCCGTCACCGCCAAACCTATTTACCTAAATTCTGGTACTTCTGAGTCTGAGAATCACTCACTTAGGAAACTTGGCCGGCCTGTACTTTGACATTGCACACAGAGAATTAGATCTCCAGAAACTATTGATAATACAACAAATCCTTAATCAGCTCTTCAATGTTTACGTCTTTCACCTAGAACATATGAATTTATAATAAAACGATAGCTATTTCCAACTTTTGGATCTTTCCTATGAGTTTTAGCCTCTCTCAGTAGGATGTACTAAAGAAACTGAAGTTTGATGACTCACGGTCCTATCAGAACCGAATGATTGGGCCGTGACTCGGGCAAGAAGTCACGTCAGGTGACATTCCAGGTATTGACTCTATGGCCACACCTTTCCCAAGGACTGCACATGTCCCTGTGATGTGTTCTTTCCTTTTCAAAATGCAGACTCCTGCTTTTAAGAAAGAGCTGGGGAAAAAAAAAACCCAACTACATAACAATAAAAGGAAAAAAGAAAAAGAAAACAACAGAGCTGAAGAATCTTAACTCACCATTTCTTTTCTCTCACCGTGTCCAGACTTAAAAAAAAAAAAAAAAAAAAAAAAACTTCTTTATTATAATAGTAGCAGAAGGTTAAAATGGAATTTTTAGCTGAGACCCTGAGGTTATAGATACCTGATACCAAAGAGGGTTTTGAGATAGACCACCCTAGAGGGGATTTTCAGTAGATATCTGAAAACTGGTAACACGAGCTCAGTCATGTGAATCTGCAGGAAAAGAATGCCTCGGCCAGAGGGAATTGCATAGGTGAAAGCACACAGGAGACTGGAACCTAAACACCGTTTTACCCACACTGAGAGGCTAAGGGAGCAAATTATTGAGAAAGAACTTGTGACAAAATGTACCTGCAGAAAACTGGGCTGTGCTTCTCTCTCCCACCCGCCCAGGGGAGTTGTTGGGGGTTCTTCTCCCTTTATAATAAATGAGGAAAGTAGACACACCACAGACTGGTGTCTGCCTCCCACACAGAAGACCCGAAAGCCAGACCAGGACTGGCCTCAGATCCAGAAGTGCAACAGAGTGGGAGGGCAGGGCGGTGGCTGCTCTGGGTGGCCTGGCCTTCAGAGCGTGTCAGAGCAAAAGACGCTTGAGCATTTTCAAGGCCACTGTGGCCCTCTCAGTAGAGAGCCAGCCTGGAGCCATTTTAAGTTCTTCCCTAGAGGACACCTCATGACAGAATGAAGGACAGCAGGCGACAAGAGCCTATCTACATGGAGCAAACCTGACAAACCAGAAAGAACTGGCCAACCTGTGGGAAACACTTCTCCCGCATCACAGAAAATGTAGCCAAATGTGCCCAAGGGCTGCCGCCAAAGAACCCCAGAAAAGTCCCATTTAAAAAGTCAGTTTTAAATACCTGCCAGGTCCGGGGCTGTAAAGCCATCTCACAGGTGGGCCCGTAAAAGCAGAACTTCCCTGCAGTACCATGCCAGGCCACATCGGAGCCTGAGGCCACAGAAAAATATCTGTGTCCCTATTGATACTTTTCAAAATATCCTCCGTGTTGAACCAAGTGGAAAAGTTAATAAAGACTCTAAAGTCAAAAAACATGATTACATTCATTTCCCAGCCAGGGAACCACCAAAAAAAAAAAAAAAAAAAGTGATTACACATCAAGTCCCTTGAACTACAGGCTGATTAGAAACACTGTGCTGATTGCACAAAAATTCAAGGTCATGAAAGAAACAAAAAATGACAGCCTGTCTTTATTCACATTTTTGGAATGTTGTCTATCCTGGATTTTTTGGATGAGACTTCTAAAAATATTGCAATAATATTGATTGTGATTGAGATATAATTGACAAACAAAAATTGTATATATTTAAGGTATACAACTTGATGTTTTGATACATGCATACATTGTATCAAACAATGTATGCACCTAAGGCAGGAGCCCCCCTGCCCAGCCTTGCTCTCCAGCTGTGCTCTTCCTGCTTGTCCAGCACCTTCAACCTCGGAGAACCCAGAGACCTTGGTTAGCAAGATGGAAGACCACAGTGGGAGCATGAGGTAAAGAAGGCTTTCCACCTCCACACGGCCTTAGCTGGAGGGGAAGAACAGTGCAGGCCAGAACGAAGGTGCATCTCTGATAGCATTCCCATAAAATTTGCTTGTTCAATGTACTAGTCACATGAAACTGCACCTTCACAACAAAGTCACACAAATGCCTGGCAGTTGGGGACAGATAGAGAAACCTCCAGCATGATAAAGTGAAAGAACTTGGGCTTTGCAGTCAAGGGCCAGAGCTCTACTACTGGCTCCTCTACATGTAATCTTGGGAAAATACTCTGATAGCCTCAGTACCTCATCTATAAATTCAGTGAATATTAGTGAATCCTTCCAATACGCTCAGAAGACACAATTACACCTTCTGAGGAAGGCATAGGCAAACAGCCAATTGTATATTCAGTAAGTCTCATGGGAGAGACATCTGCAGGGTGTTATCACCTAGGCAGCGGTTCTCAACCTGTGGGACACAACCCCTTTGGGGGTCGAACAGCCCTTTCACAGGGGTCACCTAAGACCATCAGAAAACACACAGCGGATATTTACACTATGATTCATAACAGTAGCAACATTACAGTGATAAAGTAGCAACGGAAATAATTTTATGGGGGTCACCACACATGAGGAACTGTACTAAAGGGTCCCGGCATTAGGAAGGTTGAGGCCCACTGACCTAGAAGGAGAGCAACCACCCCAACTAAAGACCTTAATTACGAAGGTTACCAGCGAGCTAAGTTGGGTAGAAATAATAGAGCTTGGTCATGTGAAGCTGCAGGAAAAGCATGTCTCAGCCAGTGGGGACTGCATACGTAAAAGCATGGAGGAGACTGGAATCTGAAACAGTCAAACTCATAGAAGCAGAGTAGGGTGATGGTTGCCAAAGGCTGTGGGGAGGAGAAAATGAGAAAATGATGGTCAAGGGTGCAAAGTTTCAGTTATGAAAGATGAATAAGTCCTGGAGATCTAATAGCCTACAGCAATGTAATGATAGTTAAAAATACTATATTGCGTACTTGAAATTTGCTAAGAGGGGAGATCTTAAGTGTTCTCTTACCACAAAAACAAAACAAACAAAAAAATGTTAACTATGTGAGGTAACATAGGTTAATTAGCTTGTTTGATACAATGTATGCATGTATCAAAACATCAAGTTGTATACCTTAAATAGATACAATTTTTGTTTGTCAATTATAGCTCAATAAAGATGGGGTGCAGGGAAAGCATGAAGGAGAGCCACAGTAATTCCACTGGTTTGATACAGATTAAGTGAGATACTGGAGTTAAATCTTGCATATGCAGAAAAGTGCTATCGAATGTTAACAATTAGCCTCATCTCCGCTGTCCTGTCATTATTATCTGCTAGCCAAGACCGAGGCTGCTAAGGTCATTGGTTGTGGTTACGCTTCACACACCAGGGCGTGCCCTACATATTGTAGTTTTTGTGAATGGCAGCCCCTGAAATTGTGTAGCCAGACAGTGGTCCTGCCAAGATTTATTTCAAGAATAATCCATAAGTCTCTAAAGCTTCCCATATCTTTAAGGACATGGTGAGATATATAGGCTTATATCTCTTAGGATTATAACTTTAGAGTCATTTCGCCTCTTGACTTTCCCAGGAACATTTTTTGTTTGGGTGTTTTGTGTGTGTGTGTGTGTGTGGTTTTTTCAGTGGGTGGTTCCCTGGCTGGGAATCAAGCCCAGGCCACAGCATTGAGAGCACTGAAGCCTTAGCCACTACACCACCAGGGAACTCGCACCAGCAAAACTTATAAAATCTACAGAATGGGCCGCAGGATCCCCAGGGTCTGAGCTGTCTCTGGCATGGAGGAGGTAAAGTGATGGGAAGAGCGGTGATGCCCTGCGGGTTAGAAACTCTAATTGATGTGAAGACTTTGGATTGAGCTTTCTCTTGTGAAGGTTCTTCAGCCAGTACAGAACCTGCCGATCCTCTGAGTACCTGTACAGCAGGTTGCCACAGCACATGAGTGTGGCCTGCCCAAGGGTGATTGCCAACCCAAAGGGCATACTGATAGGGTCTGGAATGTCTGGCATTGTCTTCATCTCACGTCTTACTCAATAAATGCAACTGTCCAGAAACAGAAAAACCTTCAGTCCAATTTCTGGGCCAGCACTGTGGACTTTTGCCTTAAATGGAAATAATTGTTCTTCCTTGGTTAATCATTGTAAGCCCACACAGTGATATATCACATAAAAATCTCTAAATAATAATTATTAAAACTATAGAAATAGAAAATTCTTGAAATGTAAAGTAAGAACATCTTAAAGTGAACAAAATGTTAGGTGCACCATGAGTGTTAATGGATAAAAATGTGTACACACCTGGTTAAAAAAATATCAAACTAAAAATGATTATATTAGGCTGCTAATGAGTATGAGGTTTCTTTTTCAGGTGATGAAAATGTTCTAAAATTATATTGTAGTGATGGTTATACTAAATAACTCTGAATATACTAAAAACCACTGAATTGTACATTTTAAATGGGTGAATTTTATGGCATGTGGATTGTATCTCAATAAAGCTGTTGTTTTGTTATTTTTTTCCAAAATTATTTGCAAACAAAATATTTATGAGGTTCTTTATCCACCAACCCGATTTCATCCTTCTAAAAAATGTGAGTGTTTTGAACCTCGAATGCAAGGGGTAAGTGGAATGAGGAAAGAATGTGGGGCAATGCTAACAGGAATAACATGGAAATAAGAAGAAACAAGGTACTTCTCCAGATTTCCAGTTTACTTCTAGTGTCCCTTGTTGACAAAACTTAGCAGGAAGCCAGCTAACAAAGGAGAAATGTCGTTTGCAAAGTCCCTAGCCCAGTATCACAGAGCAGAGAAGAGTGGATTTTGACCTAATAATAACTTAAAAATCAGTACAAATGCCCTTCAGAAAAAAAAGGGGTAATCTAAAAGGAAAGTCATAGAATCAAATAATAGCCAAAAAATTGATAAAATTTGATTTTTAAGAAGTTGGTAAATGTAAACAACTAATAACAACTTAAAAATAACTAATGTCTTTGTGTTTTAAAAGGATGACGTAAAGCGACTTAAAAATTAAAACATGGGAGTTCCCTGGTGGTGTAGTGGCTTAAGGCTTCGGCGCTGGCGCTGTCAGTGCTGTGGCCTGGGTTCAATTCCCAGCCAGGGAGCTACCCACATACCAAAAAGCAAAAAAAAAAAAAAAAAATTAAAACATGGAAAAGGCTATTTTATAGTTAAAGTATGCAAGATTTGTATTGTTTTGGGAGAAGGATATAAATATTGAATAACTTTATTATTAAAGTGATATATGTTAACTAGCTGTGTTTAACAGTGTAGCATCGGCATAAAGACAGACATATAGACCAATAGAATAGGAATGAGAGCCCAGAAATAAATCCACACATATATATAGTCAGACGATTTTTGACAAGAGTGCAAGACCATTCAATGGGGAAAGGACAGCCCTTTCAACAAAGAGTATTGGGAAAACTAGATATCCACATGCAAAAGAGTAAAGTTGGACCCTTCCCTTATACCATATACAAATATTAACTCAAAATGGATTAAACACCTAAATGTAAGTGTGAACACTATAAAACTTAGATGAAAACATGAGAAAAAGCTTCTTGATATTGAATTTGACAATGATTCCTTAAAAATGACTCCAAAGCACAGGCAACAAAACTAAAAATAGATAAACTGAACTACATCAAGATAAAAAAAAATTTCTGTACATCAAAGGCCACAAGCAACAGAGTGAAAAATCAACCCATGAAAGGGGAGAAAATATTTTAAAAACATATATCTGATAAGGGGTTAATGTCTAGAATATATAAAGAACTCCTACAACTCAACAACAACAACAAAACCCTCAAACAATATGATTTTAAAATGGGCAAAAGATTTGAATAGACATTTCTCCAAAGAAGATATACAAATGTCAACAAGCCCATGAATAGATGCTCAACATCACTAATCATGAGAGAAAAGCAAATCAAAACCACAATGTAATACTACTCCTATCAGTTAGGATGGCAGCTATGAAAGACAAACCAGAAAATAATAAATGTTGGCAAGGATGTGGAAAAATTGACACCCTGTGCACTATTATAGGGAATATAAAATGATGCAGCCAAAACAGCATGGTATTTCCTCAAAAATATTAAAAATAGAATTTCCATATGATCCAGCAATTTCACTCCTTGATATAGACCCAGAAGAATTGAAAACCAGTGTCTCAAAAAGATACCCATGTTCATAACAGCATTATTCACAATAGCCATAAGGTACAAGCAACCCAAATGGCCACGCATCAATGATAAATGAGTGGATAAACAAAATGTGGTATATACTTACAATGGAATATTATTCAGTCTTAAAAAGTAAGAAAACTCTGACACATGCTACAACATGAATGAACCTAGAGGACTTTATGCTAAGTGAAATAAGCCAGTCACAAAAAGATAAGTATTATATCATTCCACTTATCTGGTCAAATTAGCATGGTCAAATTCATAAAGATGGAAAGTAGAATGGTGGTTGCTAGGGGCTAGGGGAAAGGGGAATGAGTCGTTTAATGAGTATAGAGTTTCAGTTTTGCAAAATGAAAGTTCTGGAGATGGGTTGCACAACAATGTAAATGTATTTAACATTACTGAACTGGACCCTTAAAAATTATTAAGATGGTAAATCTTATGTTACGTGTATTTTACCACAATTAAAATCATATTAACAATACTATTACTACTAATAATAGAAACAACTCACAAAAAAATTTGAATTCACTAAAATGAATGAAACTACAATTTATAATCTCCAAAACACTGAAAGAAAAATAATGTGAAAATTTTTATAAATCTGAAAGAAGATAAGAAAAAAGGAAGAAAAAGAGTGTAAGCAGAAAATACAAAATAATTGGTAGAAGTAAGTCCACTGTAAAGATTTCTAAAATAAAAGTAAATAGATTAAACATATGAATTAAATGATAGAAGTCTTGAGATTGGAGACAAGTCAGAGGGTTCACTTCTTAAACAGTATAAATGTCTAACCACTATGCTGTACACTGGAAATTAATATGATAATATTGAATATCAAAATAAATAAAGTGTAAAAAAATTTTTAAAACCCTAGTAATATTAAGCTATGTTTTAAGTAGAATAGTACATAGTGACCTTTGGGAGTAAGGAAAAGAGTAAAGACTGGGGAGGGATTCAAAGAAGATTTTGGGAGTGCTTAGTAATATTCTATGCTCGGTATAAACTGGTTACACAAATCTAGTCTCTTTGAGAAAACTTTTGCACTTTTCTGAATGTATGTTATTCTTCAATTAAAAGTTTGCCTTCTGAAAAAAGTAAATAGCTTGAACATATTGATTAAATGATAGAATTCTTGAGTTAGGAGACAAAATCAAAATCCATGTTTACACTTTCTATAAGAAATAACACCTACGACAAAAGCACAAGAAAAGCTAAATGAATAAATGAAGATATATGATGAATGTATATTAATGTCCTATACACCAGAATTTAAATTTAAAAACGCCTTAATTAGGAATCGAAAGGGATACTCCATATTAGAAAAAACCCACTAATAATACTCAATAATTATGAACTTGCCGTCATTAAAAATGTAGCCTCAAAACAAATAAAGCAAAAAACTAATAGTATTCTTGGAAAAACTAACAAATCAACAATCTTAGTGGAAAATTTTTAACTTCTATCAGAAATGAATAGATTAAGCAGACAAAATTAGTAAAAATATAGCATATAGAACAATTATAATAGGCTTGCTCAAATGGAGGTCAATACCCATCCCCCAAATATAGAAGAAAGTATTCATGATACACTTATAAAAATTGGTCACATACTAGGTCACAGAGGAAACCTTTTAAAAGGCTTAAGACCACTCTGTCTTAATACAATGCATATGAATTTAAACTTAGTCAAAAGGAGATCATATTTTAAAACCTCTGCTTTGAAAACTTTAAAATCCTTTCCTAAATAACTCAATAGTTAAAGAGAAAACTACAAGATACCTTCTAAAGTATTTATAACTGACTGATAATGACAATACTCATATCGCTCAAAACTTATGCAATACAATTAAAGCAACCTTACAGAGTTGTTTGTAAAGTGTTGCCAATGTTAGTGCACAGTGGCAAGTTCACAAACTTAATTCTCTGATTTTGGGCATGGTGACAGTGACTGTTCTGATGGCCATTCCAGAAAAAGAGTTCCAAAACTGCTTTGAAGGGTACACTAGGTGCTGGTGTTAGTGAAAGGTTCCCAAGGGGAGTACTTCAAAGGTGACTGCAGTAATATCTAGCAATGATGTAGTCCTTTTTCTAGGATGAGTTCATGAAATTAATTGTCACATCTTGTATATGAGGAGTACTGGACACAATAACGTGTCATTAAGCTCGTGGGTTGCAGGACTACCAGGAGCCAATTTCATACCTGGTAAGGAGGGCTGCACTCAGCTAGAGATCCAGATGTCAAGCTGGACACAGCTTGGGACCTTGTGGTTGTCTCCCATAGGTGAGGGAGATGTGCTCCACGTAAAGGGAAGAAGATGTGTATAAAAAGAAGTAAAGGAGCAGTAGGAGGTGGCCTGACCCAGTCCCAAACTCTAACCCCCTTATCTCTTGCCTGCTGCAAGGCTCTTTCTGGTCTGTCTTGATGCTAGGGTGGCCTTTGAAGGGGAGGGAAAATAATTTTTCTCTACCCTTCTAGGCTCTTGGCTGATGCCCCTTCCCCCAATGAAAAGATTAATAGAAGAAAAACAAACGTATTTATGTACACACATATGGGAGCCCCACAAAAAATAAGACTCAAACAAATGTTGAGACCAGGAAGCTTTTATACCTTTTAGAGAAAGAAACAATAAAATAAAAAGAATTGACAAGACAAAGGGGTTTGGACTAGGGGTACTAAAACGGTGAGGAAGTAACAAGGTTTGTTTATACTGCCTTCTTGTCCCTAACTTCCCTGTCCCTGGTGATAAGGATTTCCTCTACCTTCCTGATACAGGGAGGGTAACTTTAACATGAGAGATTTATCTCCTGTTTCAGGGACACAAAAGAGGGTCAGAGTGTCCTTCTCCCACCAACCATTTCTCAAGTACTTTCAGTTCAAATTAATCAATATGCCGAAGTACCATATTTTGGGGTGACATATTCTGAACTCTTACATCATGTAACTGAAATTTCACTCTTAAATCATCCCCATACATGCTGTACCATCCAGGAGTACATGATAAATAATCAGTAATGGCGAAAAACAAGTGAAAAAATGCAAAACATTTGTTATGGAACAATAAATGTTAAGTGTGAATCACTGTTAATGGAGACACTTCAAAGTTAGATCACATCAGTGAATGATGATTGGTGAGGGTGTGGCTATGAACCCTTCCCTGAAACTGCTCTTCTACCAGTCATTATGCACAGTTTCAGAACAATCCATTTGTGACATTTCTGGAACTTCCCCAAACATATAAAAACAGTTTAGTAATTGACTGTCAGATCAGTTTAGTTATTGACTGAGTAAAAAAGTAAGTGCATTGTCTTTAATTGTGATTCTTTTCAAGTAGTTTTTTTATTTAGTGTTTAACATAGTTTCAGTTATTATTGTCAGTGATTTATAAGTGTGTCAGTTATGGATCAGTGGTTGAAAACAAGAATGGTTAAAAAAAACAACTTGATGTGGCTTATAACCCATCGCCAAGTACTTCTCAACACATGTCCGCAGCTATGAGTACACCCACAACGGGAGATAGTAACAAGGTGTGTGCCTCAGCTACTACACAGAAGGAAAGGACATACTCTGAAGAGTAAATTAAATATGGGTTTTCATTTGTAGGGGATGATGACTGTCCTAAGCCTTTGAGTGCTGTGTGTGGGCAAGTATTATCCAACAGTTGCATGAAACCCTCTCTACTCATGTGACATTTAGAAACCAAATATCCTATGTATAAAAACAAAGAAATACATTATTTTCAGTGCTTAAAAAAGTATCCAACTGTTATTTCAAACATGATGTCAGGAAAGAAAGGCAATGAGAATGCAGTTGAGGCTTTATAGCGTATTGCTTATCACATTGTTAAATGTGGTAAAAACCACACCATCGCTGAAGATTAAATTTCTCCGTGTATTAAGTATACCATTTTTTTTTTTGGTATGTTTGGGGAAGAACATGTCAGCCCAAAGTTTTCTTTTTATTTTGTTTTATTGTTAAATTTATTGGGGTGACATTAGTTAGCAAAAATTACTGGGTTCCAGGTGTACAATTCTACATAATACATCTATGTGCGGTATTATGTGTTTACCACTGAGTCAGTTCTCCTTCCATCACCATATATTTGACTCCTCCTCCCTCCTCTCTCACCCCCCTCCACAGAAGTTTTTGCAACTTTGCACAACTTCTTATCTGAGAATGACTTGCACCTATCCCAAAACGTGAAAGAGAATATTGTAAGTCACTTGGAAGGTCTTAAAGTGTCCTTTTATAAGTACTTCCCTCAACGTGGAAAAGAAAACAACTGGATTGCAGATCCTTCAATGAAGAATTCTTCAAAAAAGCGAAACTATCAATCAATGAAAAGGAGAAGTTAATTGAACTTTCAACCAATTCTTTTTTAAATTCCGATTTTAAAAGAAAGCATCTTATTACCTTCTGGGCAGATGTCAGTAAGAAATATGAACTGCTCAGTGAGAAGGCACTCAAATACCTCTTGCCATTTACTAATACTGAACTAGTGGAGAGAGCTTTATCTTCATACACCTTCATAAAAAAATAAATACTGCAGAAGCTTAATGCAAGTCTGGATTTAAACTGAACCTTGTATCTTTTGAGCCTGATTTCAAGAAACTAAGTACATCAAAGCAAGCTCAACGATCTCATTAACGATGTTTCAATTGGCTGGTGATCTGCATAACAATTATTACAGACTTTTCAGATAACACAAATAAATATTATTAATAGTAAATTAAGTATGTTAAATACTTGATCATCCTTATCAATATTCAACTGTGCATTACAATTTTACATATATTGTAAAATTAAATCTGTGGTTTGTATTTTTAGTGTAGTAATTTTTTGGTCCTAACTTATTACCTCATTTCCACTATTTTATATTAAAATAGGCTCTGAACAAAAGTATCAGTATTTAAAAACAGCTGTTTTAAAAACAAGGGGTACAACTTATAGACAATGGGTTTAAGTGGAAAAAGGTTAGGAAGCACTGTCCTAGATATAAGCCCTATATACCCTTGCTATTTAATGCTTGGTCTGTGGAATCCAAGAATCCCTTGCATTTGTGCACAAGGAGACATGGACAAGCAAATTTACAGCAACATGCTTTATAATAGAATACAAAAGGAAAAGAGAAGATTTGAAAGGCCTATCAACAAAAGTAAAAGTAAATGCTGGTATATTCATATGACAATTAAAATGGATAAACTAAATCTTCATAAATTAAAATGTGTGTATCTCAAAAACAAGTTACAAAGTAATCAGTACAGTATATCATTTATATAATTTTTTAAAAACTGCAAAATTATTCTATATTTTGTTTGTGGATACATATATACATATGTATGAAATACAAGTATAAAATTGCATGAGAATAATAAACATAAAATTCAGGATCATGGTTATCTTTGGAGGAGGTGGGAGGGTAACAGCCTAGTGGTTCAACCCGTATTTTATTTTTTTTAAAATATAAATATTTAGCAAAAATGTTAAATAGTACTATTTGATAAAGCTTGGTCATGAATGGCCTGGTGATTCATTATTCTATTTTTTTTCTCTGTTGGTAGTTCAGTAAACTCTCTGTTAACCAGAATTCAAGTAACCGGCACTCTCAAGATTTAGCCAGTTGCTTGAGTTCCTGTTAATGGAGAGTCTACTTACATTTTATCCGCATCTACCAATCCCCATGGGTGCTAGTTAACTGAGAGTCTACTGTATTTCACAATTTCAAAAGTTAAGAAATAAAAGAAAAGAAGATATTCAAGGCAAGTACCAGAACAAGAGCAAGGTATTCTCAAAAAGAAAACCAGACCTAAAGAGGTTGTCTGGTGGAGACAAACATTGATTAGAAAAAAGACAATCAGAGTCTTTAAATGCTGAGTAAGTGCTACAAACCACTTCTACATTCCAGTTAATTAACCCAGCCTCTTTCTGTGACTTTCCTGATCAGAGAGAAGAAACTCTTTTTGATGCTGAACTTATTTGAGCCCCAGTGTACTTGAGATGTGAACATGCCCAAGGGAAGTTTTTAGATGCAATTCTTTATTCAACAAACTTGATAATGACTAGCCTTTTAATTTATAACCATCTATTTTTGATTAGTAAAACTTAATTTCAATAGAAAATAAAACTTTGTTCCTATAAGCTCCATTCCCTCCCTGCTCCTTTGTACTGTTGGCATACAATATATGTTGTGTGTGCATCAACACAGATTTATAATTATTGCTTTCTGCCTGTCTTTTCAATCAGATAAGAGAAACAGAATTATAAACAACTAAAAAAAATACATTTACATTGTCTCTTATATTTACATATATATTGGGTTGGGAGGAGGGTAAATTCTCTGTTGACAGTACTTTTCTTTCAGCACTTTGACTATGTGATCTCAATGCCTTCTGGCCTCCATGGCTCCGAACAAGAAATTAAATTATAATCTTATAGAAGATTGCTTGTATGTGATGAGTCACTTCTTTCTTGCTATACTTTTTTTGTTTTGTCTTTTGATTATGTGTTTGATTATGATGTGTCGAAGGCTGACTCCTTTTTAGTTGATCTTACTTGGGTTATCTTGAGCTTCCTGGATGTGTGGATGAATGTATTTCATCAAATTTGGGGATTTTTTTGCCACTATTTTTTCAAATAATCCTTTTTGCCTTTGGCTTTCCTTCTGGGACTCCCAGTATGTATGTTGGTACACTTGATGATATACTGTAGGTCTCAGGTGCTCCATTTATTTTTCTTCATTCTTTTTTCTTTTTCTTTCTGTTCCTCACACTGGATAATCTCAATTGAGCTGCATATAAATTTCATTGTGTCTTTCCTCAGTGTGTTCAAACCTGCTGTTGAGCTTTTCCAGTGAAATTTCCATTTCTGTTAGTATGCTTTTCAACTCCGATCAGTATGTCTGCTTCTTTTTATATTAATAATTTCTGGGAGTTCCCTGGTGGTGTAGAGGCTAGGCTTTGGCACTCTCAATGCCATGGCCTGGGTTCAATTCCCAGCCAGGGAACTACCCCCACCCCAAAAAAAGTAAATCTATATTAATTATTTCTATTGCTTTATTGCTATCCTATATTTGATGAGACATTATTCTCATACTTTCTTTTAGGTATTTAGACATGGTTCCCTTTAATTAGTTGAACATATCCATCACCTCACGTACTCACCGTGTGTGTGTGTGTGTGTGTGTGTGTGTGTGTGTGTGGTGAGAACACTTGAGATCTACTCTCTTAGCAAATTTCAAGTATACAATACATTATTATTGAATAGAGTCACCATGCTATACATTAGGTCTCCAGAACTTATTCATCTTATAACTAAAAGTTTGTGCCCTTTGAGCAATACCTTCCCTTTTCCAATCTATTACTTTATAGCCAGATAACTCTGTGTTCCAGGAACCTGTGCTGACCAAGAAATCACAAAGATATTTTATTTTTTCTTTAAGATACTTAATTCTTTTACCTTTATTTAGTCTATGATCAATCCAGAAATAATTTTCATATATGAAATAGTTAATTGTTAAGGTTCATTTTGTATATGAGATAGTTAAGGTTCATTTTTTTTTTAAATCCGTATTAATATCCAGTTGCCCCGGCATAATTTGTTGAAAAGATTTTCTTTTCCTCATTGTATTGCTTTGGCATCTTTGTTGAAAATCAAATGATTATATAAACATGTGTCTGTTTCTGAGATTTCTCTTCAGTTCTATGCACCTATTTGTTGATCCTTATACCAATACCATGCTGCCTTGATTATTTTATACTTATAGTAAATATTAAAGTCAGATAATATTAGTCCTTCAACTTTGTTCTTCTTTTATAAGACTTTTAAATATTCAAGGTTGTTTTTGCTTCCATACAAATTTTTTTTTTAATTTTCACAGCTACTTTATTCATAATAGCCTCAAACTGTAAACAAACTATAGAATATCCATAAACAGAATTCACTCTCAGCAATGAGGAATGAACTGTTGATACATACTACAACATGGATAATTTTCAACATATAAGCCAGACATAAAAGAATATACTGTATGATTCTATTTACATAAAATTATAGAAAATGCAATCTCATCTACAGTGACACAAATCAGATCACAGATTGCCTGAGGAAGAGGAGCAAGGTAGCCTATGAGGGAGGAATTACAGAGGCACACAAAAAAACTTTGGGAGTGTGATGGATATAATCATTGGGGTAATGATTTCACGGGCATATACAAATGTCACAACTTATTAAATTGTATAATTTAGACATGTGCAGTTTATTACATATCAGTTACACATTAAAAAGTTAAAAAGAACACTCCGCTTATATAATGAATGAATACTTAAAAAATCTTTTTTTCCATCTTTGGTTTTCTTCTTCAACAGTTAAGTATTCTACTCCACTTTCCTCTTGCTTGCATGATTTCTGATGAGAAGTCATTTGTAATTCTTATTCATAATCCTTTCTTATACGAATCCTATGATTCGTACTTTTTCCCTTTTTGGCTTCTTTCAAAACTTTTCTTTGTATTTTGTTTTCTGTAGTTTGAATATGATATGTCTCAATGTATATTTCTTGGGTATTTATCCACTTGGTTCTTTGAGCTTTCTGGATGTGTGGTTGGGTATCTTCCATACAAAATTTTTAATGAGCCTTTCAACTCATTAAAAATGAAAACAAAAACCTAGTAGGAGCATGATCGAGATTTCACTGAATCTATAAATGTATTTGAAGGATAATTCATAACTTAACAATATTTAATAGGCCAATCAATGGGTTTAGGAAAAACCCAGTCTGCCTCCTGTCTGTCTTTCCTTTACTCACACAACTACCACACTCAAAATATTTCTGATTCCAGATGTGTGGGTTTTTTCCTGACACCAAGCAATTCTTTGTGGCACCAGGTTGGTGTGCTATAATTTAACTTAATTCTGACACTATCTACTTGCAAATAGCATCAGATCCCCTAAGCCAAAGGCTCAGTCAGAATAGCTCACAGAACTCAGAGAAATATATATTTACCTGTTTATCATTTAATAAAGGATATAATAAAGGATACATATAAACAGTCTGATGAAGAGATACATAGGGAAAGGTGTGGGAGGATTCTGAGCACGGGAACTTGGAGTTGGGGTGCATTATTACCCTTCTGGTACATGGATGTGTTCACCAACAAGGAAGCTCTTTGAGCCCCATACTATTGGGATTTTTATGGAGGCTGCATCACATAAGTATGACCAATCATGAACTCTCCCTATCCAGAGAATGAGAATGGGGTTGAAAATTCCAAGCTTCTAATCATGGTTTGATCTTTCTAGTGACTAGTCGCCACCTCAGAGCCACCTAGGAGTTCACTGAGAGTCACCTCATTAGAACAAAAGACACTCCTATCATTCAGAAAATTCCAAGGGATTTAAGAGCCTTGTGTGAGGAAGCAGGGTCAAAGAACAAATACTAGAACAAAAATGCTCACAGTGCTCTTTACACTTAGGAAATTGCAAGCATTTTAGGAGCACTGTTGGAAACTGGGTTCAAGGACTAAATATTAGAAAAAAGATTCTTCTAGCATCCTTTTTTACAAGGCTTTCAGGAGCCCTGTGTCAGGAACCCAGGGCAAAGACCTATACATATATATGTTTCTTATTATTTCACATCATGAATATGGTGGATTTATTTGGATCTTATCTAATTTCTCAGCAATGTTTTATAATTTTCAGTGTAGAGGTTTTACATGTCATTTGTTAAATTTATTTCCAAGTATTTTATGTTTTCTAAAATTACTATAAGTGGATTGTTTTTTAAAATTTCATTTTGCAATTATTTGCTATAGTATATAAGTACTAATTTTTGTATATGACTTTATATGCTGGGGCTTTGCTAGATTCACTTATTAGTTTTAGTGGTTGCTTTCTGGAGTCCATAAGATTTTCCTCATATTCAATCATACCAGGGTGGGCTGATAAATTTTGCCTCCACTATTTTTTTTTGTTACACTAGACATAGCTGGATATGACCCATTCTGGGTAGTCACATGGTACCTCCCCCTCCATTATTCTTTAGCTTTCACACACAGATGCTTACATTTTTCACCCAGTGCACATCGAAATGAAAGCGTATTCAGATCAAAAAATAGTCAACGTGACCTTCCCAGCCAAGGCCTGAGTTTGGAATTTTTTCGGCTGAGGTGATGATCCCTTATGGAGGTATTCCATAGACAGCTTTTTGTTCTCTAGGCCATAATAATGGACTCAGGTTTCATTATTTGAAAAGTCCATTATTTAAGAAATCCTCATCTTCTTTTTCAAAACATCCCAGGAGTTTCCGAGAAATGTGACTTCTTTCACCTTTCATTACATCAGACAGCATGTGCAGTACCCACCTGACAAAAACATTGCGGAATCCGAAGAACACTAATAATGTATCCCATTCTCTCCTTAGAAATTCCTAATTTACCAGCAATTTATTTTTGTTTGATGTGACGATTTCCACAGATCAGTTCTTCAACGCAAGCTTGATGAAGCTGATCACCTGCAGTCATAGTGGTTTGTCACTCGAATCTACTGGCCCCACTTCTCCATCTGTGAACTGCCTCACCCAGCATCTTACTGTGCTCATATCAACACTCTGATTACCATAAATGGCTTGCATTCGTCTGTGAATTTCAATCAGAGAAACTTTTTCCACTGTTAATAATTCAATAACAGCACGCTGCTTGAACGGAACATCTGAACACTTCAATTTCAATGTGCATGGGGTGAACAATGTAAGCATCTGTGTGTGCGAGGTCAGGAATGATGGAGGGGAGATACCATGTGACTACAAAAAAACTGGTTTTATCCAGATATGTCTAAAATGTAACAAAAATATTACAGTGGAGACAAAATTTATCAGTCCGTCATAATGTTGTCTGCAAATAGAGACACAGACTCAATACTTTGTATACCATGAATATTCCAATCTCTCCCAAACTTATATATCTAATGTGACCTCTTCCCTGGACTCCAGATTTAACAGATTCTTGACATTTTTCCTAGGCTTTTTATGTTGTCCAATGTTCTTAGATAAAATTTACATAATATAACATTCACCACCTTAAAATGTACGATTCAGTGACTTTTAGTATAGTCACAAAGTTATGCAATCATCACCATTATTGAACTCCAGAACTTTTTTGCTACTCCCTAAAGATACTGCCCATTAACAGTCATTCCCTCCTCCCTTAAACCACTAATCTACTTTCTATCTCTATATATTTGCCTATTCTGTGTGTGTGTGTGTGTGTGTGTGTGTGAGAGAGAGAGAGAGAGAGAGAGAGAGAGAGAATGAATGTGGATGCCTTTCAGCACTGCTTTCTTCACCTTCAAAGCCTTTGCTTTGGCTTCAGCTTCGGAAAGGGTAGGAGTTACCTTCTTTGCTTTTGGTGCCATGTTTGTGGAAAACAAACAAACAAACAGTACATTGTTCCTTTTAGTTGCTGAATAATATTCCATTCTGAACATTTAATATAAATGAAATTATTCAATATGTAGCTTTTTGTGTTGGACTTCTCTCAATATAATGTTTTCTAGGTCCATCCATGTTTCAGTGTTTCATTCCATTGTTTGTTTGTCCAAACTTTGTTATTTATTGTGTATATATTATAGTATGACAGTATGGCTTCTCCCCAGTCCAAACAGAAATAAACATAAAGAAACATATATACAGTGAAAATTTTTTGTATTTAGAATTAGCCAGCTGGACTCAGTTTAGATGATCCCATTTTGATGTCAACATCCAAAGCATCATAGTCAGAAGCCAGTTGAATATATCCCTCCTTCTCTCCATCAGGCCTGATCAGGGTGTTGACTTTGGCAATGGCAATGTCATAGAGCTTCTTCACGGCCCGTTTGATCTGTTGCTTGTTGGCCTTGACATCCACAATGAGCACAAGTGTACTGTTATCTTCTTTTTTTTTTTTTTTTTACTTTATTTGTTTTTTATTTTTTATTTTGTAGTATGTGGGTAGTTCCCTGGCTGGGAATCGAACCCAGGCTGCAGCGTTGACAGCACCAGCGCCGCAGCCTTAAGCCACTACACCACCAGGGAATTCCTGTTATCTTCTATCTTCTTCATGGCTGACTCAGTAGTTAAGGGAAACTTGATGATGGTATAGTGGTCAAGCTTATTTCTCTGGGGGCGCTCTTCTGAAGATATTTGGGCTGCCTTCCAAGTCATAGTGTCTAGTGTCCTGAGCATTCAGAAGGTGGGTGACATGTGGATCTTCTTTTTTGTGTGCGGCTGTAGATGCCTTTCAGTACTGCATTCTTTGCCTTCAAAGCCTTTGCTTTGGCTTTGGCCTTGGGAGAGCTGAAGCTTCCTTCTACACTTTTGGAGCCATCTTTATGAAAAAAACAAAACTATATTTCATTCCTGTTAATGGCTGAATAATATTCCATCTTTCTTTTCACCAATTCATCAGCTGATGAACATGTGGGTTGCTTTTTGGCTATTATAGATAATACTACTATGAGTTTTCATGTAAATGTGTTTTCAATTCTCTTGGGTATATACATAGGAGTAGAATTATATATGGAAAGTCTATATTAAACTTTTTTAGGAATGTCCCAATTATTTTCCCAAGGGCTACACCATTTTACATTCCCACCAGCAATATATGACAGCAATCCCACCAGCAATCTATTTTCTCCCACCAGCAATCTATTTTCTCCAAATCCTTGCCAACACTTCCTATTTTCTGAGATTATTTTTTAAATGATAGCTATCCTGGTGAGTATGAGTTAGTATGTCATTGCTGTTTTAATTTGCATATTCCTAATAGCTAATGGTGTTGAGAATCTTTTGGTATGTTTATTGGTCATTTGTTTATCTTTTCTAGAGAACTATCTATTTAAATCCTTTGCTCATTTAAAAAATTTTAATTTGCTTTTGTTTTTATTGTTGAATTGTAAGAGTTATTTATATATTCTGTATTTTAGACTCTTACCACATAGGTGATTTGCAATATTTTCCCCACTCAGTGAGTTGTCTTTTCACTTTCTTGATAGCATCCTTTGACATATAAAAGTTTTAATTTTGATGAAGTCCAATCATCCATTTTTTTATTATTGTTTTTTGTGCTTTTAATGTCATATCTAAGACACTGTTGTGAAATCCAAGGTCAGAAAGATTTATTACTATATTTGCATCTAAAACATTTATAGTTTTGGTTCTCACAATTAGATCTCTGATATATTTTGAGTTCATTTTTGCATATGATATGTGAGGTAGGGGTCCAAATTAATTTTTTGCATGTAGATATCCAGTTGTCTCAGCAACATTTGTTAAATAGACTATTTTTTCCCTAGCGAGTGGTCTCAACATTTTTGTCCAAAACCAATTGACCAGAGATACATGGGTTTCCCTAGGCTTTTAATAGGCCAACTGTCCAAAGAAGAACTCCTGGTTCCATACACACATGCATGCACGTGCACACCCACATCCATAATAGATATGTAGAGGTATAATTCATTAAATGATACACAAATTATAAAGCTCACACATATTAGCACAAGCAAGCAGGTGGAGAAAAAACAATTATGAAGAAAATACACTAGAGAATAGGGTGGAAGATGGGAAGATGAGATTGCAGATAAAAGCAGGTCTGGTTAATATAAAACCTTTTGGGCCAGGGTGTTTAATTTGGGTTTTATTCTAAATGGATTAGGAAACTATTGGATCATTTTGAGCAGGAAGATGAGGTAAAATAATTTAGATTTTTAAAAGATCATCTCACTGCCAGGTGAACTCTGGAGCACATAGTGGGAAGAGTGGAAGCAGGGTGACCTTTCGAATGTTATTAGTATCTAGGTAAGAGATGATGATTGTTTAGACAAGTGTGGTAGAAGTGACAAGAAGGAGAAGTAGCTTCAGGATATGTTTTGGGGGTAAAGGTATGGAGGTAAAGATAATGTCTGGGGTGTTGTAAAGAGGAAAAAAGAGGAATCGAGGGTGATTTCAGTTTATGGCCTGAATAACTGGATGGATGATAGCTCAATTATATTCCTACATTTGCTGAGAGGTGTAAAACTGGGAGAGGAGAGAAACCAGTTTGGGGGGTTGGGTGAGCTTAATGGGAATTCATGTATAGGGCAAGCCAAGACCCTGAACTCCCTGTGAGCATCATCATAGTTATAATTAAATTGAATGTGCTTTGATGTGTCTTGCATGTGATAAACAGATATGTAATTCTAACACCAAGAAGATATACAAAAGGTGACTTCAAGAATGAGAGAAAGGCTTCCAGAGTTGGGTGAAGAAGAGGAGGAGGGGGAAATAAAGGGGAGAGGCAGGAGCTGAGGGACAAGGAGGATGTATCCAAGTTAGAGACGGTGGTATGGGTATGTGTATGTATGTAGAAAGGATTGTGTACATTTTGCATTAAGGATACTGCAAAAGCCCACTGGTGCATTGCATAATTAAGCTAGTTTTCAGGAATAAATAATTTTGAATGTGAATGAACACTAACTTTTATTTACTAATCCACTGTGACCTGAGAAACATTATAGGTATGTTGACCAATGAAATAAATAGATATTGGGGAAGATACTTTTAATACCTATTTACAGTATTGTTGGAAATATTAAATAAAATTATCATTTATTTTAGTGCTTGGCATATGAGAGCTGTCCAGAAAAATACAGCCACAAATGCCTTTATTTTTCATATAAAAGGGCTGGATACTTTCTAGCAGCCCTCATATAGTAACCTATAGTAAGTTATAATAATTATTATTAAATATAAAAAATAAAATATCAGAATTAGCAGGAGTTGATAGTGGTGATAGCAATATGTTAATAGGTACTTTAAATTAATTTAAAGTTCTGTTCTCTCAGTTCCTTCTCTGAAAAATTAGTGCTTTCTACATAAAAAATACATTTTTTTCTTTACCGTATGTATATATGATTTTTTCCCTTGTGCTTTTGCCTCTATCTCATAAGCTTGCAGCAATAAAGAATGATAGATTCCTTAATGACTATCAGCTTGTGCTGTTATTTACAATAAAACTGTAAATAGTTAAATTAAATTGAATTATTTTAATTAGTGATACTTTTTATTTCAGTATTCTGGATATGATTATTTTATGAACTATAATGGAAAAATACTTTTTAATACTCTTAAATTAACAAAGAGACTAAATAAAATGAAGACACCAATTGAATTACTTCTGGTTTCCACTCCTCCATCTTCCTTCTCTTTTTTGTTTAAAAATGTTTTTAATCTTATTGGAAATTTTATAGATTTGTTATTTGCTTTATAAGAAAAGTGTTAACAAATATGATTTACTTATCTGTTAATGATAAGGATTTTAATTTAAAAATTATTTGACAACAAAGTAAGAACCATGATATATGAAAAGATGCTCCATTTCACTAGCTATAAGAGAAACACAAATCAAAACCACAATGAGATACCACCTCACACATGTCAGAATGGCTATTACCAATAAGGTAAGAAGTAAGAGGTATTGAAGAGAATGTAGAGAAAAGGGAACACTTGTACATTTCTGGTGGGAATGTAAATTGGTGCAGCCTCTATGGAAAACAGTATAAAGGAGGTTCCCCCAAAAATTAAGAATTAGAGCTACCATGTGACCCAGCAATCTTTCTTCTGGGTATCGATCCAAAAAATCTGAAAACACTTATGTGGAAAGATATATGCACCCCCAAAATAATTAGATTTGTATGGAATCACAAAAGACTCCAAATAGCCAAAGAATTCTGAGAAAAAAAGAACAATACCAGAAGTATCACACATCCTGATTTCAGATTATACTACAAAGTGACAGTAATCAAAAGAGCATGGTACTGGCAGGAAAATAGACACAAGACCAATAGAACAAATTGAAAACCCTGAAATAAATCCACATACATATAGGCAAATGATTTTCAACAAAGGAGTCAAATATATACAATAGAAAAACATAGACACATGTTTCCAAACAATTACATTTAATCCAGCAATGTAATCAAGTAGTTTATTTTTTTGAGGTGGTTCAATAACGGCAGTTCTATCAATATAATCCATCATATCAACAAATATAAGGAGAAAAAGTATACACTTTTTTAGCATGTGAGTAGGTGCTGAAAAGATTTTTTATAAAATATAGTAGCTAGTTCTCATAAAAATTCTACATAAAATAGAAAGAAACTCTTTATATAGTAGACTATTTACCAAACCCAACATGAAATATCCTAAATATAATAGCAAGATACCAAAACCATATAATTTAAGTCAATAACTAGTCAGGAATGTTGTATCAGCATTATTATTTAACATTGTCTTGGACAGTTAGTACATTCAGTAAGACAGGGAAAATAGTATAAATATTGTGGAAACAGAGATAAAACTCAAACAAATAACTAAAATAACTACTAGAATTAATAAGAATTTGGTAAAATGACTGAAGACAAGACAAATATATGAGTTAATGGTTTTTCTCCATTCTTTTAATAAGCATTTAGAAAAGAAAATGAGATGAAATACTCCATTCATGACAGAAGAAAAACTAAATTATTTAGATTCATTTAACAAGAAAAGCACAGAAATTAAATGAAGAAAATAATATCTTATTTCAGAACATAAAGCAAGTTCTGAACAAAAAGAAAAACATTCATGTTCTTGGCTGAGAACATTACTATTAAAAATTCAATTTTCCAAAAATGATCTATAAATTTAGTAAAATAGGGTACAGGTGAAGGTTGGAATTGAATAAAATATTTTAAAGGTTAAATAGAAAAATAAATGACTGAGTGTAGCAAAATAAACAATGAAGGGTGACTTAGCAGATAATAGAACATATTGAAAAGTCACTGTTACCAAATTGTTACAGAACTTTAGAAGATTAGACAAACATATCAATAGAATGGAATAAGAATACAGAAAAAAATCTTGAAATGGTTATGAAAGTAATATGTGATAAAAATGTAGTTGAAATTGTGGGAAAGATTAATTATTTAATCAATGGTGCTGGCACAACTAGCTATGTATTTAAAGGAAAATAAACATGCATCTCTATCCTGTGTGCGAGATGTAAAAAGAAATTACAGATAGATAAAATACTTAAAATCAATCAAACAAAATACTTGGGGGAAAAAATCTAGGAAAATATTTAATTGACAGGTGGAGGACACTGAAAAGCCAGAGTATAAAAGAAAAACTAAAAAGACATATATGACTCTATAAAAGCTTTAAAACTTTTGGGAGACACAACAAAATTGCAGCATGAGAAGGACCTCTAAAACACTCCTCTGGAGATTACAACTAATGAAACACCCATACCCCAACCAAGGACCCTCTATACATCATACAATCACAGCTAAGAAATCCACTCATCTCATTAAGGTATCTGCAGGCGGGCAGAGGGTTAAACAAAGGAGAAATTAAAAGAAGAGCAGGTACACAGCCACATGGGTTCCCACTTGGAACTCTACCGCTGGGGGAGGGAGGAAGAAGAAGTTGGCAGGAGGGAGCTCTGGGCCTCACTTGGTCCACAGGACAGAGGAAAGGAGGTCCACATGCAGGGTGTGAGATACTACACCTACCTAACTTTGGCTTCAGGCGGTGCAGGCCAGACCACAAACTGTAGCAGCCGGACTTCACTCCACTTTCCAGAGGACTGGGCAGTGAGGAGGCGCAACAGGAATGCTCCGGCCAGGAAGGAGAAGGAGAGAGGGGGCTATGCACACTCATTTCTTGGACTACAACCAGGACAGTTTGAAAGACCAGCATACAGGACTGACCTCAAAGCTCAGGGCAGAGTCCGCATACAGGGCAAACCAAGAACAAAAAGGCACGATCACACCCAAACTCTCTGCACGACTCCCAGAGCCACAGGAATAAAACAAAGCCGCAAATGCCCTTCCCCCCCAGGCCCCTGCCCACCCAGTATCAGCAGGGAACACCAAAGAAACTGCAGCTGGGAGGGTTCAGAGAGGCTGCAAATGTGAGAAACCAGAGAATTAAAGAGATGGGGACAGATGACCCATCAGAAACAGAGCTCAAAGCAACGATTATAAAAGTGCTTAAGGAACTGAATGATAATTTCAACAGAGAAATAGCAAGCATCAAAGAAGACTTACAAACCATTATAAAGGACCGGAGAGAGATAACCACTACATTAATTGAAATGAAGAACAAATAAAAGTCACTAAACTAGATAAAATAGAAGCTCCAAGCAGTGATTTGCAGGAAAAGCCAGCAGAAAACACCCAGCCAAAACAATTCAAAAACTATTTCCAAAAAAAGGAAGATGGATTGAGATTCCTCTGGGACTATATCAAACATAAAAATATCAGAATAATAGGGTTGCTGGAAGGGACTGAGGAAAAGCAAGGGATCAAGAAATTATTTGAAGAAATAATGACTGAAAATTTTCCTAATCTGGCAAAGGAAATAGACATACAAGTCCAGGATCCACAGAGAATTCCAAACAAGATGTTCCCAAACTGGAATACACTGAGACACGTCCTAATTAAAATGGCAAAAGTTAAAAAAAAAGAGAAAATTCTAAAGCAGTAAAAGAAGTGCAAGTACTAACTTATAAAGGGACACCCATTTGACTCTCAGCTGATTTCTCACCAGAAACTTTACAGGCCAGAAGGTATGGGCAGAAAATATTCAACGTGATGAAAACCAAGGATCTACAAGCAAGAGTAATGTATCCAGAAAAGCTAGCATTCAAAAATGAAGGACAGATAAAGAGCTTCTCAGATAAGAAAAGGCTAAAGGAGTTCATCACCACCAAACCAGTACTACAAAGAACATTAGAGGGACTTAAGATGGGAGTGGGGAGGGAAAGTGGGTAAAATAAGGGAAAGGGATGGACAAATTTAGTTTTATTGTCAACAGAAAATCAAAAACAACAAACAAACAAAACTCATGGACACAGTCAATAATTCAGTAGTTACCTGAGGGTAAGGGAGGAGATGAGTGGAGGACAAGAGACAGGGACACAAATACATGGTGATGGAAAGAGAACTGCGTCTGGGTGATGAACACATAATACAACACATAGAAGATGTAATATAGAATTGTACACCTGGGACCTATGTAATTTTCACTAATCAATGTCACCCCAATAAATTTAAAACAAACAAACAAAACTAAGTAACCAGGATTTCCAGACATTATTAGACCCAATAAATAAAATGAGGATGTATTAACTCAAAACTCAAAATCACAATGGCTTGAGTTTCTACCAGTTTGATAGTTTGAACCTCAACAGCCCATGTTCAGCAGCCTGTAAGTATATCTGGGAGTGTCCAAAAGGGATGCTTCCCAGGACCAGGCAGCTACATTGCCCAATTCCAGGGGGTGCAGCTGACATTGTATTCTGGGTCAATATCACTCCCTGGAGCACAACCGAGATACACACTGAGTAAAATGTGAATAGTGTCCCGTGAATGGTGTAACCTTGTACCTTTCAGGTGTTTACAAACCAGTTCCCACTCAGGATTTCCCATGTTTTTCTTTTGCTTCAGCTTTTGTTAGTTGTTGTCCACTCTCTTGACATTTCCTGAAGAAGAACCACTGACGCTAAAGTTAAGGGTGTCCTTCCCTTGCTCCCCACCCCTCATGCCAAGTATGCAGCCCCCTGATAATCCCAGAGCCACTGTTTGCACGATGCCAGAACAGAGCTGGGTTCTCTGCAGACATGGGTAGAAACACCTGCTCCTTACATCCACGGCACTTTGTTTCCCAGGTACTCAAGCCAAAACCTCACAAAGCCTTTCACCAAAGTGTCCCATCTATTCTCCTCTTTATTCATTATTCCTGTCCTGTAAGCAACTCTCAACACTATCCCCCACAGACAAGAGTCTGCCTTAGCTACAGAAATAACAACTGGTTTAGTGTAATCTGTCTCAATGCATAATAATACACCAACATCTCCATATGCCTTCTCCAACCCCCCCAAAGACAAAGCATATGTCTAAATCAGAACACTTAGTGTCTGTGGCTATTTTAATAATGACTGCACACATGCATGTATGTATTTGAGGAAAGAACACCTGGGTACTTTATTCTAGACCCATTCTATTAAAAAGAACTTTGTAACTTAATTTTTAAAAATCTTTAATTTACTGAGCATATTTAATATTTCCAAAGTGATTTGCCTATGATCTCTTTTCCCATGGAGAATAATTAAGTAAATTACATCCAAAGATGTTCAATTACTTGTATGCTGAAAACGTGACAATGAAATAAGTCTTTAGGGACAGAGAATGGAAAACTTACTTTACACCTCCCATAACTTCAAGTTCCCAATACCCAGCAAAGACAAGTAAGTATCTTGAGAAAAATTATAATGACCTTGAAATAAATATTCCAGTTCTATATTATTAATAAAAAGTTCATATTCTTTAATGTTCACAAAGGTTATAACAGTTGTCAATTCAACAAAGGGAATGAATACTTTCAGAATTAGTACAAATATGCTAGTTAAAAAGATGAAGATGTATATTTCAACACTTAGCCATGTCAGATCTTGAAGCAAAATGCTTTTAAATTTCTATATTATGTGACTTTTGCCTTTAGCTTATTTATTTTTAGCTAGAGACCTCTCTAAGCACTCTTCCACATAGGGTTTTGAGTTTCAACCTTGATCCATATACTCAAAAATTCTTAAAGGTAGAGTAATACTATGAAGCTGTCTGCATTTATCAATATTCTGTAAACCGGTGGCAGTAAAATTCAGATTCTAGTTGAGTCCAGCCTGGCTGTCTGCCACCACTATAGCCCTGCTCCCCAATAATCTCCTATATATGAGGTCTGATATTAAGTTTGCAAACTTGCTACCATGCCCTTATGTTGGCAGCACTGTACAAACAACTCGGTAAGGTTCATAACCTTGGTATATCTGTGTCTCACAGCTGTGTTCATGTCGATGTGTAATTGTGTCTTGCTAAGTGGCGTTCATTATTGTTGTTGCGTGTTTTTTGTGCCATTGTGAGAATGTTGGAGCTTGAATTAAAGCAACAAACAAACATTAAATTTCTTGTTAAACTTGGCAAGAGTGGAAGTGAAATCAGGGACATGTTAGTCCAAGTTTATGGGGATAATGCCATGAAGAAACGGCAGTGTACAAATGGATTAAACATTTTTCTGAGTGGAGAGAAAGTGTCATTGATAAAGAGAAGTGAGGATAGCCAGTAATAAGTAGAACTGACCAAAACATTGCAAAAATTCATTAACTTGAGTGTCAAAATCATTGACTGACTGTGAGATGCACAGCAGACCAAGTGAACATTGACAGAGAAACAATTAGGAAAATCTTAATTTAAAATCTTGGCATGAGAAAGGTATTGCAAAAATTGTCTTGAAGGAGCTCACCAATGAACAAAAGCAAAATAGAGTCAAAGTTTGCCAAGACCTTTTGGAGAGGCAAGATGATGTTTTGGGCCATGTTTTCACTGATGATGAAACATGAGTGTACACATACAACCCTGAAACAAAGCATCAAAATGCACAATGGAAGTCAGCCAATTTGCCATGACCAAAAATGTTCCGTCGGTCCACATCAAGAGCCAAAATGATGTTGCTAACCTTTTTTGATATCAGAGGGGATTGTTCATTATGAATTTGTACCAACTGGACAAACAGTCAACCAACTGTACTATTTGGAAGTGTTGAAAAGTTTTCGTGAAAAAGTTAGACAAAAATAACCTGAGATTTTCACCAACTCATGGCTTGCATTATGACAATGCATGAGCTCACACGGCACTGTGGTTTTAGCCAGTACACAAAGGTATTGGAATATCTCCCTACTCACCTGAGCTGGCCCCCAGTGACTTTTTTCTTTACCTGAAGATAATGGAAATAATGAAAGAAAGACATTTTGATGACATTCAGAACATCAAGGGTAATTTGACAACAGCTCTGATGGCCATAGATATAATAAAAGGTCTAAATAATTAGGATATTTGTCTCTCAAAGCTATTATGTCACGTTAATATATAAAATTTATGAACTGTGATGAAATTATATACTAGTAATCTAAATCAAATATATTTATAAAAATGTTAAATTAAAAATTGGGCTTGAATTATCTAATATTGAATCATTAAAATAAAAGTACAGGAAAGTGATCATGGAAGATGCTAAAATCAGAAATTCAGATCCAGGAGAATAAAAGACAGCTACAAAAGTATCAAACTAATAAATAAAAGAATTTTAAAAGAAAAAAATCTAGACTTTCTTTCAGAGGAGGACACCTAAAATGGAAAAGATGTGAAGAAGAGATATACATTCACTGATCTATTGTTGA
>PVJL010000914.1:35325-67115 GCA_004026885.1 Lyroderma lyra
AAAAAAAAAAAAAAAAAAAAAAAAAAAAAAAAAAAAAAAAAAAAAAAAAAAAAGACTATAGGGATTAACTCAAAAGATTTTTGTTACATCCGTAACAAAGAATATGGAATTAGTATTCATCTTTAAACAAAAAAGTAAAAAATTGTTGCCACCTATTGAAATAAAATAATAATAAAGGTACCTTTTGCCAACAGGTAGCATACTGTATATAGTCTATTGAACCTTGCAATAAAAGCAAACTGAAAAAAATTAGCACCTCAAATTATCAAATTCACAAAGAATATTTCAAAACATTTTGTATCTTATTAATACACCTCAGGGTAGGATAAGTAAGCTGTTATAAGATAAAATAACACACTGACATAAATATCTTTAGGTAAATGTGAGAAATATATCTAATAAATTTCATGAATCTAATAAGCAAGGTCTTCCTTCAAGAATTAAAAAGTATGGGAAATGTAAGTTTAGTAGAGGAGACAACAATGATGCTGAATAGACCAAAAGTCTAGGCTTGATATAATTGCATTTTATTAAAAAAAAACTCAAAGGTTTTTTGTTGACTACAAGTTTCGTATATATCAATAACCAGGTGGGGTTGCTTACATGATTTTTTTATTGGTTTAACAAAAGCATGCGTGGTTCCTAGGTTATTATAATTAGAGATTTTATCTTTGTTGGTTGGACCAAATCATTTCTGGGACTGTGTTTTATGAGGAACACTGAAGAGTACACAGAAAGAAGAGAAAATGCTTTGAGGAGAGAACCAAAGGAAACAGAACTTCCTTCAAATATTTTAAAGCAATTACACAGAATAAGACACCATCCTGTGTTCCTGTAGAAGGCAAAACTAACACCACAACTTAAGGCTTCGGCGCTGGCGCTGTTGGTGCTGCGGCCTGGGTTCGATTCCCAGTCTGGGAGCTACCCACATACCAAAAAGCAAAAAAAAAAAAAAAAAAAAAACAAAACCCCACAAACTAACACCACAACATCGAGAGCAGTAAGAGGAGGATTTCAATTCAACTTCAGAAATAAAATAGTTACAGTCAAACGTACTGTGTCAGTGAGGTCCCCATCACTAAAGGATTTAGAGTCTGGCATTCCACAGACGGGATTCTAAGTGTCTCTCAGCAAGAAGGTTGTGCTAAATCAACTCCATGATTCAATTTTCTATTCGCACCTAAATTAGCTTTTGAGAGTAATCTTCTATTAAATAATACAGGATATGTTGTTCGTAATGATGACCTTGACTCATTAATAAAATATTAAATTGTTATTAGCTATACATTATTGAACATAGTTGGAGCAGTGAACACTTCTTAGAGGCTGCTTGTTTTCTAGTAATTGACCATATTAATGTGGGATCAGATCTGGCTAAGTAGGTCTGGCTGACAGGTAGGACTATCCAGCGTCTTTAAGAATGCAGGATTCAAGATAGAAAAGTCTATTGAAAATAAACTCATCTCCAGGAAGAGAGGGTCAGACATATCAGCAAGAGTTCTTAACAGTGTCTCAGTCATTAGCTGGAGCAATGTCCTGAAGAGTCACCTAGATTTGTTTTCCAGTTCCTGTGAATCTATGATTGCCTTAGGGAAAGGGGGATTGTGAGCAAAACTAAGAAAATTGTGCTGACTAAAATGTCTATATGACTTTAGAATGCAAGATAATACTGCTTTGGTGCCCATATGACACACAACACAAAGGGACGTACTCTTTCTCCTGCTCAGAAAAAAACTGGCTTGGCTCCAAGAACACAGAGCCACAGTTTTGTGTGGAGAGGGTTTCAGTGTATCAACCTGCTTATGGCAGCACTGAGATTTGAGGAAAAGAGCCCAGAAGGATACAGTTAGGGTGTGTCCATTGGCCAAGGACCTACACTTTTTTTTTTTTTTTTGGCATGCGGTGGGGCTTTAGAAGCTAAAGAAAGAAGAAAGTAAGGTCTTTGTTATTAGCATACTGGGATAGGTCTTGGTGATTTCCATAAGAAAAGGAGAATTTTAGTGTCAAATCCCCTCTAGAGAGGTTAGCCAATTCTATAGAGTACCCAGTTCATTATTCTGAACACAACCTGTCTATAAATTAAACATGTCTGTAAATTCTTTCACACTTCTTCCATTGAGGGGTAGGATCTAATTTCCCTCTCCTTGAATTTGGGTTGGACTTAATGACTTGCCTGTATACAATAAAATGCAGCAAAAGTAGGAGGCTGTGTGACTTTGGAGGCTATGTCTTACAAACAATACAGCTTTCACATTGCTTACAGGAACAATAGTATTTGGAGCCCTCAGGCACCTTGCAAGAAGTCTGACTACCTTGAAGCAAACATGCTAGGAAGAAGCTCAAGCCACATGAAGAGAGTATGTTTAGGTATTCTGGCTGACTGCCCCAGCTGAGGTACCAGAAATGTGAGGAAATAGGAGTTCTGACAATTAGTATGTGAATTTGCCACCATGCACTTACGTGGGCAGCACTGTACAAACAACTCAGTAAGGTGTCATAATCTTGGTATATCTGTGTGTCACAGCTGTGTTTGTGTCAATGTGTGGCTGTGTCTTGCTGAGTGGCATTCATTATTGTTGCGTGTTTTTTGTGTGCCATTGTGAGAATATTGGAGCTTAAATTATAGCAACATACAAACATTAAATTTCTTGTTAAACTTGGCAAGAGTGGAAATGAAATCAGGGACATGATAGTCCAAGTTTATGGGGATAACGCCATGAAGAAATGGCAGTGCACAAATGGATTAAATGTTTTTCTGAGGGGAGAGAAAGCATCACTGATGAAGAGAGGTCAGGTTGGCCAGTAACAAGCAGAACTGACCAAAACATTGCAAAAATTTGTTGAATTGTCCATCAAAATTGTCAGCTGACTGCGAGAAGCATAGCAGACCAAGTAAACATTGACAGAGAAACAATTAGGAAAATCTTCACTGAAAATCTTGGCCTGAGAAAGGTGTGTGCAAAAATGGTCCTGAAGGAGCTCACTGATGAACAAAAGCAAAGGAGAGTCGAAGTTTGCCAAGACCTTTTGGGGAGGCAAGATGATGTTTGGGGCCACGTTATCACTGGTGATGAAACATGAGTGTACATACACAACCCTGAAACAAAGCATCAAAGTGTACAAGGGAAGTCAGCCAATTCTCAACAGCCAAAAAATTCTCGTCAGTCCATATCAAGAGCCAACCTTTTTTGGTATCAGAGGGATTGTTCATTATGAATTTGTACCAACTGGACTAACAGTCAACCAACTTTACTATTTGGAAGTGCTGTAAAGTCTGTGTAGAAAAGTTAGACAAAATCGACTCAAACTTTTCACCAACAATGTACCAGCTCACAAGGCACTGTCTGTGAGGGAGTTTTTAGCCTGTACACAAATTAATTATATTGAAACACCCTCCTTACTCACCTGATCTGGCTCCCAGTGACTTGTTTTTTACTTGAAGATAAAGGAAATATTTAAAGAAAGACATTTTGATGACATTCAGGACATCAAAGGTCGTACGATGACAGCTCTGATGATGGCCATTCCAAAAAAAGAGTTCTAAGATTGCTTTGAATGGTGGGCTGGACATTGGCATCAGTACATAGCTTCCCAAGGGGAGTACTTTGAAGGTGACTGTGTAATATTCAATGATGAGGTATGTAGCACTTTTTCTAGAAAGATTTCACAAACTTAATTGTCAGACCTTGTATGCCTCCAGATGATTCCAGTCCCAACCCATGGAGATACTCCCCAGGCACTGAGTCTTTCCAGATAAGGTCCTAGACATCATGGAACAGAGATAAGCCATCTACCTCTTCCAAACCTTGTCTGAATTTTGACTGAGAGGGTAGCTTTATATTTTGTAAAGGGCAAAGTGATAATGTTTGATCCTTACAATGATACAGTTAGGTGGGTTGGACTGGCATTATTATTACCCTAATTTTATAGATTAAAACAACAACAAAAAGAACACAATATTGTAGTAATTGAAAGTTGGTTTTGTATTTTCAGTAAATAAAATACTGTTGCAAGCTTTAAAAACAACAACAAAACAGGGATTTGAGCATACCTGCTTTGAGATTATATAGGCAAGATGTGGCATGCTGACACTAAAATCCTGAGACTCTAAAGTTTATGCTAACAGATGTCACCCCAATAAGTCTAACAATAAAAATGAATTAAAAAGAAAAAAAATAATAAAGTTTATGCTTTCTACATTTTCCCATCTAGATATAGTAGGGCTTTAGAATGTCCTAGAGAAATCAAGTAAGGTATATCCAGAATTTGAGGACAAGATCAAAATGTTGAATAAATGAAAGCTAACAAGAATAAAATTAAATGGATGATATTAGCCATCCTGTGAAGAAATAACCATATAAAATAGGATGTACAGATTGTTGCTGTTGAGAAAGACTATAATTTAAAATGAAAAAATAATCTTAGGACTTTTCATGTTATGAGGCAGTGTCTTAATGATATATTTTCAAAGACTGATTTAAAAAAAAATGAAATAGGACTGTTATAGAGAATTTTAAAAACTTGCCTGTTGTGTTTCTGATGAAATCAAGGGGAAAATGTGTCCTGCATGGCTGATGGTGCTATTTTAGCCTGCTTAGAAGTGTGTGCTTAGAGTAAAGAGAGGCACTTCAGACAATAGCTTGATGACATTATTGCTTATGATCATCTTCATTTATTCCACTTTTGCCAAGCCAGCTTTTGATTTAAATTTAGAGCGTCAAGGAGACTTTCCTATTTGGAAGAGAAAGTACAATGACACTAACAAAGCATACCATGTTCATTTGATAGGTTGTATTTTGTATTTTTCAATGTACAGGGATATTAGCATTCTGATTAATTAAGCATCCTCACACACAAGTACTTAACTTTGGAGTAAAGATCAGCTCCAGGCTCATGGCTAAGGAGCAGACATCCTGCCTCAGAAGTCAGTAGGACAACTTTCTAGCTCCTGAATCATGGTAAATACAGTGAAGAGGTCACTGGTAACTTCCCCCATCATGAGAAGTACAAAAAATCGGAGTCCACTCAACGCTTCTCATGACTTGATATTTAGGTTTTGTTTTTTTTCAGTAATTAATTTCCCACATTTAATAAGAGTTCACAGGAACTTCCACTATGTTCCTCATTCCTATCTCGCCCTTCCTTAATTTTTCCCAAAATACTGCCTTTTCCTTTTAAATAAACACATTTTTAATAACGAACCAGTTTAATTCCATTCCGTAATTGGGCCTCTCAGCGGGAATTTCTCTGTCCTCTTGTTTTCATGCATATTTTGCACAGAGAATGCCTTGGACTATTCTGTTTGTGAGAGGCACAAAAACATTTAAAATATTTTGAATGGCTTTCTTGAAAATAAAATTATTAAAGTTTTGATGCTTCAGCTATCTAGAATGTTCTGTGCCTTCTGCAGACCCTAAGACATGGAAAGCACTCCACCGACATTTGTTAAATTAGTGAATCTGGAAAACAAAACAAAACAAAAAACACACTAAAAGGAAACACTTCATTCCTCAATGATGCAAAAAAGCTTTTAGAGTTCCATTTAGACCCACTTTAACAGGCCAAATCCTTTAATGAAAAGGATACAACATCATTCTCATAATTTGGCTGTTCCTAAGTATATTTCTATCAAATTCCACTTGGCTGTTTCAAACTTGGGGTTTCAAGTCTTACTTTTATGACACAGAGACGTTCGTTGTAACGGAAATAACACTAGTATGGGCTTCCCCGTCCTCCTCCCTCTAGGATTTCAACTTCTGAACACCACCTCTGCTCCTCTAGTAAAACCCACATTACAGAACAGGTTTAGGGCGGAGAAGAGAATCAAGTAGGAAATCGGAGCCATGGAAACAGCGGAACGAAGGAAACCAGTGAGCCAGACGATGGGCAAGAGGCGAAAGAACCCTCTCCAGATGAGGGCGCGAGGGCGCTATTCGGTTACGTCACGCACCCGGATGACGTCACGACCGTGACTCGAGGGTGACGCCGTTGCCGCGGCGACTTCTAGTGGTCTCCGCCCCCTTCCCCCGCCCCCAGCCTTAGCGTCCTTCCCCCAATCCCCTCAGGCTTGGCTGCGCCGGGGGCCGCGGGCCGGTTCCTGAGGTGGCCCAGGCGCCCTCCCACCGCCGGTGCCGCCCCGGCAGCCCGTCCCCGCCGCCCCCTGCCCTCCGCCTCCGCCTCCCCCCGCCCTCCGCCTCCCTTCCCCCTCCCCGCCCAGCGGCGGTCGCTCGGGCCCCGACTCTCGGTTATAAGATGGCGGCGCTGAGCGGCGGCGGCAGCGCGGAGCAGGGCCAGGCTCTGTTCAACGGGGACATGGAGCCCGAGGCCGGAGCCGGCGCCGCGGCCTCCTCGGCTGCGGACCCTGCTATCCCGGAGGAGGTGAGTGCCCCCCCCCACCCCTTGCGCCTTCCCGTCTCCGGGCTTGGCTGTCCGGTGTTTATTTTGGGGAAAGAGGTGGCGCTGAGGGCTCTGGTGCCCTCCGCTACCTTCTGCTTTGGGCTTTGCGGTGGGAGATGGGCATCCCCGCCTTGTCCCTCTCCGTCATGCAGCTCTTCGCTACGTAAACACACATAATGGCCCAGGGGGGTTTCCCTGGCCCGCACCCCAGCTTGGGGCATTCCGGCAGCGGTGGTTGAGCAGGAGGCTATCGGTCGGGGGCGAGACTCAGGGTTGGTCCGAAAAGGTCACGGCTGGCTGAAGGTAGCCAGCTTCGCATCTCTGAGGTGCTTTCGTTATTTCAGGAAGGGGGTGGTGGAGGGGGGCTGCGGCATCCTAGTGGAAGATGTAGGCTAGGAGCCGGGGCGGGGACCCCAGCCCGAGTTACTGTGGTGTTTGTAATTATTACACGGTCATCGGGATGATGGGGCGCATCATTCCCGCTCTACTCTATCCGTCCCCTTTTTCAGGCCGCTGCCCTCCCTTACACTTTTCTACTTGTTTGGGGGTTTCTCTTCACCTGTTTTACACAGTAATTGGTTTTGCTTCAGTCTTCTTTTTCAGCCCTAAATCCCACTGTTTCCGCTCATCCATTCATCCCGGTCTTAGCCCCCACCCCCACTCCCCGGTCCTAATGTTTGTCGGTGCTCTGGTACCGCTGACTAGTAAAGCCCCATTCCATTCCCATTTGCGGGCCAGTTGTCGAACCTGGCTGTCTTCTGAGCTCAGCTTCTACTTAAGACCGTTTTTTGCACTTCTCTTACTCTAGTCCTCTTGAGGCCCTCGACTTCATTCCACCATTCCCTGACATTGTTATCTTAAATCCTTCTGGACGCTCTGGAGCTACTTTCTGAATCCTGAAGCTGTCAAGATTCCATCAGGTTTCACTTGTACTATTGGCACGTTTTGGTTAGTCATCCATTGTGCATTCACACCTCTTTATGTATATTCCTACTCATTTTCCCCCCATAGGTTTGCTTTCTTTCTGTTGTCCTCCTTTTTGTCCCAGTTTTTCCTTTCACTTTTCCCTTTTTAGTCCTTTCTTCTCAGCCTGTTTTTGCATTATTCAGCCTCGTATCTCCTTATCTCATTATTTACATTTTGTTTTTTATTAAGTAAAATTTATTATATTTAGTGTTTGGCATTTTATTACATAAAATAATACACTTTATTATACTTTACAAATAATGAAATACTGTATGGTATAATAACTGTTCTACAACTATAGATTAGATTACATGACATACTCTGTTGACTTTGCTCAAAGTTCTGTTTCCTTCCTACTACTTACATGTTGTTTCTCAATTCTCCTAACGTCTCATTCTGTCTGTGCAATGCTTTTTCCTGCTTCTTCATCTTTAGAAATTCATCTGATATGCTTGCTCTGCTCAGTCAGTATCAATTTGTTCACAGTATTTGTTTTTCATCCTCTTATATCACCTTCATCTATACCCAAGACTTGTTCTATACCATCATTTGATCTACTCTAAATTTCTTAAATTTTTTTCTTCTTTCTTAAAATCACACCACCTCCTGCTAAACAATATGCATTTCTACTCGGATCGGTTTTCTCTTATATCTATTTATTTTCCCCAACTTCTTGGATTCCAAGGATAGAGTTTTTCTTCAATTTTCCAGTTTATTCTCTTTCCCTTGTCCCCAGTTGCCATTCATTCTGTCTTGTTTCCTGGCTTTTGGTGCTTAACTTGCTGAAGTTTCCTCTTGTCTTCCCCACACCTCCACATTCCTTCTTATTTATAAACAGCTTTGTTCAGTTGACATGGGAATTTATTTTTAGGATCATTGTTTTTAATGGGTAAATACTAGGGGTCACATCTGCTGTCTATTTTTTCCATGAATCGGATATGCCTTTGTCTTATCAGGCACAGGTGCCTTTAGACTTGCTTTTTACTCTGTAGTTCAGGGGTAGTTTTGTTGAATTGTACCTGGAAGAATAGATAAATTAATGGGTTTTGGTTATAAAATTGTAATTCTCTGATTATAACATTGTTTACATTGAGAACGTTGTTTCAGAGTTATTAGAGCAATTTGCAATGATGTAGAGTTTTTTGTTAAGTACTATCTCTGTTATCTTACTTAAAGGGGCCAGAGTGTTTGAACTGTACTCTCAGAAGATTCTGATTTAGTAGGTGAGAGCTAGGACCATGAGCTTCTGTATTTGGTACACTTCCTGGTCAATTGTCAGGTATCAGTGCATGAGAAACTCTAGGGAGATGAATTTTAGTTTAAATTGCCAATAAATGGAAAGCATGTTGGTATCTCCTGAAACCATAGGATTCTTTAAATTTAATTAGTTACAGGAGTTTCCCACTTCTCCCTTCACTTACGTTTTAATGTTTAGTGATGAATAGTAGTTTTTCCCTTTATGTTTTTTATAGGAGCTGATAATAAATGTATTTGACTAGGGGAAGGCTAAGAGATTAAAAATGAATCTCTTTTAAGTATAGATGCCAATGTTATGAGTGGTGGAATAAATCCCTCCAAAAATAATTTTAAATTTGAAGTTGGTATTAATTAAGTGGAAACTGAAATGTACTGTGTGTGGTCTTTTAATTGAACACTTCCTTATATGCATTTAAAGTGTTATAATTGGCAAGTGCATAGAAAGAAATGAAATATTTTGCTTGCGTAAAATGACACATTTTATTCTAAAAGATGCACCTTACCTGTCAATTAATACAGGTTTTTTGTTTTTTTTTTTTTAATGTTTTTTGGGGAAATTTCAGCTGCACTAAAATTTCTAAATACAGAGGGAAAGCACATTTATTATTGAAAACGTAGAAAAATGTAAGAACAAAAAGTAAAAAAAACTGTAATCTTGTCACTTAAGATATAATGACATAAACACTTAGGTATACATATACATGTTTAATAACCTCCTGTCATTTACCAGAATATTATATTTTGAGCATCTACAAAGTAATAGTTATAAATATAGTACATGAAACTTGTTCACTTCCCAGCACAATTTTAAAGACTAAAATCTGTTCAGTGTCTAAGATGTTTAACAAGAGTAAAAACTTAAAAATAATATAAAAAATATATTAGTTTAAAAGTAATGAAAAAATACTCGTTTAAAATCAAGTATATCTAATGATACGTAAAATGTTTTGGTATATTCTTAAGTTTAAAAATATTACAAAATCACATACATTGTATTACACAAGCACAAAAAAGAGTATATGGACAAACAAGGTATGACAGTTAAGTTTACGAACTCATCCTAGAAAAAGTGCTACATACCTCATTGCTGAATGTCACTATGGTCACCTTCGAATCACTCCCTTTGGGAAGCTGTGCACAACACCAGTATCTGGTCCACCCTTCAGAGCAGTTTTGGAACTCTTTTTCTGGAATGGCCATCAAAGCGGTCATCGTATTACACTTGATGTTCTGAATCTCATCAAAATATCTTCCTTTCAATATTTCCTTTATCTTCAGGTAAAGAAAAAAGTCACTGGAGGCCAGATCAGGTGAGTAGGGAGGGTGTTCCAATATTATTTATTTACTGGCTAAAAACTCCCTCACAGACTGTGCCGTGTGAGCTGGTGCATTGTCATAATACATGAGCCACAAGTTGCTGGCAAAAGTTCAGGTTGTTTCTAACTTTTATACTCGGCCTTTTCAACACTTCCAAATAGTAAAGTTTGTCCAGTTGGTACAAATTCATAATGAACAATCCCCTCTGATATCAAAAAAGGTTAGCAACATCGTGTTGGCTCTTGATGTTGACTGACGGAACTTCTTTGGTCATAGAGAATTGGCTGACTTCCATTGTGCACTTTGACACTTTGTTTCAGGGTTGTATTGGTACACCCTGTTTCATCACCAGTGATAACATGGCCCAAAACATAAATCTTGCCTTTCCAGAAGGTCTTGGCGAACTTTGACCCTCCTTTGCTTTTTTGTTCATCAGTGAACTCCTTCAGGACCATGTTTGCACACACTGTTCTCATGTCAAGGTTTTCAGTTAAGATTTTCTTGTTTCTCTGTTGATGTTTACTTGGTCTGCTATGCTTCTCACAGTCAGCTGATGATTTTGATGCAATTCGATGAATTTTTGCAATGTTTTGGTCAGTTCTGCTCGTTACTGACCGCCCTCACCTCTCTTTATCAGTTACGCTTTGTCTCCCCTCAGAAAAACGTTTAATCTGTTTGTACACTGCCATTCATGGCATTATCCCCATAAACTTGGACTAACGTGTCCTTGATTTCACTTGCATTCTTGCCAAGTTTAAGAAGAAATTTAGTGTTTGTTCATTGCTCTAATCAAGCTCCAGGATTCTCATGACGGCATACAAAAACATGCAACAACAATAGTGAATGCCACTCAGCAAGACACTGCCACACATTGACATGAACACAGCTGTGAGATAGATATACCAAGGTTATGAACCTTACTGAGTTTGTACAGTGCTGCCAACATAAGCACACGGTGCCAAGTTCAGGTACTTAATTGTCACACCTTGTATATTCAGAGGTCAACAAAACACGCCTGTTAGGCAAAACTAAAATAGGTATGTCTTTGGTATTTCTAGTGTTCCCTTTCTTTCTCTCTCTAGTGTACTCTCTCGCTCTCCTTATGTAATGAACTCTTTCCTTTAGGCATCCACTAACCTCTTCTGGTATTGGTCTCTTACATATGCTGGTTATTAAAGGAATTGATTGTTAGTAAATAGATAAGAAAGGAATGTTGGGACTGGGTGCTTAAATTCCTGAATGTAGTAAACCTGAGGGCAAACTTGATTTAGTTGTATTTGGGTGATAGGTCAGAAAAATTATATTAGGATAACGGACTAGATAAGTCTATTTCGATTCCCTGTCCTTTGCTTTCCTGATCAGGATGAATTGGGATCTCATAGTAACAACTGGAAACCTGTGTTCCATGAGTGGTGGGAAAGAGAGGTAAGGAGCAGGTTACATTATTTTTTTAGCATATTCTAAGACCTGATACTTACCATGTTCTTCCTTTTTCTCAGTCATAAAGTTTTCTTCTTTAGAATTGCAAAAATACATTATGTTTCCTTTGACATCTTGATATTTAGCTGAGTATTTAATGCACATTTTGTGTCATAATCCCCTTGTTTTATGAAATCCAGTATGTTCCTTTGCTTCCTAAATTTCTTCCTCAAATTGTCATTAAAATAAGCCTTTATTATCAGTATCCCTTACTAGATTTTGTCTTCCTCAGAAGTTAAATTGTATTAAGACCATTGATCGTTTTCATTGTCTATTTTATCTATTTCATTGGTTATTCTGTAAAGGTCAGGATCAGGAGTGGTTACAGAAGTAGTAGATGAGCCTGTTTAGGAGCTTTTCTGTTTTTTTAGGTGAAGTACTTCTTTCATAGTCATAATGTTATCAATAACTTAATACGATAAGAACCGAAAGTATAGCCTCATTTGTTCCAGTTCTTCCTTAAAATATCATGGAGGAATTAACATGATCTAGGAGGTAGTTTTTATTTTTCAGTTTCTTTTGGCTACCAGTCTAATTTACTGTCATACATAATTAGTATAATAATCAGAAAACTCTTAATCTAACCTCCACCCTAAAATTAAGCAATTTTTTTTCTTCCCTCTACCCTCTGAGATTATTTTGGTTTCTGTGTGTTTCCATGTGTTCTTTTGGGCTTAAAAAGAAAGTATTATTCTTGTTCCTTCCCATATCAAGACTATTCATATAGGGAGAGAAATTGGTCCTGCTAATATTACATTTCTTTCTGGGTCCTGGGAATGCCCTCAATATAGAATATAAAAATCACTCTGAACTCAGTTAACTTTATATCTTCTAGAAGCTCTGGTCATGATTTTCACTTAAGAATTCCAAAACAAAAAATCAGGAAATGTGACAATTGGGAAGGTAGATAGTGTCCAGGCTTTCGTTCACCTTATAAGGAGTGTTATTCCAATTGTAGTCTCTTTTCCTCTGTTTTAAAGTTTATGTTCTGTACTTAGAAATCTCTCTGTAGCTTAGAGGAAACAAAAAATTATTAATTTAAGAATTGTAAGTAGGTATGATTATTTTAAAAGTTACTAGCATAATTTCTGGTAATGTTGTATATAGGTAATTCAATTCCCATTCATTATAAAAACACCCTATTTTTTCTATGAATACCAAACAATTATTGCCATTATATCTTTTTTACTACAAAAAGTTAAAGTACTATTGTTATTTATTCCTAAATAACTCATATTACTTTTTACCCATTATATTACTATATTTCCATGGGAATAGTGTCACTGAACTTAAGGAAGAGATTATGATTTGGTATAGTCCTTAACATGCTTATTCTGCAACCACTGAAAGTGTTCATTTCTTCTTAGTTTTTACATGCTTGCTTCTAACATTTAAAATATTCCACCTGTATGTTCTTCCTGCGCATGTCTTCTCATATTAACAGTAAGTTACTCAATCTCAAATTAAGTTTTATTATACATGAAAATTTAGATCAGTGTAACTTTTTGATAGCTATTGCAGATTATTTTCTATAATTGAGTTTGGCACTTAATTTAAGCTTCTCTATTTCCCCTTATTCACAGGGAATGTGTTCCAAGAGTCCCAGTGGATGCCTGAAACCATGGTTGATACTGAACTGTCTAGTATTTGTTTCCTATACATACATGTATTTTCACTTAAAGGGAGCAGTTTATAGCTTCTCTTTGGTATATTCCAATTGCTGGCATCACTACTTTTGCACTTTGGGCCCATTATTAAGTAAAATAAGGATTGCTGGGACATAGGCACTGCCGTATCCCAGCTGTCAGTCTGATAGGCAAGGCAGCCAATGAGGGACTGGGTGGCAGGGAGCTTAACGAGTATACGTCGTGGATACACTGGACCAAGGGACGATTCACATTCCTGCCTGGATGGAGCAGCATGATACAAAATTTCATCACACCCCTCAGAATGGCACTCAATTTAAAATTTATGAAAGGTTTATTTCTGGAATTTTCCACTTAATATTTTCAGTCTGTGGTTTACCATGGGTAACTGAAACTGTGGAAAGCTAAACCATATGTAAGGGGGAGACTACTTGTATGTGTTACCATCTTGACAGGTTAAAGAAGAAACATATGGTATGTTGAATAGTTGCAAACTGCTTGGTAAAATTCAGCATTCATTCATCATAAAACCTGAAGCAAATCTATTGTGATAAAGGGTATCTATTTTTTTAATCAAGTTTTATAATTAATGTTGAAATATTGAAAGTGTTCCCTCTGAGATTGGGAGTGATAAGTACTTCTAGTCAAATTTATAGTAAAATCCCAACGGTTACTAAGTTAAAGAAAAAGAAAATTTAAAAACATAAGAATTGGAAAGGAAGAACTAAAGCTATCATCATTCACAGACTTACATGATTGTATATTTGGAAAATCTAAAAATACTTACAAATTATTAGAGACAATAAGTTTCACAAAGATTGCTGATTATGAAAATCAAAGATCACTTGTATTACTATATTCTAGTAACAGATAGAAAAGGAAAATCTAAAACAATGTAATTCACAAAAGCATAAAAAATGTGATGTACCCAAAAGTAAGTCTAAAAAATGGCCTAAGACTTCTAGGAGCCTTACTGAAATGAATTATATAAGACCGAATAATTGGGGCAAAATACTATGTACATGGATTGATAGACTTGGTATTGTATAGATGTTATTTCCCATAAATGAATTTATATATTTAACACAATCCCAGTCAAAACCTTAGTAAGGTTTTTTTGTTTTTTGTTTTTTGTTCTTGGATCCTGATTAATACATTTTTATTGGATCAAGGTTTCATTTAATATATTTTTTTAATTTTTAAAAAAATTGTAAAATATAAATAACATAATATCCATCATCTTATCCATTCATAAGTGTACAATTCACTGGTATTAAATGCATTCAAAGTGTTGTATAACCATCACCACTATCTTTACCCAGAATTTTTTCATCATCTCTAATAAAAACTGTACCCATTAAAAAATACTTTTTTTCCTCCCTTCCCAGCCCCTGGTAATCTCTGTTCTACTTTTCTTTATGGATTTGCCTATTCTTGGTACTCATATAAGAAATTATACAATATTTGTCATTCTGTGTGTGGCTTATTTCACTAAGCTTAATGTTTTCAAGGTCCATCTGTGTTGTGAAATATATCAAAATAACTACCAAACTGTTTTCTCACAAGCATTCCATTTACATTTCCCAACAGCAATACATGAGGATTCCAATTTTTCCACCTCCTCACCAACACTTTTCTTTTTTTTTTTATTATAGCCATCTTAATGGGCATGAATTAGTATCTCATTGTGAGTTTCTATTGTTATTTATTCTTATGGCAGTTCCTCAAAAATCTATATAGAGTCTAAAATCTAAATAAAATTACCACACTACCGAACAATTCCACTCCTAGAAGTAGACAGGTTTTACTTTAAATAGACCTTTAAGATGTCAATTGGATTACAGCCTTGTTAGAAGGAGAGGGAGAATCTACTTTTGAGTGATGTCCAGAGCAGTTATTTGACCTTGGGGAGTGAGGAGGGGTGACTTTGAGGGTCCCACAGGTGTGGGCTTTGAGGCCCAGCCTGTGGGGTGTCTGAGGAGCATACAAAAAGAAAAGGGAAGATGAATAACAAATTGGCAGGTGATACTAAATAGGTGGATGTTATTAATAAAGTTTAAACGCTTACATGGGGTTAGGTGGGTGAATACATACTGTATGGCCAAGATAGGAGGTGATATACACTTGGTTGGAACAGTTGCTTACCGTATTAAAGAAATGAAGTTGGACCCCCACCTCTTACTATACATAAAAATCAATTCCTACTAGATTGAAAATTATTTTTAAAAAAACTCAGAATGCTTTTTTAAAAAGGGGACATACTTTTATGAGTTTAAAGTAAGGAAGGAATTCTTAAGACTGAAAATACCATAAAAATATTGATAAATTTGACTACATTAAAAATATTAAATTTTAGTAGAAATGTCTATTAAGATCCCCTTAAGAGGTTAAAAAGAGAAGGCACAGAATAGAAGATATTTGCAATACACATGTATTGCTGTGTAATAAATTATTCCAACACTTAGCAGCTGAAAATGACAAACACTGATCTCACAGTTTCTGTGGGTCAGGAATCTGAGAGCAGCTTAGCTGGGTGGCTCTGGCTCAGGGTCTTGCATGAGACTACTGTCAAGCTGTCAGCCAGTTCTGCGGTTATCGCAAGGCTGGACTGAGGGAGGATATGCTTCTGTGCTCCCTTATGTGTTTATGGCAGGCCTCAGAAGATCCACTTCCAAATTTACTCACAAGGGCCTCTTCACAGGGCCACCTTGCAGCATGGCAGCTGGCTTTTCCCAGAGTGATAGACCCAGAAGAGAATAAGATAAAAGCCACAGTCTTTATAAAAGTTTTAGAAATGACATCCATCACTTCTGCCATATTCTATTCATAAGAACCAAGCCAATAAGCCCACCTCAAGGGGAAGAGGGATTGTACAAGGACATGGATACCAAGTGGTAAAGACCGTTGAGGGCCATTTTAAGAGATTACCTACCACAACTCATAATAAATGGGTGACTGGTATGAAAAATATACACCAAGAATTATGAATCACTAAGACAGAACACCAAATAGAAAAATAAAGGGAGCAAAAACTCAGAGCAGGAATTTAATTTAAAAAGAAATTTAGGAGTTTCCTGGTGGTGTAGTGGCTAGGCTTTGCCGCTCTCAACGCTGTGGCCTGGGTTTGATTCCCAGCCAGGGAGCTACCAAAAAATAAAAATTAAAAAAAAAAAAATTTTAAATGGCCAAGAAATACATGAAAAAATTGTTAACCCCATTAATAACTATAGGAATAGAAATTATTAATAAAACCACAAGAGACCATTTTATATAGACTAAACTGGCAGAAATGAAACATTTGATAGTATCAAGGACTGGTGGGACTCTGGAGCAGTAGGAGCTGTTCCACTACTGGTGGGGAGTGTAAATTGAAAGAACTGCTTTAGAATATAATAGACATTCTATCTACAACCAGTAATGCCAGTCCTAGGCAGTTATCCTAGATTAGTGGTTGTCAAACTTCAGCGTATGTCAGAATCACCTGGAAGTCTTGTTAAAAAAAACTGGGACCCGCTCCTAGAGTTTCTGATTCAGTGGGCGTAAGAGTGGAGCTTGATAGTTTGTACTTCTAACAGGTTTCCAAGTAATGCCCACTTTTATTACAATTGAATTGTTTGTTTTTTTGTAGTTGAGTCTTATGATTTCTTTATATATTTTAAATATTAGTCCCTTATCAGATGTGGTGTTTGCAAATATTTTCTCCCCTTTGGTTGGCCATCTCTTTGCTTTGTTGATGGTTTCTTTTGCTGTGCAGAAGCTTTTTAGTTTGATAGAGTCCCATTCATTTATTTTTGCTTTTACTTCCCTTGCCTTTAAGGTCAAGTTCATGAAGTCCTCCCCGAACCCAAGGTCTGTAAGTTTAGTACCTGTGTTTTCTTCTATACAGTTTAGTGTTTCAGGTCTTATGTGAAGGTCTTTAATTCATTTTGAATTAATTCTTTTCCCATCCTCATATGTTGTTTTCGTTATTATTGTTGTAATGCACTGCCTAGGGCCTTCATACAATATTTAATACAAGGGCAGGCTGATAAAATTTGCCTCCACTATATTTTTTTGGTACATTAGACATATCTGGATATAACTGCTTCTCTGTAGTTACATGGTGTCTCCCCTTTGCAGCCAATGCCTGAGTTTTGAATTACTTAGTTGAGGTCATCCTTTATGGCAGTATTCTGTGGACTGCTTTTGTTCTCAGGGTCATAATGATGAACCCAAGTTTCATCACCTTTAATGATCTTCTTTAAGAAGTCCTCACTTTTTAAAAAAACTTCAGAAACATTGGAGGAACTTTTTCTACTGTTAAGAATTCAGTAACAGCACTCTGAACTGAACATCTGAACACTTCCATTTCAATATGCAGGGGGTGAAAAATGTAATCATCTGTGTGTGCGAGGTCAAGAATGATGGAGAAGAGATACCATGTTACTACTCAGAACCGGTTACATCCAGATATGTCTAATGTAACAAAAAATATTACAGTGGAGGAAAAATTTATCAGCCTACCCTAATAGTTGTTATAATAGGCATCTTTATTTTTCCTGTCTTCAATGAGAATGCTTCTGTATATTTGATGCTTTATTATAAACTTCTTATAGACACCTTACATGAAGTCTAAGAATGTTTCTTCCATCTCTGGTTTGCTGAAAGTTGTTTTTTTTTTTTATCATAAATGAATATTGAATTTTGTCACTTTTTTCCTACATCTATTGAGGTGATCATGTGGTTTTTTTCCTCCTTCTATTAATGTAAGTAATTATATAAGCAGAGATTCTGGTTTTGAGCAACTGTTATATTACTGAATACATTTTATCACACTGTATTTTTTAAATTTATTATTGAATTCAATTTGCTAATAACAGGTTTTTATTTAGGGTTTTTACGTCTGTGTTCATAGAGATTAGGCTGTAGCTCTCTTGTGCTATTCCGTCCAGTTTTGGTATCAGAATTATATTACTGTTGTTAGAAAGAGCTGACTAGTTTTGTAGATTTTTAAAAATGATTATGAACAGTTTATACCTGCCCAGAGAAAATGTTTCTTGAAATTTGGTTGAATGAACTTTATTGGGTCCTTTCTTTAACTTTTGAACTTTATGAGTGAGTTTTAGCTGTAGTTCTTACATACAGCATTTGTTTGGGTATCCCAGTATCTTTTTTTTTTTAACATTCCATTTTTATTTCATTTTGGTCTCTTTTATCTCTTATGTTCAGTTGTCATTCTTAGTAAGGAACTGGTTCTTACCATGATGGATTAAAAAATTACCTGTACCCCGCTTCAGCAAAGTAGTAAATGCTTTTATTTTATGTGATTTGATCCCATAACGTTTTGTTCCAGGGATGGGGAAAGGATGGAAATAGGGAGGTCTGTGCTCCACTTTAAAAGCAAATGTCTAAACAAGTAAGAACTCCATAATGTGTCATAATCAGGGTTCTCTGTGATAGTGCTCTTTCCAACCTCTTCACTTATGTTCATCAGCAATCCTTCTGTATACTAAATGCTGTAGACAGTATTGCACACAGCATATATTATGGAATACAACTGTTCAAAGTGTTCTCCCATAGATAGGTTCCATGGTTAACAATTTTGGGAAATTAGAAAAATTCTTCATTGTCTAACCTGTTCATTTTCTGAGTTCAGACATAATGAGGGCATACTGTGTTATCTGAATCTTAATTTGATTTCTGCATTTTACATATCAAGGGATTCATCTAAAAAGTACCTGAATAGATTTGGTGAGGAAGAGATACCCTGTACTATATTCCCTCTTGGGACTTCATAATTGAACATTGGCATATTAAAGATTGAAAAGAACTGTAATAAAGAAACTTACTTTTGTTTAAATCAGAATTCTCTAAACTTACTTGACTGTGGAGCATTGCTTACATGTAGTATTTGTTAATATACTGTGAAACATTTGAGGAAATGCTGTTCTAATACCAAACACTTTTTTTTCCCAAGAATGCATTCTTTTGTTTCTGGCTCTTTGGCTTAGAATCCCAGTCCCCCTCGTTTGCTTCAGTAGTTTCTAACTAAGGTGTGTGCCCCACTGGGAGGTTTCAGGAAACGTTTTTATTGTCGTAATGAAGGGGGAGTGTATTAAATTTAAAACCATAGGCCAAATAACACAATGCACCTGAAGTCCTGCACAGCAAAGAATTGCCCCACCCAAAATACCACTTATATTCCCCGCTGAGGACAGTGGACTCATCAACTTGTACTCATCTTTTAAAATTCAGTTTTGATTATTTTTCCAAGAAGCTTTCTCTAGCTGATTTTCCTCTCCTTTCCCTCTCCTCCCCACCTTGATTATACCTACTTGGTGCCTTTACAACATTTTATACACATCTTCATTATTTGAACTAGCCACATTGTAGTATAGTTATGGTTATGTACCTCTACCTTACTGTGAGCTTAAGTCTTTGAGGGCAGAGACATTTTGTATCCTTGGTACGTGACATTTAATAAGTCTTTTTTTTAAATGTGTTGCATAAACACATTAATGAATGAATTGTATGTTTAATATAAACGAATTGTAGTATGACTTCAAAACCTACTGCTTTCTTAGACTGCATTAATAATCTTGTTATTAGACTTAACATTGTTAAAGTGGCCATATTACCCAAAGCAATATACAGATTTAATGCATTTTCCATCAAAATCCCACAACATACTTTCACAAAATAGATAAAAATATTTTAGATTTGTTTCGAACCACAAAGACCTTGAATTGCCAAAGCAGTACTACATAAAAAGAGTAAGCCTGGTAGTATCACGTTCCCCATTTTCAGTTTATACTATAAAGCATCAGTAATCAAAACAGCTTGGTATTGGCAGAAAAACAGACACACAGACCAATGGAACAGAATTGAAAACTCCAAAATCCACAAATACATGGTCAAATAATTTTTGATAAAGGAGCAAAAAGTATGCAATGGGGAAAAAACAGCTACTTCAATACATGGTGCTGGGAAAACTGGAAAAACATCTGCAAAAGAATGAATCTGAGCTGTGAACTGTCACCATACACTAAAATTAATTCAAAATGGATTAAAGACCTCCAAATAATACCCGAAACAATAAAGTATATAGAAGAAAACATTGGCACTAAACTTATAGACGTAGGGCTCAAGGAAGACTTCATGAACCTGACCTCAAAAGCAAGGGAAGTAAAAGCAAAAATAAATGAATGGGACTATATCAAACTAAAAAGCTTCTGTACAGGAATAGAAACCATGAGCAAAGCACAAAGATAGCCAACCAAATGGGAGAAAATATTTGCAAACAACATCTGGTGAGGGTCTAATATCTAAAATGTATAAAGAACTGATAAGACTCAACAACAAAAAAACCAGCAACCCAATTAAAAAGTGAAAAGAGGACGTGAACAGACACTTCTCCCAGGAAGACATACAAATGGCCAACAGACATGAAAAAATGCTCAACCTCATTAGCTGTTAGGGAATGCAAATCTAAACCACAAAGAGATACCACCTCACACCTGTTAGAATGCCTATTACCAACAAGATGAGGAGTAACAAGTGCTGGAGAGGCCATGGAGAAAAAGGAACACTTGCACACTGTTGGTGGGAATGCAAATTGATACAACTACTGTGGAAGACAGTGTGGAGGTTCCTCAGAAAACTGAGAATGGAGTTACCATATGACCTGGCAATCCCTCTTCTGGGTATCTTCTGGGTAGCAGAATTTTAAAAACTTTAATCTGCAGAGATGTTCGTGGTGGCTAAGACATGGAAGCAATCAAAGGGCCCTTCAGTGGATGACTGGATAAAGAAGTTGTGGCACATATACACAATGGAACATTACTCAGCTGTAAAGAAAAGATGAAATATTGCCATTTGCAACAAAGTGAATAGACCTTGAGAACATCATGCTAAGTGAAATAAGCCAGACAGAAAAAACCAGTAACCATATGACTTCACTCGTATGCAGAATATAAAACTGAAAGCAACAAAGAAAAAATGAAACAAAACAAACTCATGGACACAGTCAATAGTTTACTAGTTACCTGGGGGCAAGGAGGGAGTTAGTGGGAGAGGAAGGAGGGGATGGCCAATATAAAGTGATGGAAAGAGAACTCACTCTGGGTGGTGAACATATAATGCAACACATAGACGATGCACTGTAGAATTGTACACCTGGAACCTATGTAATTTATTTTTAGACTTATTGGGGTAACCAGTGTCACTCCAGTAAGTCCAAAAATAAATAAATAAAGGAAAAAATAATCTTGTTATTGTGGGAAATTACAATACCACTGTGCTTTCATCACACAAAATCAACATTTGCTTAGTTTTATTCGGGTGTGAGTGACAGATTTTAGAATAGTGTTTTGTTTTGATTTTTACTTTGATTCTGGCTGCACATTGGAAATACCTGGGAAACTTAAAATAACAGATGCCTCTGTCCTTTCCCGAGAAGTTCAGATTTTTGAGCGTGAGGCCTGGGCATCTGGATTTGGGGGGCGGGGGGGGGCAGGTAGTTCCCTGTCTGGGAATCAAACCCAGGCTGTAGCGTTGAGCACTGAAGCCTAGCCACTATACCACCAGGGAACCCCCTGCATCTAGATTTTTAAAAACTCCCCAGGTGATATTTAATCTGTAGTCAAGATTGAAAACTATTATTTAGTGAGACACTGATAAATACCATTTTCGTCAAAATGCTACGTTCACTAAACAGAGTGAAAAGTTACAAAATAATTGAGGAGCAGTGAAAGGAATGGAGATTTTTAGCTTAGAAAAAAATGACAAGTAGAACCTGTGAATTATTAATAGTTCTATTGAAGACAAGGAATATGCCAATCTTGTTTGTCACTGTGTCCTCCACTCTCAGCACAAGCTCAAGCACATAGTAGGGATTTGGTAAATTTGGCTGAACATCAAGCCTAGCTGTCATTACATAGTTAAAAAACAGTCACTTTAGAATATATAGAGATCATTTATTATTCCATAGCAATGTTTTACAGAGATAATGTGCCACTTAATTATATAATTAATTAAAATAATGCTGAGTGTTTTAGTTCATTTATTGAGTATTTCAGTTTAATTATGTACTTTGTGCTGGGCACTGAGGATTCCATTTGATTCTCAGATTAATTCTATAAAGTTTGTATCATTCAAATAGTAAGACTATATCAAGCCAACTCTTGTATATGAAGAAACTGACACTTGGGGGTTAAATACTAACTTGCCCAAGGTTACAGAGCTAATAAGTGACAGAGCTGGAATTCTGAGTTTAAAGCTTGTGCTCTTAACTACTATGCTGTACCATAAATCTTTACAAGAGGCCTGAGTTAGATATTATAATTCCCATTTTGTAGATGAAGAAGTAGGTTTAGAAAAGTTATGCAACTGGCACACTGCTTAAGTGCAATATCTGGTTTTTGAGCCCAGACATTGTGACTCTAGAGGCCGTGCTCTTAACCACCATGTTATCAGAGCCTCCTTGATTCCTATTGTATAATCTGCAGCTACTGTTTTCATGAGGTTGTTAACCACATTGACAGCTTATGTTGTTCTCTTTATACCTTTTGGCACCTTCACTAGATTTCTACTGATGGTTTTCAGTCTGGATTATTATCTTGAATCTGTTTAATACCCTGGGCTGTGCTTATTATAAAAAAAAAAATTTCTTTACAAGGTTCCTTTTAGCTAGGATTATAAATTAGAATTTGGATATACTATGCTTATATCAATGTACTGATATCTCTTTGTTAGCTTTCATTGTTTGAATCTGTAGTCTACAGACTATTAAAATTTTGTACTCTATCAGTAAAAGTTTGAATTCATTACTCCTACTATGTCTGTTTTATTTATAAGTTAACTGTACAAAATAAAAAGCTAAAAATAAAACAGGAGTTATGATGGCTTTGTCTTTAGCTCATATCTTAGTCCATAACACCCTTAGGGCAAGGTTCATCATTAACAATAGCAGTTACAAATCCATATTTTGAATACTCTGGATAATACTTTTTAATTCTTTAAAATTTTTGTCTGCTTTGATCAGGTTAGCATTTCTTAACCTGGGCACTGTGTCATTTTGTCCTGGATAGCTCTTGGTTCTGGGGGCCTGTCCTGTGCACTGCAGGATGTTTGGCAGCATCCCTGGCCTGTACCCACCAGGTGCCAGTAGTACCCTCCCCTCAATTATCACAGTCAAAAGTGTTTCCATACTCTGCCACGTGTCTCTTGGCAAAATCATCCCTGATTGAGAATCATTGGATTAGATCATTGTTTTAATCCTGTATTAAATAGCTTGTACTAGGAGTAGGGCAGAATGTGAGCTTTGACTTTTTTTTCCTTTTGGTAGTAGTGTTACCTTCAATAGAAGGTTTCAGATTTGTTTATAGGAATTCTTTTTAAGGTACTTGTCTACTTTGTAAGGTTTACTTTAGTAAAAGCTAGATAATATAATCCATGTATTTACTTAACTCAGTATTTGTAAGCTGTAGTATGTCACAGTAAGATGAATATGCCGGATGAATGAGAATCCTACCACCAGGTGCTCTGCAGTGTGGAATGCCCAGTCTTCAGTATATATATCTCTTGACCATATGTGACATATCTATCTGATATGAACCCTAGTTGAGGGTGCCTCTGTAAAATTTAAATATGAAAAATCTGAATTTTTCTTAATATTCTAGATGAATACTTTAACAAATAATGTAGTTTGCCTGTAACCCCAGTGATTTCCTTCATGCCCTCATTAAGTGTGTGGGGAGCTATTTTGTAAACCATGGGTTTAGCCACCACATTGTAATCTGCTGTGCAATTTTTGTCATTGCAGCCATAATACTCAAAAGGGGAAAATAATTTCTTTTACTTCCACTTAACTAACCCATCAGGTTAACTGATGTTGCCCATTTAAAAAATATTTGCTCTCAAATTAGATGGGGTGTGTGTGTGTCATATTTAAAGGAAGATCCCTGACCCTACATCAAAGACACTAGAATGAATGTTCTTTTTACAGTTTTAAGTTAAAATGAAATGTTTAAGGCTTTACTGTTCTTTATGATTCCCTGATTTAGCTAACTTTTATTAACCAACCACCAGACTTTATTACATTGAATAAAGGGGCTTCTTTTGCACCCACTTCAGTAATTAAAATTGAGATGATTTACTTTGTGGAGTTGGTATTACAGTGTCTTTCAGCATTTTTGGCCATCTAAACTCATAATCAATTATTACACAAAAACTTTCAAACTTCCTCTTTTGGAATGACCATTTACTATCTCAGAACTTAGTTTCCTCCTTGCTACCTTGCAGGGTTATTGTGAAGGTAATGTAGACTTTCATTACTTCTTGTCTATATAATTGTAGCATGCTTTTAATAGAACTCTCTGCCTCTAGTACCTCTGTGGCTTGTTAGTTAACCTAAACATTGTTGCCACAGTAAACATCCTAAAATATATGTTTAATCAGATCAAAAGCCATTTATAACAATAAGAACTACAATTTTTAAAATTACTGTATGTGCTGGGTTAGATGTGGTTTCTGCAATCATGAGCTGTCAGTTAAACAAATTACCAAAACATACATGTGTATGCATATACACATACACAGATTCTGAATTGTGCTTATGTGCCCAAAGAAAAAATACACAGTGCACTAATGATTATCCAGTGTAGACTAAGAGAAGGGTAATCAGGGGAGGCCTCTCTGAAGAAGTGAGATCTAGAGATCTCTTCACTAACTGAAGAAGTTGTCCTCATTTGGAAAAGTGCTGTGCAAAGAGTTTTCCAGGGAGAAGAAATAATGAGTAAAGGCTTTGCTGATGAAAGGCCATTGTGGTTGAATTTATTGAGTGAGAGATGGAGAGAATAGTGCTTGATGAGGAATTTGCCTAGGGGCAGAATTATTTAGGATCTTAGTTCTGTGCTAAGAAGTTTAAGTTTTATTATGTGTCATTGGAGAACCATAAAGGGTTTAAACAAGGAGAGTGATGTGATCATATTTTGTGTTTTAGAGATTTTACTCTGGAGAATGGATGAGAGAGGAATGGGAGAAGGGCAAAAGAAGTGGTGGGGTCAGTTAGGATGCCTTTGTAACTAGTTCAGAGAGAAAGGATAATAGTGGATACTAGAATAATGCCATTAAACAAGGTAGCATGAAATAATTGATTATCTCATTAAATAACATTAACCTAAATGTTAACCTAATGTGGTGGGGTTCTCACTCATTATGTGTTCTAGTAACCCTGTGAAGTATGAGCAGAGTAAGATTTGAAATAAACTTATCCAAGCCCATCTAGTAAATGGTGGCATAAGGAATTGAAAGCATGGATTTTCAGTTTGGTCCTTGTCTCTAAAATAAAAGGCAATGGTGAACTTATTATACATCAAGTTGACAATGCACTGTAGAATTGTATGCCTGAAACCTATGTAATCCTTGCTAACAGATGTCACCCCAATAAGTCTAACAATAAAAATGAATTAAAAAATAATAATAATAAAATAAAAAATAAAAAATAAAATAAAATAAAAGCCAAGGTCCACTGAAGATTTTTTAGCCTATCTGTATTACCTTTATCTCCTCATAATCTCTTATTTTCTAATGTTGTAGCCAAACCGAACTGTTTCAGTAGTTATCTTATTTACTGATATAACCAAACCAAACAATTGCAGTAGTTATCATGAACATACCTTATACCCTGATGCTTCTGCTGATTGTTTACTGTGGCTAGACTGCTCTTACCCCCACATACTTAACAAAATTCTAACCATTCTTTAGGATCCTGTTCAAACATGAAAACTTCCCAAATTTGCCTATAAACACATGTTGTCCATTACCCTCTTTTAACCAGAATAGTTTCTTTGCATTATAGTGTGTTAATCCAATGCAGTGACTATGTGCTAGGCACTATGTGTAGACATTGTGGACATATTCATGAACAAAAATAGACACAGCTACAGTCACTGTGGAACCTGTAGTCTAGAGATAACACAGACCTGGAACAGAATCTGTACACACAAATATATAATTATAAGTTTTGAAAAGTGATATGAAGGAATAGTAAAGGGTACCTGTGGGTTCCTGAGACCCTTTTAGAGGGTACTTAAGGTCACAACTATTTTCAGTACTATCTGGAATATAGAGAAATTGGCATCCTGTCAGCACATGTATGGACATGATAGGATTGAGGAGCTGATGGGATTGAGATATGGGAATGATAATTTTTACAGCCTTTTGGGGAGCTATAATGTTAATGTTTATTAAAAATGATAAACTGTGTGTGTGCATTTGTGTGTGTCATTTGATCTAGTAATTGCCCTTTAGGGGATCTATCCTACAGACGTAAAAGTACCAATAAATGTATAACTGCATGTGGGGGTTAGTGACACCGAGCCTACCCCCTCCCTACACAGTTGCAATTTAGACTTCCCCAGACTTAACCTGTTATTAATAATAGCCTACTGTTCACTGGAAGTCTTAACCAATAACAATCAATTAATACATATTTTGATGTTATGTGTATTATATACATATTCTTACAATAACGTATGCTAGAGAAAAGAAAATCACGAGGCAAATACCTTTACATTATGTATTGAAAAACATCTGCATGTAAGTGAACTCATACAGTTCAAACCCGTGTTGTTCAAGGGTCAGCTCCATTTTGTACTGTAGCATTCATTGTTCAGCAAAGTGTGCCAACAACCTGAATGTGTATCTCTTAATACTTGGTTGAGGAAAGTTTCCTGTATTTATATTATGGATTATTAGCCATTTATTAAAAATAAATACCGTGATCTGGGAAATTGACCACAAAATTGCCGAAACATTGATAGTTGCCGGGTAATAATATATCAAGTATATATGTAGTCCTGTGTTTGTTTTTAAAAAGAAAAAAGAGGCAGAGAGAAAAATATGGAAGAACATGACTCTAAGTGTTAACATTGATTACTTCAAGGCCGTATGATTGGAGGAAGGTGGAAAAGTACTGATTATTTTTTCTGTCCTATTTGACTTTGTTGAAACAAGGTGTTGTGTATATGTGTATTCTTTTAAGTCTGAGGATGAAAGGGAGATAAGTTAGTTTGGCATCAGTATTTTGCCTTCAAAATAAAAAACTTTCCAGTTTAGAATGTTAGGTGTAGAATGTTGAGTGTATCTTTAGAAATGTTGACATGTCATTTAAAGCTGTTTTTTTGGTGTGTGAACCATAATTTGCGGCCTTATTTCTAAAATACATGTAAGATCATAAAATAGTGACAAATGTATGTATATTAGGTTTGGAAATTCTGCCTACATATTAAAGTAGGATGACATAAATTGGGTTTACCAAAAATAACCACAGAAGTTCCTATAAGAATGAGATTTATTCGATATGTGAATATTACTGTAGAAAGCTTCCTTATAATCTTATTTCAATTTAGTTTTAATCATACAAACTTAGTTTTAATTATATAAATTCTTTACCTGATTAATACTTGGTCTTAAAATGGGAAAGAAAACTTAATAGAGTAGCTACACTAAACCATTATAGCTTTTAACTTTATAGTTAAAACTTTTTAGAATGAATTAATGGCATCTAGTTACTAGGGGAGAAAATGTTGAAGTTAGGTCTCCTAAAAGATGCTTTGAAATATGCAAAACCTATTCTTCACATACAATCATGTTGATACTATTTAAAATGGTTTTCCTCATTGAAATGCCAAGTATAAATTTTTGATGTCATCATAGTGTGTGTATGCAATTCAGCAAACTCAATATTGCATAAACAGTTCACTCTTGGTGGGTAAATTGAAGAAAATTTTGAAAAAAATGTATGTGGAAGTCTGTATTAAAATCATACCACACAAAATTAAAAAAAAAAACTTTTTATACCTAGTTTTTTATTGAAAATTGCCAAGAACTTTTAAAAATATAAAAGTATATGCAGTTCATCCTGACAGAGCTCTAGTTTTATTTCCCACGTGTCACCACTGTCAGTAGTTTCTGTGTATCATTACTGAATTTATCTATACATATATGAGCCAACTGTTCATGGACTTTGGCTGGTTCAAGTCAATTTGTTCACAGAACTATCATTTTAAGTCAATTTGTTCACAGAACTATCATTTTGATGACAATGTCTTCCATTTTATTTCTCTTCATCTGTATTTCATAAAGAGTTGGGGTGGGGAATAATCAAAGAAATAAAAAAGCGAATCTGGCCACTTAACTGTTTGATTCTTTAGCTCTTTTTAAATTGTATAAACTTTGGCTGTATTGATTATATAAATTGTATTGGCTATATTTTCTTTTGTATTGGAAAAAATAAAGAACACTCAGTTAATGCCCAGAATATCTAGGGAAACTTTAGATTTAACTTTTAATACTCACTAGATACATAGTAGAAAAGGCAAAAATTTTACCTTTCCTTTTAATATTTTGAATTGTTAAGGAAATTGACACGTCCTCTTCTAAGAGGTATTTAGAGAAAATTCTTGGACATTTTTCAGTCTGACATAACTGTGAATGTTGTACCATCTTAAATCTGTTCATTCATCTATTGTCTGTCTTACGGGGTGTAAGTATGTATGTATACGTAATAGGAAATACAAGTATACCTAGTTTTATGTGCTTTGCTTTGTTGTGCTTCACAGACATTGTGTTTGATACAAAATTGAAGGCAAGACTTTCCACCACCAAAAAGATTACAACTCGCTTTATTGCAATACTCAACTTTATTCAAGTGTTCTGGAACTGAACCCGCAGTATCTCCAAGTTAGGCCTATATACGAATATAGGTATTTTATTAACTCCCTTGATCAAAAAGAGGGGATTTAATCCTAAATTTTGGTGCAGAACTACTTGAGTGTATGTGCCAATTGTTTACTAAACTCACTGGGAACTCCAGCTACTTGGCACCAGCAGACCTTGGAGGAAGTTAAAATAGTACCTGTTACCCTCCATCCCTTCTAAGGAAAAGGATGTAAAACTTTAGGCCCTGGAATTTCTTTTGGATAAACCTTTCACTGCCTCTTGGTGTCTTTACATGCTATGCTTATTTGCCCTAGTTAAATTTTCCAACTTTTCTGAATTGATTTTGGCAACTTAGATTTTCATACAAATACTGTATTTCTATTTCAGCTAGCTATTCAGTTTATTAAAGTTGTAATACTGTCTTCCATATGTTTAAGTTTAATGTTTATCTGTATTTATTTTACCTTTCTGAGACCTAATGTATTTTCTTTCCCTGTTCAGACTTTCAAGGGATTGGTCAATATTATTTCTTCAAAGAACCAATCTTTAGTTTAACTTAATATACTTAATTTTTTGTTTATTCCTTAATTTCTGCTATTTAAAATTTATTTTCTTTTTACTTAGGGTTTATGTCATAGCTGTCCTAGCTTGTATCAGACAATTTATTTTCAGACCTATTTTTTTTCCTAGTAAGTACATTTGAGGCTATCTATTTTTTTCTTTTATATATTGCTTTGACTCCACCTCAAATGTATTGATATGTAGTGTTTTAGTATCAGTCATTTCTGAATATTGTATTTTCAGTTGTGAATTTTTCTTTAATTCAGGAATTACTTGGAAGCTGAGTTTTTAAAAACTTCTTAGTGGCTAGATTCATAGTTTTATTTTTTATTTTTTCAATTTTTAGCTATGATTTTTGTTCTTAATTTATAGTTTGACCACCTTATGGTTAGGGAAGGTGGATTATAAATATCTACACTTTGGCATATCTAAGATTTCCTGTGTGGTCTAATACATAATCAGAGTTGTAAATACTGATCCTTAAGTTTTCAACACCCACCCTCATTTTAAGAGTATTTTAATTGACATATAATGCACATACTACAAAATTTGTCCTTCTAAAGTGTATAATTCTAAAATGTACAATTTAGTAGACATTATTATGGTCACAAGGTTGTACAACTATCACCACTATCTAATTCTGGAACATTTTTATTACTCAAAATGAAACCTTGCTTCCATTAGTAGTCACTTCCCATTTTCTCTCCTCCCCCAGTCCCTGGCAACCACCAATCTTTATTTGTCTATAGATTTGCCTATTCTGGACATGTCATATGAAAGGAATCATATAATATAAGACAAGCCTTTAATGTCTGTCTACATTCGTGTAACATAATTTTTGTAAGGTTCTTCCATGTTGTAGTTTGTATTAGTCCTCCATTCCTTTCTTTTTCTTTTGGTAAATTGACATGAAATTCACATAACAAAAATGCCATCTTAAAGTGAACAATTTCAGTGGCATTTGGAACATTCACAGTGTTGTACAACCACTTCTGTCTAGTTCAAACTATATTCATCATTCTAACATAAAGCCCTGTACCCATTAAGCAATTTCTTTTCATTCTTCGCTCCCCAGCCCCTGATAACTACCAGTTTTCTTTCCCTTAGTATGAATATCCAATATTACGAATATTTCATATAAATGGAATTACACAATATACTACCTTTTGTGTCTGGTTTCTTTTAATTAGTATAATGTTTTCCAGGTTTACCCACATTATACATTCCTTTTTATGGGTGAATAATACTGCATTGTGTGTGTGTGTGTGTGTGTGTGTGTGTGTATCACACTTTGTCTATCTGTTCATCCATGGATGGACATCTGGGGGTTATTTGTAACTTTTGCCTATTGTGAATAGTGCTGCTATAAATATTAGTTTACAAGTATTTGGGTGCCTGTTTTCAGTTATTTTAGGTGTTCAACTAGGAATAGACTTGCTGAGTCATGATAATTCTATTTTTTTTTGGGGGGGTGGGTTTTTGCAGGTTTTTTGTTTGTTTGTTTTTGTTTTTTTGAGGAAATCAACTTTCTAGAGCAACAGTACCATTTTACATTCCCACCAGCAATACATTGTGAAGATTCCAATTTATTCATATTCTCATCAACACTTGTTATTTTCTGTGGGGTTTTTAAAAAAATAATAGTCATCCTACTAGGGGTGCAGTGATATCCCATTGTGGTTTTGATTTGCATTTCCTTGATGGCTAATGATTTTCAACACTTTTTTATGTACTTGTTGGCTTTTTTTTGGTATAGATTTGGAGAAATATCTGTTCAAGTCCTTTACCCACTTTTTAATTGGATAGTCTTTGTTTTTGAGTTTTAAGTTTCTTTATATCTTCTGGACACTAGACCCGTACCACATAAATGCTTTACAAATATTTTCTTTCATCCTGTAGGTTGTCTTTTTACTTTCTTGATAATATTTTTTATACAAATGTTTTTAATTTGAATGAAATCCAGTTTATTTTTTTCTTTTGTTGCTCTTGCTTTTGGTGTCATAACTAAGAATCCATTTCCAAATCCAAGATCATTAAGATTTAACCCTTTGTTTTCTTAGGAGTTTTATAATTTCAGCTGTTACATTTAAGTCTTGTATCCATTTTGAGGTAATTTATGTATATGATGTGAGGTGGGGGTGAGCATTTACCAAATAAATTTCCTTCTGAACACTGCTGTTGCTATATTCCATAACTTTTGGTATATTGTGTTTTCACTTTCATTTTCCTGAACGTATTTTCTAATTTTCCTTGTGATATCTTCTTTGACTTTGTATCTGTATAAGTGATACTGGTGTGTAGTTTTTTGTGTTTGTTTTTGGGGCATGTTTTGGTGTGGTTTCATGTTGGTATATGGGTAACACTGGCCTCATGAAGTAAGTTGGAAAGTGTTCCCTCCTTTTCTGGTTTTTGGAAGACTGTAAAATTAGTCTTATTTCTTCTTGAAACATTTTGTAGACTTTGCCA
>PVJL010000914.1:67215-322613 GCA_004026885.1 Lyroderma lyra
TTTTTTTTTTTTTTTTTTTTTTTTTTTTTTTTTTTTTTTTTTTTTTTTTTTTTTTTTTTTAATGTGGGTAAGTTCCCTGGCTGAGAATCAAACCCAGGCGGAAGCCTTAGCCACTACACCGCCAGGGAACTCCCTCTTAATGTCTTTTGGGCTCTGTAGTTTATCCTTCTTTCATTACTAATGTTGGTAATTTCTATCCTTTTTATGTTTTGCTCTAGAGATTATAAACTTTATTGATGTTTTCAAAAAACTAACTTTGGTTTCTTTAATTTTTTCCTGTTTTAATTATATTGATTTCTGCTCTTTATTATCTAAACTGTTTTATTTCTTGGGTTTATCTTGCTCTTTCTCTAGTTTCTTAAGGTGAATTTGAGACCATTTTTCTTTTCTAATACAGTGGTGTAAATTTAGTGGTATAAAGTATCTAAGTAAAGTAGTACCCTAAGTACTACTTTAGTTGCATCCTACATATTTAGTATGTTTGAATTTACATTTCCCGGTTTAGTAATTTGTTTTCTGTTAGTTTCCTTTGTTTTTCAATACTGTGTTTTTTCTTTCCTGCCTTCTTTTAGGTTAATTGTACATTTTTTAGTATTTCATTTTAAATATACGTAGTGTAGGTTTTTTTTTCTGTACATATTCAGGATGTTTCTGTCTCTTTATAGTTTCTTTAGTAATTGCTCTAGAAACTACAGTATACATACTAAAGTTTTCACTGTCTGCTTAGAATAAATTCTTTACCCCCTTTAGTGGTAAATGGAAATGTCCACTTATATAGGTCTCTTTATCCTCCTCCTCTTTCTGTTATTGTTGTCTTGAATATTACATTTTCCTTCATTGAAAGGCCCGTTAAGCAATAGTATAAGTTTTCCTTTCAACTATTAAACATATTTAAAGAATATAAGAGGACAGGAATAATGTACTATATTTACTTAGATATTTATGATTTCTGTTGCTCTTCATTCCTGCTCTTCCAGGTTTCATTCTGATATCATTTCTCTATGAAATATTTCTTACAGTAATTCTTTTAGAGTAGGCCTGTTGATAGCAAATTTTCTTAATTTTATTTTATCTTAACACGTTTTTGTTTTACTTTATTGCTGAAAGATATTTTCACTGGATACAGAATTTTAGGTGGGCAGTTTGTTTTTTTCCAGTACTTTAAAATATTGTGCTACTTTTTTATGGCCTTCATGTTTTCTGATGAGAAGTCTTTTGTCATCCAAAATGTTGTTCCTCTGTAGTTTATGGGTCATTTTTCTCAGTCTGCTTTTAAGATAATTCTTTGTCCATAGTTTTCAACACTTAATGGTGTTATGAATATATTTCTGTGTATTTACCCATTTTGAGATTCACTGACCTTTACAAATCTCTGGTTTTGTGTCTTGTCAGATTTGGGGAGATTTTAGCCATTATTTTTTTCAAATATTTTATATTGTTTTCATCTCTTTTGGAAATTCAGTGACAGAAATATTAGACCTTATTGTTGTCCCATGGAACCCCAAGGTTTTTTTTGTTTTTGTTTTTGTTTTTGGAACCCCAAGGTTTTGTTTTGTTTTGTTTTGTTTTTAATTTCAATCCTTTTTCTTCCTGCTGCTAAGATTGGATAATTTCTATTGATCTATCTTCATGTTCATTTACTCTATCTTCATTTTGTTGTTGAGCCAATCCATTGAGTTTTATTAATTCTGTTACTGTAACTTTTAGTTCTGAAATTCATATTGGTTCTCTCATCTTCTGTTGCTTTGCTAAGACCCTCTAGTTTTCCAGTGGTTTCAAGAGTATGAGGTCAGACAATTAATTTTGAGAACTCATCCTAGAAAAAGTGCTACATACCTCATTGCTAAATATCATCACTACAGTCACCCCTGAAGTACTCCCCTTGGGAAGCTATGTACCAATGCCAGTGCCTAGTCCACCCTTCAAAGCAACTTTGAAACTCTTTCTGGAAGGGCTATCAGAGCTGCCGTCGTTCCCAAAATCTGACAATTAAGTTCGGGAACTTGCCACCGTGTTCTTACATTGGCAGCACTGAATGAGTGAAAAACGTGCTGTTTCTCAACTTCCAAATCTGTATCTCCAGCCCACACCTTTTATTTTAATTCTCGATATGTATATCCAGCTGCTATTTAATCTCACCACTCTGATTTTTTAAATAGGCCTCTCAGGATGTTTGAAATAAAATTTAAATAATTGAAATTTAAACATAAAGTGACCCCCCTCTCTCACTCCTGGTGTTCTGTTGGGTCTTATATCCTTTGACCTCCTCAGGTTAAAAACTGTAGTGCCAAAGATGGCTCCCCTCTATCATACTCCATATTCAGTTCATCAGCAAATCCTATTGACTCTACCTTTATAATGTTATATATCCAGGATCTCACACATCTTATTACCTCTTCCAGTATCAGTCTGATAAAAGGCACCATCATATTTCACTTAGCAGTTATTTCCCATCTGTTTTCTTAGCATCAACTCTAGTTCCCACTATGGTCCATTTTCAGTATAACAGCCATTTAAAAAACCTAAGCGGTCATATCACTTTCTTTTTTTTTAAATGTCTTTATTGAGATATAGTTCACATGCCTTAGAGATTGCCCACTTAAAGTGTGCAATTCATTGACTTTCTGTATGTTTGCAGAGTTGTGCAACAACCATCACCAAAATCAATTTTAGAATATTTTCATCACTCCAGAATGGAAACCCCGTACTTCTTAGCTATCATCCCTCAATCCCTTTATTATCCCCCAGTCCTAGGCAACCACTAATCTAATTTCTCTCTGAATTTCCCTGTTGTAGGCACTTCATGTAAATGAAATCACAAAATATGTGGTCCTTTGCTTCTTTCACTTAGTACAATATTTTCAGTGTTTGTTCATTTGTGGCATGTATCAGTCTTTTATTTCTTTTTATTGCCAAATATTTTCTTGAATATACCGCATTTTATTTCTTCATCAGTTGAGGAACAGTGAGGTTGTTTCTGCTTTTGGTTATTATGCATAATGCTGCTATGAACGTTCGTATACAAGTGTTCTTGTATGTTCTGTTGTTATGTCACTGTTCCTCTAACACAATGTATTATCTATTGTTTAACAAACCACCCCAAAGTTTAGTGCTTAAAACAACCACTGTGAGTCTATGAGCAGGACAGACTCATAGACTCTGAGCCAACCTTTGCTAGGCTCTCTTATGTTTCTGTGACCAACTGGTTGTTCTAGGTAGGCTGGCTGGTCTAGGATGGCCTTGAATGGCACAACTTTGTTCTAGTAGGCTAGCCCAAGCATGTTCTCATAACAAAGCAGAGGTGTAAGAGCAAGTAAGTTCACTTGTGCAAGAGGGCAAGAAGAAGCACATTATTTGCATTTTAAGCCTCTGATTGGGTCATGTTTGCTAATACTCTGTTACCCAAAGCAGGTCACTTGGAGAAAACCCAGGGTTGGAGTATAAAGGGACTACAAAGTTATATGGCAGAGGTGTGTCTATGGGGAAGCCATTAATCAGGGTTATGAATACACGCCACCTGTCACACACATACCAATTTTGCTTCTGCCTTAATACCTTTGCATTTGTTTCCCCTCTGGTTTCTTCTTTATATGAGGGCTGTCTGGAAAAAAGCCAGCCATAAATGTCTCTATTTTTCATATTACATGGCTGGATACTTTCCAGATAGCCCTCATATACTTGCATTGGCAAGCTTGCTCCCACAGTCCCTCAGGTCTCTGTTCATATACCATCTTATCAGTGAGACTGTCAAGTTTGACCACTCTACAAAATTGATAAGCCACCTACCTCCTTCCTACTTCCCAGCTCTGTTTTTCTAACTTTTTAAAATCACTGTCTGACATACTATGTATTCTATTTTTTTAAAAGGGTTTGTCTTCCCTCAACTAGAATGTATGCTCCATGAGGTCAGGGATTTCAGTTTAATTGCACTATCTTCATTGTCTAGAACTCTGCCACATAGTAAGTGCTCATTAAATAGTTGAATGAAGGAATGACTTTACATTGATTCACTTCTACTTCAATTCTAATTACTTTCTCAAAGTTCTCACTTGCCTTTTAAGTTATAGCATGTGTAAAATATCAGCTGTTCTTGACTATTAATAGAATACCTGATGATGGAATATTTCTTCTACTTCTCATAGACATAGAGACCATGCAGTATCTAAGAGTAGTTCTGCCACTTGTTAGCTATCTGACCTGGGCCAGGTATTGTTTTTTTGTTTGTTTTTTACCTCTCTGTTCCCTCATCTGTAAAATAAGGATAATAATAGTTCCAAAGTTATTGAGTTGTTGGGAGGAGTCAAACAAGTTTAATATATACAGAGTGTGTAAACAGTGCCTGGTACAAAGTAAGCAGTATATAAGATTGGTATGATAATTAGTGTTCCTATCACCCACTTGTTATTAAGAGTACATGGCACAGGGAAAATGGAATTAGAAGCTGGAGAGATCTTACATTGATGGAGAAATTACAACTCTTTGAAAACTGACAGGATATTATTTTGGAAGAGTAAAAGCACATAAAGCAAATGAAATACCCAGGTGATATTTTTCATATATATATATATATATATATAAATATAAACATTGTATCCTTAAAACATTCACATACCATTAAATGCTCTTCACAAAGTATTATTCATTATTTCAGGGTTTACTAAAATATACCTAAAATTAGTGAACATACATTTTTGTCTTGAGAGTCTTAGAAGTACCATCTACATTGAAGAGAATGTAATTCATTACTTACACTGGATGCCTTGATCAATAGGATGTAATTCTCTCATGGAACTCCAGTTGAGAAAGAAAGAAAATACGTTGACTAATGTGACTCCTACTTCTTTGATCTTATCTGTACCCTGTTACTTTTCTGACCTCAGTTGAACTCTCTTGAATGTGATTTTATCAGTCTGCTTGGAGCTTACTCAGATAGAGTTTTTAGTATTTTCATGAAGCCAACACCTATAAATTACCTGCTTCATTGCTGGTGTACCTAGGAGCTGGGAATGAAACATTTGTCAGTGTGGTATAGGTCTCAACATCACTGAGTTTACAGTCCTAATAGGCCATTATTTATTTACTTCTGACAGCGTTTTCTCACAAATCTTTGATTTTAGTGTCATGGGATATAGGTTCTGTGGAATGGTGCCCTAGAGTTTTGGAGAACTGAGAGTGACTTGGGGTAAGAGATTACAGTGATAGAAAATTATGATTGGGGGGGTTGTACCAAAGGCAGGAAACATGATATATTGTTTAGATGTGTAAAAGTATTTGCAATTTGAAAGTCCTAAATCTGTAGGGTTTCTTTTGTTTCATATGATATGCATTTATATTTTCATTCAATTTTATTCCTACAAAATACAGTAGTTCCATTCATTTATATGTATGTGACCAAAATTTGATCTATTTACTGACGACCCTTTTGTATAGTAGTGGTGAGTAGTTGTTGAATTTTTTGAAGTTAAGTAACTTTAGTGGATGATTTTATGGGCAATTTAAAATAGTTTATTTGTGGTTCTATTTTTTTTCCTCCAGCATCCCAGAAACTTTAGTGAAGGGGTGGGTGTCCAATCTTTTGGCTTCCCTGGGCCACATTGGAAAAGAAGAATTGTCTTGGGCCACACATAAAATACTCTAACACTAACCATAGCTGATGAACTAAAAAAAAAGTCTCAAAAAAAATCTCATAATGTTTTAAGGAAGTTTATGAATTGTGTTGGGCCACATTCAGAGTCGTCTTGGGCTGCATGTGGACCATGGGCTGTGGGTTGGACAAGCTTGCTTTAGGGTTTACCTGCTCTTAATTAACCAGAAAAGATTTTTTGATCCTCTTAATCCATTTTAGATTAACTTCTAAATTTAACTCAAAGTAAGGATATTTTCTGTTTATTGATTTCATGAATATCATTTTCCTATTTTTATTTTTCCTCTCTTTTCCTGGCCAAAGCAGATATGGAACTAGGATCAACAGACTCTTAATCTTTAGCCTTTTCCTTAATCTTAAATTGGTTCCAGATATCTATCTGTCCCCTGATAATAGCACTTCTTTAACTTTTCCAGTGAAACTATTTCTTCACAGCCTACAGACTCTAGGACCAAGATATTAATAAAGAATGTTTCTAATCTCCTTGACTCTCTAGTCCCTCTTCCCTTTACTTTATGGGCCCGACAAAATGCTCACTGCCTGCTGACTTTCTGCTGGTACTCAGGCACTTGAATGTACTGCTTTATCTTTATGCCTTAAATCTCAACAGGGCTTTAGGAATGTCTGGCCCAGCTGCTGCTGCTTCATGTTTTCTATTAAGACTGCATTTTCACTCATTCTGATCCTCTCACAGCTCCCACTCTCATCTGTGGACCTCATCTCAAACTTTATTGAGAAATTAGATGTAGCTTTCTTCTTCTCACCACCAAATCTACAAACCTATCCGCATTGATCTTCATGTTCTCTGTCTTCCTTTCACTTGTTATCAGAGACCTTCCCTGATAACACTAATTCCTCTTCTTGTGACTCAGGTTCCATCTCTTCTTACTGCCTTCTAAAGCTTCTTTCCTGAAGTTAGCATCTCTCTCCACATCATCAATTTCTGCTTTTCTCGAATTTTTCCTTCAGCCTATAAATATACTGTGTTATCTCCCACCCCTGATAAATGTGGAATTGTAAATGGGAATGTGATTGACCAAATATGTGCAGATATATACTCATAAATTCCATCCTTTCTGGTATCTTTGTTCACAATTTGTTGTTCCTAGTCTTATCCAATAAATTTTCTTCATTGAATAGTTTTTCTCCTATATTAATGTCTTTCTTCTCAATCGTTTTTTGTGGTCTCTCATCTTTATCAATCCTCTAAATATTGGTGCACTCTAAGTTTGAATCTTCTTTGCCCAACTCTGCTGGAGATCTGCTTATTAGTATGCTGTGACACTTAAATGTATCTACTGCTTCATATCTCCTCCTGAGTTTTAAAATGCATAGCCAACTGCCTCTTTGGTCATTTAATCTACCTCTCCCATTGGTGACATAATTGATTTCTCCCCCTCATCATTCTCCACTTCAGTAAATAACATCACTGTCCACCCTGTTGCTTACACCAAAATTTTGGAGTCAGCCTTGATTCTTATTTTTCTCTCTACCCCTCCCCTCTTCATATCTAATCCATCAATGAGTCTTATTTTCTCTACCTGTAAAATACATCCCAAATTCACCAGTTTTTCTCTCTTCACTGCTTTCAGTTTAGTCCAAAGAATCATCCCTTGCTTAGCCTACATACGCTATACTCTCTGCTGGTCTTTTCTGTATCCACTCTTGCCCCGCTATGATTCATTCTCCACTAGAGTGAGATTTAGAGGCACTATAATATATACTGATCTGGATTTACATTGTCTAGGATTAAATCCTGGCTCCGTCATTTACCAGCTATGGTTTTGAGCAAAATATTTAACACCTCGGTGCCACAATATTCTCATGTATAAAAATAGGATGATAATTGTCAATAATAAAATATCAATCAGATTGTCTCACACACACACATGCTTTTGAAATTTTAGATTCTTACTGCACTCAGAATAAAATCCATACTACTTGCCATGGCTTTTAGGACCCTTTATAACCTGGCCCCTTTCCTCATTTTTCGAATCCCCTCTTGTTATCACTCTCCCCTTTATTTATCATACTGTAGCCACACTTGCTATCTTGAACTGTCTACTTGGAAATAAGACTTTTTGTGGGATATATTTTCTTTTTTTATTTTTGGAGCAGTTTATTCATGTTCTTGTTTTGTGTTTGTTTTGTTATTTGTAAAGATAGTGCCTTTTTTTTTTTTAATCAGTTGATGTTTTTTCACCTGGTGTGTCACTTTATAAACGCTAGGATCAGAGACCTATTCTGTTTTTCCAGTTTTTTTGGAGATTGGTAAAATTCCTAGAAGTGGAATTGCTAAGTCAAAAGGTAGGAATGTTTTTAGTCCTGTGGTTCTATTGAGGTAAAATTTTGAGGACTTACATGTCCAAAAAAAGGTTTTCATTGACTCTCATGCTTGATTGGTAGTTTGCCTATGTGTAAAATTACAGGTTCAGAATCATTTTGTTCAGGGCAATGAAGGCATTATCCACTGTGTTTTCTTTTTTTTAGCAGCTTTATTAAAAATACAATTCACATACCATGATTAGCACCCATTTAAAGGGTATACTTCTGTGATTTTTAATACATCCACAGAGTTGTGCAGCCATCACCACAGACTGTTGTAGAACATTTTCATCACCCCAAAAAGAACCCCCCAGATACTCACTCCCTATTCTGACCCACCTCCCATTCTTAGGCAATTAAATAAGTACTTTCTGTCTCCATTCTCTTTCAGTGTTGCTGATGAAAAGCCTGATGTCAGGTTAATTCTAGTTATTTTATAGGAACATTTTAGGGTTTTCTTTCTAATTTTTAATTTTTGAAATTTAATTATGGAAGCTAGGGTTTATTCAAATATGAGTACCGATGTTTTTCGTTAGATCAAAATATTTTAAAAATTGATTGCTTCTTTTGCTTCATTTAGAGATCCTGAATTTTGAATCTGCCAGACAAGTTCTTAAATGTCTCAACTTTTTACTTGTGTTATCTATCCCTGTTTTTTTGTTTTTGTTTCTGCTCTACTTTCTGGGAACATTTTTTAAACTTTATATTACAGATCACTACCATAGTCTCTACCAGTGCTCATTCTGTTATTTATCCCTTCTAAAATTTTTTCCCAATAATAATAATTCCATTTTCTCCTTGCCCATTCAGTCCTTCTGTTTGTTCATTGTGATCTTTTTCTTTCCTCCTGTTCGATTTTCAGTGTCTTATGATTCTTTTTTTAATTGAGATTTAATTGACATATAGCATTATATTTTCAGGTTTATAACATAATGATTCAATATTTGTATATATTGTGAAATGGTCACCTCAGTAAGTCTAGTTAATAATCCATCACCATGCATGGTTACAAATTTTTCTTTGTGATGAGAACATTTAAGATCCACTCTCTCTTCAACTTTCAAATGTACAAAACAGTATTATTAACTATTGTCACCGTGCTGTACATGTGTTGTGATTCTTAACTGTCTCGTCATATTCTTGAATAAAGAACCAAGTTGATTACTGTAGATTACAGAGAACTTTACAATTATACAGCTTTAGACTTCTTTTCTAAATGGCAAGTTCAACTGTGGGTTCTCTATGAGTCTTATGTATTCATTGGCTGGTTTCTTCTAGAGCATAGGGTTTGGAGTAGACACGTTTAGGACTACTACAATTATAAAAGTAAGGGCAGCTTTAGTATGGAAGGAGCTAACCAACTCACCACCTCAGTTTCCTTCATTCCTTCCTTTTTCAAGCATATAGAAAAGTATAGAGAATAATATAATGACCATCCACATACCTATTACCCAATTTTGTTGAATCATGTCTTTTATTAATATCATATTTGCTTTAGATTTTTAAAACAAATACAAAATTATAGATACAGATAAGCACTTTATAGATAGTAAGAGATAATCAAAGCTTTTCTTTAATTCTATTCCCTTCCCTTCTCTCTGTTTAGGTATAACCATTATCTTGAATTTAGTGCTTATTATACTCATGCATGTTTCTGTATTTTTGCTCTGGTTTTGTATGCATAAACAATATCCCTAAAACTTTATATATCCTGGAACTTGTTTTCATTCAGTGTTCTGTTTCTGAGTTATATCCAAGCTGATATATTTAGTTCTAGGTCTTCATTTTAACTTATATAACTTACATATAGTATTCTATTTTACAAATATATCAGTTTTCCCAGTTTTCTCAGGGCATAGTTGAGTTGGTTTATATATTTTGCTACTATAAACATTGCTGCAATTAATATGTATTATACATAAGTTATTGTAATATGTAATAGGAGACAAGGTCCATTTTCTTATTTTTTTTTAATAAAAATATTTTTATTGTTATACTTACTGGGGTGACTCTGTTATCAAGAGTTACATAGGTCCCAGGTATACAATTCTACAGTGCATTGTCTGTTGCATTATATGTTCACTACCCAGAGTGAGTTCTCTTTCCATCACCATATATTTGGCTGCCCCTCCCTCCTCTCCCGCCCCCTCCCTCTTCTCCCACGTCCTTCCTGCTTACCCCCAAATAACCCTTAAACTATTGATTGTATCCATGAGTTTTTTGTTTGTTTGTTTGTTTGTTGCTTTCAGTTTTATATTCCGCATATGAGTGAAGTCATATGATTCTTGGTTTTTTTCCTGTCTGGCTTATTCGCTTAGCACGATGATCTTTATGTCCATCTATTTTGTCACAAATGGCAGTATTTCATCTTTTCTTATAGCTGAGTAATATTCCATTGTGTGTATGTACCACAGCTTCTTTATCCAGTCATCTATCAAAGGGCACTTTGGTTGTTTCCATGTCTTCGCCACCATGAACAGCACTGCAGTGAACATTGGGGTACATAAGTCTTTGTGGACAAAGGTTTTCAAGTTTCTTGGGTAGATCCCCAGAAGGGGGATTGCTGGATCATAATAGTAACTCCATTCCCAGTCTTCTGAGGAACCTCAATGCCATCTTCCATAGCGGTTGTACCAATTTGCATTCCTACCAGCAGTGTGCAAGAGTTCCTTTTTCTTCACATCCTCTCCAGCACTTGTTGTTCCTTGTATTATTGATAATATCCATTGTAACAGGTGTGAGGTGATATCTCATTGTGGTTTTGATTTGCATTTCCCTAATAGCTAATAAGGTTGAGCATTTTTTCATATGTCTGTTGGCCATTTGTATGTCTTCGTGTGAGAAGTGTCTGTTTAGGTTCTCTGCACACTTTTTTATTGGGTTTGTTTCTTTGTGAATCATATTAGTGCTTTATATATTTTAGATATTAGACCCTTATCAGATGCATTGTTTGCAAATATTTTCTCCCATTCAGTTGTCTATTTGCTTTGTTGATGGTTTCTTGTTCTGTGCAAAAGCTTTTTCATTTGATATAGTCCCATTCATTTATTTTTGCTTTTACTTCCTTTGCCTTTGAGGTCAGGTTCATGAAGTCTTCCTTGAGCCCTCCATCTTTAAGTTTAGTACCAGTGTTTTCTTCTATACAATTTATTATTTTGGGTCTTATATGGAGGTCTTTAATCCATTTTGAGTTAATTTTAGTACATGGTGAGAGCTCACAGCTCAGATTCATTCTTTTGTATATGTTTTTCCAGTTTTTCCAGCACCATCTACTGAAGAAGCTGTCTTTTCCCCATTGCATAGTTTTTGCTCCTTTATCAAAAATTATTTGTCCATAAATTTGTGGATTTATTTCTGGGTTTTCAGTTCTGTTCCATTGGTCTGTGTGTCTGTTTTTTGTGCCAATACTAAGCTGTTTTGATTATTGATGCTTTGTAGTATAAATTGAAGTCAAGGAGTATGATACCACCAGCCTTATTCTTTTTATGTAGTATTGCCTTGGCAATTTGGGGTCTTTTGTGATTCCATACAAATCTGATAATTTTTTTATCTATTTCATGAATGTATGATTGTGGGATTTTGATGGGAATTGCATTAGATCTGTAAATTGCTTTGGGTAATATGGCCATTTTAACTATTAAGTCTTCCTATCCATGAACATGGAACATCTTTCCATTTCTTTGTGTTCTCTTCGATTTCTTTCAAAAGTGTCATAGTTTTCCTTGGATAAGTCCCTCACGTTCTTTGTCAATTCCCAGGTATTTCATTCTTTTTGTTGCAATAGCAAAAGGTATTGAATCTCTCATTTCTTTTTCTGAAGATTCATTGTTTATATATAGGAATGCTGATGATTTTTGTATGTTGATTTTGTATCTTGTGACTTTACTGTATTTGTTTATTGTTTCTAATAGTTTCCTGATGGAGTCTGGAATTCTCTATGTAAAGAATCATGTCATCTGCAAATATTGACAGTTTGACCTCTGCTTTCCCAGTTTGGATACCTTTTATTCCTTTCTCTTGCCTGATTGCTCTGGCTTGAACTTCCAGTACTATCTTTAATAGCAGTGGTGACAGGGGGCAATAAGGTCCATTTTCAACTTTACTAAATATTGCCAGTTTACTCTCAAATATTTATGTTATACCCACCTGTAGAATAAAAGAGCACTTATAGCTATACATGGTTTCCAACTCTTGATATTATTAGACCTAAATTTTTTGACTGCCTCATGGGTATGAACTGGTTTCTCATACTATAATAATTTGCAAATATTTGATCACTAATGAGGTAATTTATTTTACCATGAGTTTATTAGATGTTCTGAATTCTCTTTAGTTAACTACCTGTTCATAAATCCTTTGCCCATTTTTCTTTTGGATTATTTTACCTTTTCTGAAAGGATAGCTATTACCCCAGCATTATTTATTATGTAGTCCATCCTGTCTACACCAATTGTAACGGCAACACAAACCATACGCCATATATATAAATACCCATGCCTCTGTTGCAGTGTCTTTGTTCTATTTGTCTATCTCTGTACCATACTATTGCCTTGTATCTTGCTGTCTGGTAATACCAGTCTTACTCTCCTTATTACTCAAAATAGTTAAAAGGCTATTATTTTAACAGTGCTTCCATAAGAATTTTAAAATAGTTTGAGAAATTCCATGAAAGAAATCTCTCTTGGGACTTTGTTTATTGCACTGCATTAAATTAATTTGGGGAAAATTGAGATCATGATGATATTGAGTATTCACATAAAAGAGCATTCTCTGCCTTCTGGATTTACTAATTCTGTTCTTTATGTCTTTTATGTTTTTTATCCATTTTCTCTACCTTTTGGCTAATTTCCTTTGGATCATCGTCTAGTTCTTTAATTCTTTCTTCAGCTCTAAGTTGTTACTTCAACTGAGGTTTTATTTTAATAACTATATGCTTCAAAATTCAGATGTTCATAATTTCCTCATGTTTTTTTTTTTATGTGTGTTGTCTTTAAACTTGTAGATCTTCTATAGCTATCTCAGTAGAAATTCCGACTTATACTTTGGTCTGTAATTTATTAGCTTTGATTTCCCTGTCCAGGTGATTATATTTTCTGTGTTATAGGAATTATTCAGATTTTTCCACACTGAATGATTAATGCTCTAGCCTTCTTGTTTTCAGTACCATGATTCTTATAACAATTTTCTTGAAAATATAAGACCATGTCTCTCTTTTTTATTATCATTATTATTATTTTCATCATCATCATTTGTTTTTTGGCATCTACTAGACTAGTCCTTTAATTTTCCCCTTTGACTTACTAAGAGTTAAGTAACTGGATTCCTAATGAATGACTATCCTTGCATTAAAATATCTGTATAATACTAAAGTATGTTGTCTATCCTTACAGATTGGATTATTTTATGTTTTGTATTTCTTTGTATTATCTTTGTAAAGCTTAGCATCTAGATTTTGCTACCTTCATAAAATGAATTTGGAAGAATTTTAAATATACAATCACCTATTAATAATCATTTTCTTTAAAGGTTTGATATACACCAGTCATAATAATCTGGACCTGATACCTTTTTATTGTGAAGAGGGGAGCCAGTGACTGTAGTTTTTGTGCTATTGTTACCCTTCAGTTCCTTCCATAGTAGCTTGTATGCATTTATATTTCATTTTATTTTTTGAGACTTTTTTCCAATTACATTTGAGTACAATATTATATTGGTTTCAGGTGTACAGCACAGTGATGAGTCATGTATATAACTTACTTAATCCTCATTCCAATATATCTGATTCCCCTCTTACATCATACATAGTTATTACAGTGTTATTGACTATATGCCCTATGCTGCACTTTACATCCCTGTGACTATTCTGTGACTATGAATTTGTACTTCTTGATTTCTTCCCCTTTTTTACCCACCACTCCAGCCCTCCTCCCATCACCCCAGCAAATATAGTCCCCATTTGACACCACACAAAGTTACTGCAACCATATTCCCATGTTATACTCTATATCCCCATTATTATTGCCTTGTAACAACCAAACTAAACTTCTCAATCCCTTTCCTTTATTATACCCACTCTCCCATCTCTCCTTTTGTCTTAACGAAGTCCCTTGAACATTCTTTGTAGCACAGGTTTGGTGGTGATGAACTCTTTCAGCTTTTTCTTGTTTGAGAAACTCTTCATCTGTCCTTCAATTTTGAATGCTAGCCTACATTAATCTTGGTTGTAGATCCCTGGTTTTCATCACGTTGAATGTTTTCTGCCATTGCCTTCTGGTCTGCAAAGTTTCTGATGAGAAATTAGCTGAGAGTTGAATGGTTGTCCCCTACTTGCATTTCTTTTGCTGCTTTTAGAATTTTCTCATTTTCTTTAACTTTTACCATTTTAATTATGATGTGTCTTGGTTATATTCCTTTTTGGGTTCATCTTGTTTGGGATTCCCTGTGTTTCCTGGGCTTGTATGTCCTTTTCCTTTGCCAGGTTAGGAAATTTTTTTGTCATTATTTCTTCAAGTAAGCTCTCAATTCCTTGCTTTTCCTCTTCAGCTTCTGATAGTCCTGTGATGCAAATGTTGTTACACTTAACATTGTCCCAGAGGAATCTCAAACCATTCTCATTTTTTTAGATTCTTTTTTCTATTTGTTCTGATTGGGTGTTTTCTACTGGCTTTTCTTGCAAATCATTGCTTTGCGCTTCTGCTTCATCTAGTCTGGTGACTCCTTTTATTCCATTCTTCATTTCAGTGAATGTAATCTTTATCTCTGCCTGGTCCTTTACAATGGTATGTCTGTCTGTCTTTATGCTTGCTATCTCTGTTGAAGTTATCATTAAGTTCTCTGAGCATTTTTATAATTGTTGTTTTGAGCTCTGTTTTTGATGGGTCATTTGTCTTCCATTTCTTTTACCTCGATTTTTTGTTGTTTGAATTTATTTTGAAACCCTTTCTCCGGTTTCTCATTCTACAACACTGGCTGTTGCAGTTTCTTTGGTGTTCACTGCTTATACCAGGAGGGCAAAGGTCTATGGGGGAGAGGCAGCCAGGATTCGCGCCTTTGTTTTTTTCCTGGGCCACGTGGCTGCGCAGGTAGTACCAGCATAATTACCTCTTTCTGTTCTCAGTTTACCCTGAGGACTCTGCCCTGAACTTTGGGGTCAGTCCTGTATTCTGGTCTCTCATACTGGCTAGTTGTGGACTGATAAGCATGTCCACAGCCTTTCTTTTCCTCCTTCAGGGCCAGAGTGAGGTTGGGCCATAGTTTTTAAGGGTGGGGTGACCAGGATTCGCACCTTTGTTTTCTTCCTGCGGAGTGGCGCAAGTAGTATGTGGGCTTTCACCATTCTGTTCTTGGTTTGCCCGGAGGACTCTGCCCCGAGCCTTGCAGGTCAGTCTTGTATGCTGGTCTCTCAGACCATGCTGTTTGTGGGCCAAGAGACATGTGTGCAGTCCTTTCCTTCTTTCTGCTTACCTGGCGGGAGCAAGGTCACGCTACGGCTCCTCACCACCCCCATCATTCCTCCTCCTCTTGGAACCAGAGTAAAGTCAGGCCACTGTGTCTCGCAGACTGGGTCTGCACCTCCTGGGGGTCAAAGTGAAGTCTGGTTGCAGTGTCTCACTGCCCAGAGTAAAGTCAGGCCACTGTGTCTCGAAGACTGGGTCTGCACCTCCTGGGGGTCAAAGTGAAGTCTGGTTGCAGTGTCTCACTGCCCTTACCCTTGTGCGTCCTTTTCTCCCATCTGAGGATCAAGTAAAGCCTGAAATGCTCACCCGCCACCTTCTCCCTCCTCCCTCCCCCACCAGTAGGGTTCCAAGAGGGGATTTGCACTGATGGCATCTAGGCACTTACCCTTTTTGTCCTTTATTTGCCCCAGAGCCCACCTGTAGGTCCTTTGAATCCGCAAGCGGGGTTTCTTAGTTGTGTTGTGCATTTCATAGGGACGCCTTAGTTGAGTTACAGATGTTTTATTTGTGTAATCTACAGGGGAGTTTTTCAGGAGTCTCTTACGCTGCTATTTTGTTGCGTCACTTCTGCATTTATATTTTAATATAGGCATGTTGTGAGCTATGTTTAAAAAAAAATTAGCCTTAAAACTTTTCTTTATAATAAAAATATGAAAGGGAATTTTGCCATTTGTAATGTCACTAGAAATGATCAGTTGTTAATTGCCTGGTTGTAATTGCTGTGGTCTGTTGAAGAGATCAAAGCAGGACAGGAATTCTAGTTCCTATCTTGAATTTTGTTTTTGTTTTTAATTCTTAAATTTCCCTTTTAGTATTAGTGTTAACAGATATTTTTTTTTCAAAGAAGTTATTTTAAAGCCAAAACTATATATCTCCTGTTAGCTTTATAATATAGTTTTCTACTTTTTAACATTTTTTTGGTATCTCTGTTTTGTAAATATTCATAAAAATTCTTTCTCTTACCTTTCTGAGGAAATCTGAAAGAATTTTCTCTCCTAGAATCCTTTTCTTTAATTCCAACTAGGGCTCAGAGTGATTTTTGTTTATTCTTTGAATATAAAAGTACTTTGTTTGGGGAGATAAAAAATCTGACTTCCAGACATTCATGGTCTTGCCTTGCCCTGCCTAACCAGTCTCATCATTTGTTACTCCCCAACAAGAAACTTTCATTCTGATCAGCCCAATCTCCACTTTGCCCCCATGCTCATTCCTCATCTCAAATCTTTTTTCCCCTGTCTCCCATCCCTTGTTGAAGTGGTTCTTTATCCTAATTGCACATGAGTTTTATCTATGGAGCTTAAAAAAAGAAAAGACTGTGGGTAATAGAGTCCCTAATTTACTGGAATGGAAAGAATCACTGAATAGGATTAATTTTTTCTCTCTTATTCCATTCTGAAGACAGTTTAAATCTTAGCTCCAACATTAACTGAATACCTGTTAGGATTAAGACACCAAGATAGGTGATGAGAGGACAAAAGATGAATAGAACACAATATAGCTAATAAACATGAAAAACCATCAATTTTAGGATGTCAAATTCTTACTATAAAGCAGTTCTACCTTGGTGGTCAATGAGCTCATTATAGAGGGAGTTTGTCATTTTCCTAGATGAAGAGACTGTAGGAAAAACAAGTATTTGAAAGGGAGCTCAGATAGATAAGAAGTTAGTTTTTTAATATGCCTATTAGTTTTCTTAGTGGAAATGTTCAGTAGACAGTTAGACAAAAAGATTGTGGAGTTGAGAGGACAGAGCTGGAGTTAAAAATTCAGTCTTTATCAGTCCATATTTGACACATAAAGTGACAAGGTTGGATAAGATCACCTAGGGAGTAAGTGTGGCTAGAGAAAAGAAGACATCTGCTACTCTTTAGGAATATGAGAGCCATAAGGGAAAATACTGTAATATCTGACAGAAGCAAAAATTGGAAACTTCTGTCATTGCTTCTCAAACTTTTAACATGAATTATTTAAAGTTCAGTAGAAGGTTATGCTGCTGGCAATCTATGGACTATACTTTGAGTAGCAAGACTTTATATGGCAAGAGACATAAAGTAAAAAATAAGGAAAGACTGTAGCATCTGTAGGAGAGTAGGGATTAATATCCAGAATATCCAGAATAAAGGGTATCTACAAACAAGAAAAAGAAAATAGAATAGAAGGGAGAAAGAATGTGTATAGGGAATTTTCCAAAAAGAAATTTAAATGGCCAGTAAGCATGAAAAATGCTCAGCTTTCTGAGAAATGCAAGTTAAGACAAGATCACCTTTTCCCTTCAGACTGACAAAGTACCCAGTGTTGGTGGGATTGTGGGGGAAAGGGGGGCTCACAATAGGAGACTGGCTTGATACTTTTTTCTTTTGGAAGAGCATTTGGCATATTTATTAAGTTTTAAAATTTGCATATCCTTCAATCCAGGAATCCTTTGCCTGGATAGCTAAAAGGAAAACTTGTACCTTTGCCTAGAAAGACAGTTCAGAACTATTCATTGAAACATTGTTTGAAGTTGAGAAAAATGGAATAATTTAAATGTCCTCTAGTAAGGAAATTATTAAATAAACCCTGGTTTATTTAATAAAGGGATGCTGAAACCCCTTTGCTCTTTTTTCCCCTTGTACATTTTTATATTTTTTCATTATAATTTTAAGTAGTTTAAAAGGACATAGTTTCTAGTGTGTATTATATTTATGTTAAATACAATTTTTTGCTTACACATTAAAATGAAAGGTTTAGATCATTCCATTTATAAGAGAATAATCTACTACATAGTATAATTTGCAAACCACTCAGATAAACTGGGTTTATTTTTCATAAAGAAAAACACATCTGACTTTTTATTTATCTTAAAATAAATATGTAATATGCACGTGTATTATAACCACCAAACTTCTAAATTCTAGGCTGGCTGGCTGAATAAATGGATAAGGCTTCGGAGTCTTGTCAAGAATTTGTTTCATTGATAAAATAACATCTTACTCTTAATTTTTCCCCACTTTTCTCTCAAGAGATTTTCCTCCTCCTCTGTTTGTTAGGAACTTTGGAGTTTATACATCTCAGAACAATGCGCCTTAATAGGGCATGGATAATAACACTGCCTTTCTTTTATAAAGTGGCATTTTACAAAGTGGTGATTTTAAAAGAAGAGGAAGATAGGAGAAGAGTTCTCAAGCAGATCAGTTGGGAGGAGTACAAATAGATGTTAAGGACCTGGAAATTAATTCTCCTAAAATATTTATGTCCACCTAAACTTAGGTTACCATTGAAGTTTGAAGATCTTTGAAATAAGCAGTGTCATAACAGTATTATGAAATGAATGTATCTATACTTAACACAACCATTTAAAAGGATGATTTTTATATAACTATTTAAAAGGAGTAAAATATGTATGAGTATGTATTGACATTGAAAGTTCTAAGACATGTTGTTCAGTGAAAAAAGCAAATCTTTAATATATTTTTATATGTAATATTTAGATTATATGTATTTTATATTCCATATATGCATGTATTTATGGTTTTTACTCAAATAAAAAGGAGCTGTGGAAGGATGCATACCAAACTATAAACATCGCTTAATCATTTTGGCAGGGGGCCCAGGATATGGGGAAGGTGAAAAGAGATTTTCATTGTTTGTTCTGAATATTCATGTCTTATTTGAATTTTTATAGTTGAGAATATATTGTATTACTAGTATAGAAAAAAATTTTTTATGTTTAATAAAAGGGGAAAACCACTGTACTAAATGATCTCTGAGGTCTCAAAGCTCTAAATTTCAAGGAATGTTGGCAGTTATTACAATATTTTTCAATAGAAATGTTAAAGTGTTTCTAATTCCTATCTTAAATGATTTTATTTAAATTGTTTTGAAATATTTTTTAGGTGTGGAATATCAAACAAATGATTAAGTTGACACAGGAACATATAGAGGCCCTATTGGACAAATTTGGTGGAGAGCATAATCCACCATCAATATATCTGGAGGTAAGTTTTGAGTATTGTATCTGTAGTAATTTATAAAAGAAAAAAATAAACTTATAAAAAGCATTTGTACTGATAATATTGACAATCTTAGGGGGTGGACTAGAAATAAATAATGGGAAGAGAGAATTAACTTTGTCTTTATTATGCCTAATCTTGTTTCACTTGTTATTACACAATAAATATATAGCATGTTGTAATTTGGAGAGTGTCAAAGCTAAAGAAAAGTTATATGTAAACAAAATATTACTCTGGTTAAAAAAAAAAAAAACTTACTAAAGAAAGAGAAAAGAAAGCCTTCTGTTGTGCAAACTAGTTACCATATTAGAAAATGGGGAGAATTTTGTAAAATATTTATTTAATCCAGGACAGATCTTCCCCAAATTGGTTTTTGTTTTCTTATAGGTAAAATTTACAATATTTAAATAGCTCAAAATTGCTTAGCTTTACTGTTTAATAGTGCTTTGAGGCTTTTGTATCAAGCCTTAAGCATCATTATAAATGTATGGAGTTAGTCATTGTTTTTAATCCTGTGAGGCAGTAGTTTCTATTATAATCACAGATAAGCATTCTTGGCATTAGCTTCCTTATGTAAGTCACTCAGGTTCCACAGCAAGCAAACTGTTAGGGAATCCAGGCAGTCAGGCTCCACACCTTGCACTGCACTTTCCTTCCTGTCCCTGTAAAAGCTGGCTTCAGCCATAATCCATAGTCATGCAGGGATATAACCGTGAATTACAGATGATCAGGTTACCATTTGCCTTCAAATGCTAGAGATTTTTAGGCATGGATTGGCAGCCTTCTAAGTTTCTAATTTAGTAATCTAGTTACTTTTTTTTCCAGTGTTGCCAACTATTTAGTGCATTTGTATCAGAATGTTTAATTTACAAATGTTGAGGCTCTAATTGTATAATTTGCTTTGAGAAGTACATGTAAATTTATTTTTTATTTTGTTTAAAGCTTCATTCAACATCAAAATTACCTGTGGACTAAGCTAAGAGTGGTTGTTTTAAACAGCACTTTGCCTGAACATGACTTTAAAGAAATTAATATATTGAAAAAATATATTTGAATCCTTATTTGATTACTTTATTTATACCAGTAAACCATTTGACTTAAATTATTTTACCATTCTAGTTGGGTACTGTTCTAATTTCTCATTGTGTTGGTCAATTTTCCTGTCAGTCCACATGTCTTGTTCACTGGTCTTTATAATTTCTGTGCAGTAACTAAAGGCAAGGACTAGATGCATTACACATGATTATACCTTATGGCATTTAAATAGTGTGTGGAGATTTAAATTGCTTGCATTGTTTCATAAAATATCTCATGTCAAACACTAGATAAACATCTAAGTTATTCCTGCTGAATCCTGTTTATTAGATAATAGTGACAGAATAAACAGTGGATACAGGGCGCTTGGGCCCTCAGCTGCCAATAGCAGCTTGAATTTCCTGGGTGATCAGTGGACCAGCCCTCTTTTAAGGATCCTGGGGAGTCACCAAACCCTGACATGAGGAAGGTGCTATTATCCTCAATCCACATTTAAAAATTTGGAGGGGAGCAGTCTTTCTGAACTGGAGCTCATACCCTTAATTTCCTAGTTGTCCTGTTAACTTGAGGCCCCCTCCAGTTATTACATACTAAAGCAGTTTACATTGCACTTGTACATCCTTGCCCTTCAACGTGTGCTGCCTTGTACTCATTCAGAATTGATGCACATTTCACCCAAGCCAGTGAGACATCCATCACCTAGAATCTGGATTACAAAGGATTGTGTACTTACATAGTTGCCTGTATTGTGCCCAATAATGCAAAAAAGTCTAACTCACCTTCACAGCTACCCTGTTGTAAGCTGTTTAGGCTAACTGGGACATATTCATTTGCCCAATGTTTTTAACCCCACGCTTGAATCAGTACCCAAATAAGCATTTGGCCCTAAATGGTACTTTTTGTAAAAAGGTCACAGCTACCTTGTAGCTAAATGAGTTCATGCACCTCAAGAGGGAAGCCAGTTCCTGTCAAGTATGCCATGCCCTCAAACTACCCAAGGCTGTGGCCCAGTTCTCATCTATCTCTAGAGGCCATCCATACCACAGTTAACTGAAGCTGTATGTCTCACTGATCACCACAAAGAGGACAGTCAGGGCTACAAGGCAAGCACAGGAATGTAATTCTGGGGCACTAAGTAGCAGAACCTGCAGGATCCCCCACATCTCCCTCGGGCACGTCAACCTTGGCTATAAGGGTTGAGTCTCAGAGCCACCAGCAGAGAAAAGACAGCTCCATTATGCACAAGCATGTGCTCTGATGCTGCAGCCTGACCCTAGTGCCATGTGCAAGCATGGTGAGGGCTCAGAGGCAGCATACTAATTACTTTCTAAAGGGCAAGTTAAACCTTCGGTATAGTTCATGAGAAAGTAAGTTGGCATTTCTAAAACAAACTTAGAAGTCTGGAAATAGCTGTTCTCTTCTTCATATGGCTTATCCCAGAGCACACCGCCAGTTAGTAGCAGTGCTAGGACTAGAGTTCATACCTCTGAGTGCTAGTTAGTATACTTTACAACATCCCATGCTGTCTGTTTTACTTGTATGTCTGAGGAGGACAAGCAAAGAAGCCATAAGGAGACAAACAGTCCTGGGGAAACTAGTGTAACAATTCATTGTTAAGCAGAATGAGACCACTTAACCAGCAGTTTATCTGCCAACAGTTTCTCTATGGGAGACTTTCCCCACCCTCGGATGCAGTGTGTTTGCATTTATGATTACATCTCACTAGCAGGGATTCACTGTCCCCTCCAAACAGTCTTCAGGCTTTTTAATGGTCACATTACACGTAACTAGGACAGTGTACAGCAGATCATAGTTCATGGGTTATGTCATTAACATACAGATTCTTATTCTTGGACTCATGCACTGTAGAAGTGCTTAAAATGAACCATGGAGTTCTGCGGGCCCTGTGTTTAAGTCCCAGCTGTGCCTTCGTCTGCAGATAGGTTCTTTAACCTCCCCATTCCTCACCTCATTGGTAACATGGGAATAATACCACATATATGGTAATTGAAGATTGGGTTGATAATTACAAAATAACATAATTCCTGATACATATTAAATGGTCCATAAATCTTTTTAAAAATTTTATTAAGTTTATTGGGATGACATTGGTTAGTAAAATTATATAGGTTTCAAGTGTACAATTCTATAATACATCTACACAAAAAATCTGAAAACATTCATCTGTAAAGATAGACTTTTCCATTTTTTTCCCCCATAAAAATTTGATTCATTAATTCAACAGCTATTTATTGAGTACCTGCTAGCATTTACACTTTTCCAGGCTCTGGAGATATAGCAATTAAAAAAAAAAATCTCCATCTTCAAGCCCCTTATATTTTAATCAGGGGAGAGAGTAACAAACAATAAACATAAATGAGTTAACACATTAAACTTACCGTTGTTTGATATATTATGAAGAGGAGGCTGGCTGGAGATGACAGTATTCTTCTCTGGGGAAACTTGACCAGGCCTAGGATAAAGACCTATGGGTACTGATACGTGAAGGCCTTTCAGTGAAAAGCCAGGTGTATTGATGACCCACTGAGACTCACCATTCTGTTTCTATGAATTTGACAACACTAGGAACCTCATGCAAGTAGAATTATAAAATATTTGTTCTTTTTGTGACTGGATTATTTCACTTAGCATAATGTCTTCAAGGTTCATCCATGTTGTAGCATGTGCCCAAATTTCCTTCCTGTTTAATGTTGAATAATATTCAGCATATAGATGTATGTTGTCTTATGTACATATACATGAGGGCAGTCCGGAAAAAAAATCCAGCCATTGTCAATATAACAAGAACAGTTACATGGCTGGATACTTTACGGACAGCCCTCATATGTTCAGTATATATATCTACCACATTTTGTATATCCATTCATCCATCAATGGATAACCATCAGTGGTTGGTTGTTTCCTCACGGTTATTATGAGTAATGCTGCCATGAACATGGGTGAACAAATACTTGAGTCCCTGATTTTACTTCTTTGGGTATATACCCAGAAGTAGGATTAACTGAATCTTGTGGTAATTCTATATATAATTTTTTAATGACTTGTCATAGTGTTTTCTTTTCTTTTTGTTTTTGTTTTTGGTTTTTGTTTTTTTTTGTATGTGGGTAGCTCCCTGACTGGGAATCGAACCCAGGCCGCAGCGCTGACAGCGCCAACGCTGAAGCCTTAAGCCACTACACCATCAGGGAACTCCCTCATAGTGTTTTCTACAGCAGCTACATTTTATATTTTCACTAACAGTGCACAGGAGTTGCAATTACTCCACATACTTGCCAGCACTTATTTTCTGTTTTGTTATTTTTTTAATATCTTAATGAGTGCGAAGTTGTACCTTATAAGTCATTGATTTTGACGTACAATTTGACGAATTTTTGCAATGTTTTGGTCAGTTCTGCTCATTACTGGCCGCACTGACCTCTTTTCATCGGTGACACTTTTTCTCCCCTCAGAAAAACATTGAATGCATTTGCACACTGCTGTTTTCTTCATGGCATTATCCCCATAAACTTGGACCAATGTGTCCTTGATTTCACTTCCATTCTTGCCAAATTTAAGAAGAAATTTAATGTTTGTTCATTGCTCTAATTCAAGCTTCGACATTCTCACTATGGCACACAAAAACGCACAATAGTGAATGCCGCTCAGCAAGACACTGCCACATGTTGACACAAACACAGCTGAGAGACACAGATATACCAAGGTTATGAACCTTACCGAGTTGTTTGTACAGTGCTGGCAACATAAACACACAGTGGCAAGTTCATGAACTTAATTGTCAGACTTTGTGTACATAAAGATGTGGGAGGTTTCAATTGAAATCTTGTCATCATTTGGAACTATTGTAAAAAACCATAGTGCATCTCCTGATCTCAAAGGTAGAGTAGAAATAAATACCTTTAGGGATAAGAGGTTTGAAGAACTTTAAAACTAGAGTGTTAAAAAAGTAATCATCCACACTGAATGCAGCCAGAATAATGGGGTGAAATGAGCCAAGCCAGGTACAGAACAAGGTAGGCAAGTACCTTGGTAGTAGATTGCATCTGTGACAATGGAGAAAGGTGGAATGAGTAAATGTTTTGAACTTAAGAAATTGAAGAGCTATTGATAAATGTAGTAAAATAATATGTTGTCATTCACAAATGAGAGAACAATGTATTTCCAAAAATTAAAGCTAACATTTTGATAAATAACATTATATTAAGAAAATATGTTTACATTTATTACTTTTCCTCAGGCTCACTTTATGTAATAAATTTGCTGCCAGCTGATAGTAAATAAGAATATTTGATCCATGCAAGGAGGAACTTTTGTCTCCCAGACTGGGTGGATATAATCTTCAGAGGGTAGGAATTGCATCCGTCTTTATTTTTGTAGTCTGAGCCCCCAAAAGTGCCAGGCACACGTATACTCAGTGTATTTTTGTTGAATGATTGAAAACTCAATATGTGGGTCATGTTCAAAGAGCCACCCTTATGTCATCAGCCCTTGGAACTAAAGTTAAATAGAAATACAGATGAGAAAATTTTGAATTGATTTGATTATTAGTCCTGAAATGCTATGGAACCTTTCAAGATCTGGGTAGGGCAATTAAAAGGTTGTAAAAGTCTACATATTGTAGACTCTTTACCTCATTAGTTCATTTTAATATTTTCTTCTCTTCCTCCCTTCCCCCCAAATGTGGTAAGATCTAGCATACCAGATGCAGTGCCTTTTTTTGGAATTTTTTTCTTCATTCTAATCTACATTTCATAATTGTTTCTTGTTTATAGAATGAAGTTCAAGTTTCATAACACTTTTACCCACTTTTTCAATCTTCTTATTTGTTTCCCTGTGTTCCTATTCTGCATGTAAATTCCATATATATATGTGTGTGTGTGTGTGTGTGTGTGTGTGTGTGTGTGTATATATATATATATATATATATATATATTTTATCCCTTTCTATGTCCCAGGTATTATATTACATTGAGCTATACAGTTTTCCTCTGTTTAAAATTTTCTACCTCTTTACTGTATTACACAGTTTACCCTGTACACCAGGGGTCCCCAAGGGGTCCCCTGTACACCTATAGTGGTCCGTGGCCTGTGAGGAGCCAGGCCGAACAGCAGGACGTGAGCAGTGGGCCAGCGAGCGAACAAAGTTTCATCTGTATTTACTGCTCCTCCCCATTGCTTGCATTACTGCCTAAGCTCTACCTCCTGTCAGAAAAGCAGTGGCATTAGATTTTCATAGGAGGTTAAACCCTATTCTGTACTATGCATGCAAGTCATCTAGGTTGCATGCTCCTTATGATAATCTAATGCGGGGGTGTCCAACCTTTTGGCTTCCCTGGGCCACAGTGGAAAAACAATTGTCTTGAGCCACACATAAAATACACTAACACTGACAGTAACTAATGAGCTTAAAAAAAAAAAAAAAGGTCTGTGCATAATTTCATAATGTTTTAAGAAAGTTTACAGATTTGTATGGGGTTACATTCAGAGCCATCCTGGGCCTTATGCCGCTTGTGGACCGCAGGTTGGACAAGTTTGATCTAATTCCCAATCTAAGGTGGAGCTGAGGCGATGATGCTAGTGCTGGGGAGCACCTGCAAATACAGATTAACATTAGCAGAGAGGTTTGACTGCAGAGAGACCATAATAAATCAGTTGCTTGCAGACTCATATCAAAACCCGATAAGTAAGTGGCAAGTGACAAGCTCTATCTGGTGGCAGGCTTTATAGTGGCAAGTGAGTTGTATAATTATTTCATTATATTTTATAATATAATAATAATAATAGAAATAAAGTACACAATAAATGTAATTCACTTGAATCATCTCAAAACCACCCCCAACCTGGTCCATGGAAAATTTGGCTTCCATGAAACCAAATTTTCATGGAAGTCTCTAGTGCCAAAAAAATTGGGGACCACTGCTGTATACAGTACTCTCTTCTCCCCTACTTAACTTCATCTATCTAAATGCTGATCTTTTAAGGTCCCTCCTCTTCATCATTCTTATATCAAGAATGTTCTTTATTTCTCATGTACAGCACTTGCACAAATAAAAATACATTCACCTGCTTTTCTACTACCCAGTCATGAACTCCTTGAGCAATGGGAAATGCCATTTCTAAATCTTTTATTCTCCTTTGTAGCCTTTCATAAATGTTTGTAGTACTGTGTCTGGGGTGGTAGGGAGAAATGATGGACCGTGGGGTAGGGGTGGGTTATTACCACTGCCTTAAAAAAACCATGGGCTTGTATATTTCAATTCATTCTGTCTCTTTACTTTCAATATCATTGTATTTTCAAGATTCTTCTTTTAGAATATGATGTCTTATGTGTCATTTGACTTTATAGCCTTAGACAAATGAAACTTCTAGAAGGATACCCTGATAGGTAGTGGTCCCACAATTTTTTTACTGTAGCCAACTTTTCAAATAACCTTTTATTTTCTAAGCAGTATTTGTAGGGAAGGAGGTCATCAGAGATCCATAGTGACAAGAATAATGTATTTTATTATAACTGGCAGCTATTTCAGAAAGAAGATGACAGTTATACATCTTCTAAGCACTACTGAGGAAGTTTTGGTAGTAACAGCGAGATGTGACACTATGTACCTAAGTCTTGTTGTTTCACAAATCTCTCTAATACCTCAACTTCTTTTTCTATTCTGGGTAGGGAATGGGTATGAAACTTAATGTGCCTGTAACATTTTTGGAAAAAATAAATTTTAATGGAAGGGTACTTATTCTTGATGCAGTGTAATAATTTATGTTAGATATGTGGTTTGGAAGGTAAATTGGGATTTAACCAGAATATTGCAAATACTGTCTTCTAGACATCATGCGCGCGCGCGTGTGTGTGTGTGTTTCTCAATGTAATGTTCTGTCTTATAACAAAAAATGTATCGATTTAAAGGTAAAAGTATTTGTTTACAGTACTTTCAGCATTTACTTTGTAACTTATTACTTAAAACCCTGTTAACTAGATTATAAAGAGATTATAAACAAGGACCTGAATTTTGTATTTCCTTTTGTTACTGTCCTGAAAAAGTCCAGATTCAATGGAAGTCTACTTTATTTTATAGGCCTATGAAGAATACACCAGCAAGCTAGATGCCCTCCAGCAAAGAGAACAACAGTTATTGGAATCCCTGGGGAATGGAACTGATTTTTCTGTTTCTAGCTCTGCATCAACGGACACCGTTACATCTTCTTCCTCTTCTAGCCTTTCAGTGCTACCTTCATCTCTTTCAGTTTTTCAAAATCCTGCAGATGTGTCACGAAGCAACCCTAAGTCACCACAAAAACCTATTGTTAGAGTCTTCCTGCCCAACAAACAGAGGACAGTGGTGAGTCAACTTTTAATATTATCATTGCGTTTTCTTTGTAGTTTTTAGAAAGACCAGTTGTTGAAAATGAAATGTATTATCACTTCATACTCAGTGGTCATGCAAATTGAAGCATCCATTTCAAACACAAATGTAAAAGACATGATTATTTGATGTCAAAGTCTATTTTCCTTAACTATAACAAGTAGTAGTGTTTTTAGTGTCAGATTTGACATTTAAACCTACCTACCAAACTTGAACCACCTACTTAACTCTAAGTACTAGTTCAGAATCAGTCACAGTTTCAAGATTTGTACTTATTTGTTGACTAATATATATCAGGTAGTATTCATTCTTCACCGTTGAGAAGTCTCTATTCAGATTTATTATTAAATGTTGGATTTTCTTTGTGCTTGGTATTTTTCCTCCTGTTTGCATAACTTTTGATATTTGATCATTAGTATCACCATTGGAACAGAGTATCCTCTAAGTAACATTTAAACAGGGAAATCTACAGAATTATTGTGGATAGTCTGTAATCCTGAAATGTAACAAGTACTGTCATTAGCTTAGTAAATAATATAATGCACTATATTCATCAGTGTTTTTAATCATGTATGTGGGGTTTTTAAATATTAATTTAAAGCTTTTTATTTCCAAAAATAACTGAACTCAAAGTAGTTTTTATATTTTTTTTTTCCTCAGACAGAATCAGTAGTAATGTTAGTTCTTCATGGAAAAAGTTTCTTATAGTGACCTCCAGTGGGGTCAGTTTGTCACCCTGTGCAACAAAAGGATGTGAGACACAAAGTGAAAACACAGGACTATACCTTAAACCAGTGTTTCAAAAGGTAGTTGTAACTCAGATCTTTACATAAAGCTGAGCCTTTGAAGAGCTTTACCTTTGGCAAAAGGGTGAACTAGAAGATCTATTCACCAGCGTACATAAATAACAATAAAACTTCTCTATCTTTGCCAGGGCTCCAGATAAATATTAAAGATGCCCCTGTGAATCTGAACTATAGACTTAGTCTCATCATAGTATGGAGTTCATGTTTATACTACCTGCATTGTCCAGGAACCCTCAACCCAAGAAATTAATATTACAGCTGGTCCTAGAGTGCTAATAACACTCAAGCACTGGGCAAAATCAAATGTAAGCCCTACCTGGATTAGAATCTAAGTCTCATGGAATTCACAGAGAGACAGCCCTACTGATAAGCTCAAAATCCCAGTTTATCAAATATACAAGCAAACAGTCTACCATTAGTGAATCAGAAGATTTATAAACAGGTGGATTAGACTTTTAAGAAGGAACCAAATACAGCTTATAAGTAGTCTTCAAATTTAAAACTCAGTGTATGCCAATTATCATCTATGAAGTATTCTTGCTAAAAATTAGTGCAAGTAAAATATCAAGCTTCTAGACACTCCATGTTATAAAAAATAAGAATGGAGGGAAAAGTTAAGCACCAGAAGGAAACAGACAAATTCAGAATGTAGGCGTCATATAAGACACATGAACTGGACTCATTGTCATGGAGAATAAAAAAGTTGAGGATCATCCTACACTAGATAAGACTAAAGAGACATAACACCCAAATGCAGTATATGATCCTGGTTGGGGACTGGGATGGGAAGAGCTATAAAAGGCATTCTTGAGATTTGGACATTTTTGAATGTTGACTGAATATTAGATGTTATTATGGAATTATTAATTTTAAAAATGTGATAATAAATGTCTTTATTCTTAGGAAATAAATGCTTAAGTGTTCAGGTGTGAATTGTCATCATGCCTGCAACTTTTACCCCCTCTTTTTTGAAATATAACTTAAAATGTATAAATTTCAATTACACAGCTCAGTGACTTTCTACAAATGTAGTTGCCATGTATATTAAGATACAGAGCATTTCTAGTGCTTGTGAGGATTCTCCTGTGCCTCTGCAGTTGAGTACGCACTGTCAAGAGTAGCCACCATTCTGACTTCTTTCTCAGTCAATTTGGAACTTACTGTCAAATGGTATGAATGGAAAACAAAATGTAAAGAGAGAAAAAACAAATATGAAAAAGTAATAATTTTAGAATGTAAGTAGAGAGAATTTGGATGTTAATGATACCATTCCTTCTAATGTTCTGTATGCTTGAAATTTTTCATGATAGAGTTGGAAAAATTTGAACAACATACAATAAAGGAAAATTAGAAAGTTCAAAAGAAACAGTTGTCACTAGAAAAAAGCTGTTGAACATATTGATGCTAATTTGAGGAAGTAACAAGGTAACACATTAAAATCTCAATATGTCAAGCTAGTTACAATATTTTACAGATTTGTGTTAAAATGCTTTATAAAAATTAAAATATTTATTTTTAAAGGTTCAAAAGTAGATTAAACCCAATGAATGAAGGAAGAATTAGTGAACTCTGGAAAGCAAAGAAAGAGAGTTATATAGAAAATATAAAGAGACGTTAAGTGGTATGAAGGAGAGAATGAACAATTTCTTTCTATCCCTCAAAAACGAGTTTCAGAAAGAGAATGAAAATAAAGAAGTAGAGCAAAATAAAAGAAATGGTGGTGATCATTTATGAAAGACATGAGTGTAAAGATTTGGGAAACACAAGCCCTAACTTGGATAAGTGAGTTTGGATCCATACTTAATAGAGATAACAAAATAAAAGAATATTGTTTTTAAAGCACTTAGAGGGGAAAAATCTATAAAAGAATGTCAATTAGAGTATCAAAAAGTTTTCTTCATAGTGGCTATAGAAACCGGAAGACAGTAGAATAACATACGCAAAGTGCTAAGAGATGACTACACACCACTCAGCTAAACTATGAGTTTAGCTGGCCAGGTCCACTATGAATATGAGTGAAGGCAGTATAAAGGGCTTTCCAGATGAGGAGGTTACCTTTCCCAGGTTCTACTCAAAGGAGCTACCAAAATTTATTTTAAGGATATTGAACAGAGGAAGGAATGAAAAGTAAGCCTTAAACATAAAACTACAAAATTTGTAGAAGATGACATAGGATAAAATCTTGTGACCTAGAATTCAACAATAATTTCTTAAATATGACACCAAAGGCACAATCCATAATGAACATACACTAGTCTCCCCTTATCCCAGGGGGATACATTCCAACCTGCAGTCTTGGAATGTTGATAATAATTAATTTACATATGAAACACAGTAAGAGATTAACAATTAACTAATAATAAAATAGAATAGTTATAACAATTACTATAATAAAAGTTATGTGAATGTAGTCTCAAAATAATTATTGTACCATACTCATGCTTCTTGTGATGATATTGAAATTATCCAACACCTACATGGTAAGATAAAGTGAGCTGAATGATGTAAATTTACGTTTTGACATATTGTTAAACTACTATAAGGGTTACTTGAACACACCTACTACAGTACCATGACCATCAATCTGATAACCTACACAACTACTAAGTGACTAATGGGCTGGTAGTGAATACTACCATGGATATGCTAGATGAAGGGCTGATTCATGTCCCATGTGGGACAAAGTGGAATGGCACAAGATATCATCGCACTACTCAGAACAGCACATAATTTTGAACTTAAGAATTGTTTATTTCTGGAATTTTCTATTTAATATTTTCAGACCACAGTTGACTATGGATAACTGAAACTATAAAAGTGAAACTACAGATTAAAGGGGGGATCACTGTATTGATTAATTGGACTTCATCAAATCTAAAAACTTTGTTCTTGAAAACTTATCTTCAAAAGACAGTGCTAAGAGAATAAAAAGACAAACCACAGACTGATAATTTTTGCAAAACATTTATCCAATCAAGAACATGTATCCAGAATGTATAAAGAGCTCTTAGAACTCAATAACAAGAAAATAACTCAATTTAAAAAATGGGCCAAAAACTTGAGAGGGTAATTCACCAAAGAAGATATATAGATAGCAAATAAACACATGAGAAAATGTGTAACGTCATAAGTCATTGGGGAAATGCAAATTGAAGGCACAAGATACCACTACACACCTACTAGAAAGAGTGGCCAAACTATTGGCAAGGCTATGAAAAAACTGAATTTTCATATACTACTGGTGGGAATGTATAATGGTACAGCCGCTTTGGAAAACAACTTGACAAGTTTTAGTTAAGTCCCTAAAAAATCCCAACAACTTTAATTTGGTTTGGTTTTGTTTGCTGAAGTAGAAAAAATTTATCATGGAATCTCAAGGAATTCTGAATAGCGAAACATTCTTGAAAACGAACAAAGTTGGAGGTCTCACACTTTCTGATTTCACAACTTATTACAGAGCTATAGTAATCAAATCAAGGTAGTGGCATAGACAGACATATAGACCAGTGAATTAGAATAGAGAGTCCAGAATGTGATCAGATATTCTTTGATCACATATACAGTCAAAGGATGTTTCACGAGGGTACCAATGACACTTAGTGCGGTAATGGACATTCTGTTCTATAAATGGTGCTGGGAAAACTGGATATGTACACACAAAAGCATGAAGTTGGACCCTTACTGTACACCATATACAAAGCTATTTTAAATGAGTCAAAGATGTAAATGTAAGAGCTAAAACTATAAAACTCTTAGAAGGAAAAAGTTGGACTGCATCAAAATTAAAAATTTATGTGAATCAAAGATGTAATCAACAGTGAAAAGACATCCTGTGGAATGGAAAAAAATACTTTAAAATTATGTATCTCATAAGGGGTTAATATTCAGAATATATTTTAAGAAATGTTTACAGTTCAGCAACAATAATAACAAACAACCTGATTAAAAAATGGGTAAAGAACTTGAACAGACATTTCTCAAAGAAGGTATACAAATGGCCAACAGACATGAAAATATGGTCAACATCACTAATCATTAGGAATATGCAAATCAAAGCCACAGTGTGTTGCCACCTCACACCCATTAGAATGGCTACTATCAAAAAAGAAATAACGTGTTGGTGAGGATGTGGAAAAATTGACTTCCTTATGCATTGCTGGTGGAAACGTAAAATGATGCTACCGCTATTGAAAACAGTGTGGCAGTTCCTCAAAAAATTAAAAATGGAATTATCATATGATCCAGCATATGATTCTGCTTCTGGATAAACACTCAAACAAATTGAAAGTGTTATAGCAATTTCAAAGAGATTATTTGTACACTCATATTCATAGCAGCATTATTCACAATAATCAAAATGTACAGTCAACCCAAGTGTCTATCAACAGATGTGGATAAACAAAATGTGGTATGTATATACAATGGAATATTACTCAGCTTTCTGAAAAAGGAAATTCTGACACATTCTACAGCATAGGTAAACCTTGATGACATGCTAAGTGAAATAAGCCAGTCACAAAAGAAATACTATATAATTCTACTTATATGAGGTACTTAGTGTAGTCAAATTCAGAGACAAAAAAATAGAATGATGATTGCCAGGGGCTGGGGAAAGGGGAGATGGGGGTTGTTTAATGGGTATAGAGTTTCGGTTTTGCAAGATGAAAAACATTCTGGAGATTGATTGACAATAGTATGAATGTACTTAACCCATCTAACATTTTAAAATGGTTATGATGGTAAATTTATATTATGTATATATTTTTATTATGTATATTTTAATACAATTTTAAAAATCAGTTTGAAAATTTTGTAAAAAGTTAAACATGTAAGCATGTGATCTAGCCATTCTACTCCTAAGTATTTACCCAAGAGAAAAGAAGATATGCCCATACAAAGATTCGTACAAAAATTATCTTAATTGCTTTATTTGTAATAGTCCAAAACTGGCTATAACCCAAATGTCCATGAACAGGTGAATGGTTAAACACTTTGTGGTATACCCTTTGAAAGGAATGCACTGCTAATACACACAACTAAACTTTACCAGTATACTATAGTCTATGCCAAAGAATTGCCTATGAAGCAAAATTTGAAAGTATTTATTAAAATTACAAATGTAAATTTCAAAGAGAAATAATTTTGATAAATACTTTCAAAATTTTGCTTCATAGGTCTTGCTTAATTTTGCACTACTACCAGCAATGTATGAGGTACCTATTTACCATCGCCTCGTCAACAGAATATATTGTTGGAGTTTTGGCAAGCTGGTAAATGAAAACTATCTTGGCACATTTGAGTGAAATTGAACACCTTTTGATATGTTTGAAGATAATTTATATTTCTGTCTTTATGAACCGTCTTTCATGTCCTTTGCCATTTTTTTTTTATTGGGTTGTTGGTCTTGATCTTAATTTTTCAGGGAGATTGTGTGCCTTTTATATGAGTTGCAAATATTTTTTCCCAGTTTGCATTTATCTTTTGACTTTGCTTATTGTGCATTTGTTTGTTTTGCCATCTAAAAGGCTCTTAGTTTTAGTAGATGAATTTAGTATTTTTTTCTCCTGTGGTTTCCAGATTTTGCATCATAGTTATAAAGGCCTTCACTTGAGGTTATAAAGGAGTTTGCCTTTTCTTTCCATTCTTTTATGGTCTTTCAAAATTTAAATCTTTAATCTATTTGGAATTTACTTAGTATACCATATGAAATATGGATGAACCTTTTTTTCTAGATTGGTTCCAGTTGTCCCAACATCAGTCATTAAAAGTTTCAGCTTTACCTTATTTCAGATGTTGCCTTTATTTTATTCTGATTTCCTTTATGTGTTGGAGTCTCTTTTAGTCTTTATTTTCTGTTCCATTGGTCTGTCAGTCTATTGAACAGGCACTATCATGAAGGAGCAAATAGTATGAAAAATTAACTTAGAGAAATGGAATGAAGCAGGACTGATTGATGCCTTTCCCTTGTCGACACAGAGAAAACCAAATTTTTCTTGGAATCAACCTATGCAGAGAAGTATAAGAGAGCATAGCTGTATTTGAAGATGGCATTACAGGAGTGCATGAGGGAAATTACCAAAGGAACTACAGGGTAGATAGCCCCAGTTCATTGATGGCCTTATATGCCATGTTACAGAATTTGAATTTTGCCCTATAAATTATGGGAAATTTTTCAATGTAAGATTTTGTTTGGTGGTTCTAAATCTGAGTTTAGTGGGCTCCTCAGCAGTACATACATGGGCTTCAGGTTCCATAAACTCCCTGAAATTTTATGTCAGAACGTCTAAGGCTTCTATCAGATTCTCAGAAGTCTTGACACACACAAGTTGAAAATACCTTCTTTAGACAAATACCTATGTAACATAGGACAGGATAGATTGAATGGGGAGTTTATAACTAAAGATAGGGTTTCCAGCCAACAAGTTTTTGCATTAGTGTAGGCAGACTATGAGTAGCAGAGGGTTTAGAAAGTGCACTTTCCATTCAGTTTATTATTTCTGGAAGGTAGACCTAATTCGCAGTAGTTAATTCTATAGATTGCTGCAAACACTGAATTAATGAATAATACTGAACATTGATCCTAGGGGAAATACAGGATTACTGTTACATAATTGAGCCATAGATGGCCTCTGTATATTGGCCACTAGGTTGTTTATTTAAACAAGAAGGCAAAGTATCACCTTGTCAGCCTCAGCCCGGAAGGTGCATGTTGGGCAGCTCAGATTTTTCATTGCTCTGGCAGATGCTCACAAAAGCACTGTAAATATTGATTTGGGGTTAGAAATTTCAGCAACTAGATAAATTCACAAAACAATATGCACAAGTAAAGATTATATCATCCATAACAATCCAGTCTCTTGCCTACTTCCAATAATGAACCTACTCCTTCATCATAAACTTTTCCCTTGCTGGCTAGTTTTTTGTTCTTTTTTTGTTGGGCTTTTTTTGTTGTTTGTTTGTTTGTTTGATGGTTCCCTAGTTGGGAATTGAACCCAGGCCACAGCATTGAAAGTGCCAAAGCCTAGCAACTACACCACCGGGGAACAAAACCCCTTGCTGGCTAGTTTTAATGGTTATATTAAGCTAAAATAGCATCCTGTTTTTTTCTAGTCCTAATTTGACTTTCTGGATTATTCCCCCTTCAAGATAGTAGTATTTAAATTCAGCTCTCATATATTCACCTTTACTCCATTTTTCCCCTCTCGGATAAAGGTTCCCAATTTCTTTGCATACTTTCGGTATGCTAAGTACTTTAGTGATTTAAAAAAAAAATGGAACCTTCAATCTGTTGTTAATTAATACACTCCCTTCTTCAATGTGGCCTGACCTGTCTCACTTTAGTCCACACTGTGTTTGTGAGTTCTCTTTCCGCTATAAAGTATTCAGATTCACTGGGGGTCACATGCAGAAAAGGATAGGATAGGGATAACTTCAAATATATAGAAAGATTCTTTTTATCTCTCTTTCCATTCCCAGTGTTAATCTCTGTTTCTTTTTAGGTTACCTCCATTCTGTAATGATTTTCTCAATGCAGTGAGAGAAATGGCCACTGGGGGCTCCAGATTTCTATCCTCTTGACACACTATAACTGCAGTAGAAAGAAGAGCCTCTCTCAACCAGTGTCCATCTCCCAGTTTAGCGAAGAATTTGGGTAGTGTTTGGGTCATACTCGTATTGGTATACCTATTGGTACATCTAACTCTGGAGTAGTTGCTGTTGCTAGGTATATGGAAAACCGATTAGCTAGTTTATCCTATGTATAGCCGGAAAAGTAGCGACCCTTGATTAATAGATAGCCTCTCTAGTACCATGTGGATTTTTAGGGAAGGGCCTGTTCCTTGAGGAAATAAGGGTATTAGGCAACTAAACAACAAATATCAATTGTATACATTAAGACAAGCATTTTCTTCCTCCTATGTTTAGAATCAGTAAGATGTCTCTTGAGGACCATCAATGTGATTGAAGGATTACAGTTTTTAGCTTTCAATAATATTGGATTGATTTTGCTTTAAATATTAACAGCTGTTATTCCTCAATGGTGTGTTCATAGGGATCTGTTATGTTTTCTCTTTTATATGTTTAAAATATTTCATAATTTCTAATAAAAACCGAAAAATTAATTTTGCTTTAAGTTGGCAAATAATGATACTGGTCATAGTTTTCCTTTACTATTAAGTTATATATCTTAACTTAGAAATATATCTGACATAGTAGTAATCCATGTGACGTTTTAAAGGTATTATATTACGAAGTTAAGTTACTGAATTTTTGAAAAATAACGTAAAAAACATATTTATTTCCTGTACTTCATATCATATATTTGTGATACTATAGGTACCTGCAAGGTGTGGAGTTACAGTCCGGGACAGTCTAAAGAAAGCATTGATGATGAGAGGTCTAATCCCAGAGTGCTGTGCTGTTTACAGAATTCAGGATGGGTATGGTTTGTATGTGATATGAAATTTTATTAAAAAAAAAAAATCAGACATTAAGCTTTGGGGTTTTCGCTAATATCTTAACCTAAACCTGGGTAATTGAAAGTCAACTTTAGAAAAAAATATTAAATTAATATTAAACTTAATGTGAAGAAATTGTGTAGGTCCTTTGAGGAGTTAACATCAGATAATTTTGTATGACAATAGTGTTTGTAACTCTGATTAAATGGTTTTATTTGGAATGTGAGATTCTTACAATTTTTTAACCATGTAGAATGAGACTTATTTGAATAAGTCTACTCTAATTTTAATACAAACTCATACTTTCACAAACAGCTTATCAACATTAACATTTTTATACTGAACTATTTCTTTCAGAAAGCACCTAAAGCTGTGCCAACACACTCCCTCCCGCTCCACCCCCAATTTTGAATCCCATTTTTAAAATTATCCTTTTTGGGACATGATATCCCCTGAGTACTCTTTTTCTTTGGATAGATAAATCCGTACCTGTGATTTTTTTTTTTTTTTTTTAATGCCAGGAACAATCCATTTTCTGCTGTTGTAGGTCTTTTCTGGAGCTGACTTGAAGAAAAGAGTACATCTCTTTACCCTGCTGTTTGTCCAAGAGTGATACATTTATTTGGGGTAAACTTAAAAATTAATTCATTGCCATTTAAATTTTCTAATGATGGAAGACCAGGGAGCCAAACCTCCCTCACCATTACTAGCCCCTCAATAACGAATTTTCATATCTTCAGCATGAGGTATAGGAAGATTTTTAGGTATGATTACCAAGAAAGGCTTGTGTCTACACTTTTCAGAGAGAAGAAGCCAATTGGCTGGGACACTGATATTTCTTGGCTTACTGGAGAAGAATTGCATGTAGAAGTGTTGGAGAATGTTCCACTTACAACACACAACTTTGTATGTACCTTTACAGTTTTTGAAATGTCAAAAATGTTCATGTTCTTGTAAATGAATTTTTATTTAGTAAGTACAAAATATGGATGAATAATTGGGGATTGATACTTTACCTGTTAAAAATCAGTTCTGTTCTTTAAAAAACTTGTATTTAGAGTTTTATTTTAATCATTATACTTTATTTTTAATTTAAAACAATATATGCTCATTATTAAAAGAAAATAAAAAGAAAATTTGAATGATGCAAAAATCTTATCAAGTGAAAATACCCTACTCGAGGTAAACATTTGTTAATAGATTATGGTGTAGTCTTCTAAATTCTTTCTGTGTATATGAGCATATATGCTTACACCTGTGAGCCTAAAGTTTTCTTCTTTCTCTTTTTTCTCCCATCTACTCCCTTCCCTTCACTGTTTTCTATTTCTTTCCTTTTCTAAAACTAAAAATGAAGTCTTGTTCTTTGTGATATTCTTCATGTTTAAAAAAAAATCAACAGAGTATCATGGACAACTTTTCATGTCTGTACACTACCTTTATTTTTGTAATGATTGCATTATAGTCCATAAGAATAATATAAATTCAGTATATTTAAACATCCCTGTATTAATAGACATTTTAAGTTATTTTTTTAGAAAAAATCTGTACACAGCTAAACAGAATCTTTCTTGACATACTTGTGTAAACAGTTCTGAAGGATAGATTAATGAAGGTGAAACAGCTCTCCTTGAGGACTTCTCCCTTAATCTGGCTTTTGCATTTCCAAAACCGTAACCTAATCTAAAAGTCCAGCATGAGGCCTGAAAAGTGAGACCTTCACCTTAGTGGTCCCAAAACTTGAAAACCTGTCCTCTAAAAGGGTAGTAAAAGCCAGGATTAGAGTGATCTGTAAGGCCAGAAATGCCAATATGAGGGCCGTCCCAAAATATCCAGCCATGTAATATGAAAAATAGGGGCATTTATGGCTGGATTTTTTCCGGTTAGCCCTCGTATATATAGAATTTTAAACATACTTGATTGTTTTCTGGATGGATAGTTATTGCTATCCTTTTGTCATCAACTGTTTTTTCATGTGCCTTGGTGATTAGTACAGCTGGGCTCTTAAAGCAGACAGTTGATGAGGTGATTTCCTTGGGAGTTTGTGCTTTCTGGGCTCTATTAGTGGTGAATAACAAAATCAGGTGTTTCAATAATTAAGGCATCTTTTGGATAAGTGTATAATAACACCTAATGTCAATCACATTTACTGGGTAGCAAAATAATCTTAAGATCTTTAAGTTTTTAGGAATCTAAAAACAGTTGAGCTTACATTTCATAGTGATTAATACTATTTCTTAATTACAAGGGCTGTCTGGAAAAAATCCAACCATAGGTGCCTCTGTTCCTCATATTATATGACTGCATACTTTCCGGACAGCCCTCATATTCTTCTTAGCTAGAAATCGGATATAGGTAGGAGAAAGACTAAGTTGTTTACATAAAATAGTATTGAAATAGTGCCTCAGGAATATCCTTGCCATAAGAGGATAATGAAAGCCCAACTGCAGGTTAGTTCCATAGTATGGAAATCTTCGCAACACAGTGGGAAACGTACCAGTAAATGTTTATTGAGAACCTTCCATTTGCCAACACTGTATCTGACGTGGAGACATAACAGTGAATAAGAAAAACAGTATCCCAGCCTTAGAGTAGAGAAGACTGATGATTTAATAAGAAAATTTCATAAACACTTGCTATTGCTATGTGTGTGTTAAGTGCTATAGATGCACAGAGTAGAGATTCCTAACCTGGCCCCTGAGGAGTCAGGAAGGTTTCCCAAAAGAAGAAATATCGAAGCTAAGTTCTGATGGCTGAAGGAATAGCAGATGAATAGTGAAGGGAAGAATACTTAAGACAGTGTAAACAGCAAGAAAGCATGTTACCTTTTCAGTTTAAAAAAAAAGTTGAGAATGGATGGTACAAAATTGGGGGTTAGGGGTGTGTTATAGTGTAGCAAGCATTATGGGTTGAGTAAGCAGAGTCCAGTTCATGAGAGTCCTTGTAAGCTATGTTAAAGATTGGACTTTCCTATAAAATAATTGGAAATTTAATGATTGTATGCAGGGGAGAAGTATGATTAGATCAGTGTTTTAGAACACTTGCTCTGAGTGCCATATAGAGACAAAATTAAAAGCCTGTATTCTGCTTAGAAAGGGAAAGAATTTCTCTTTGCATCTCTATGCTGGATTTTGCTGGCTGCTCAAGGAGTGCTGCTGATGCCATCTGGTTCCATAGTTATAAAAGCAATGCCTTCAGTATTTCCCTGTATCCCAGGAGTCCTTGGGAACTGTTTGGATGGAGGGATGCAGGGGAGGTAGAGAAACAAGATTTGAAACACAGGCCATGTTGTCAGCCCTTCCCATTTCCTATAGGCACTTAGGTTAATGTCTTCCTTCAAAAAGCTCCACACCTTACAAATTAATGCATGCAAATTGTCTCATCTTTGCTTCCATCTAATTTACCATCTGTGTCTTGATATGCTCAAAATCAGAATAAGCCTAAATTGTGACTCAGAAGAAAAGATAGACCTTCCTTGCCCTCCTTTGCTGACAAAGGTATACTCACAGATACAAGTATATGCCACTTGTAATTTACACTCAAGTGCCTACCCATGTTTTCTCACCATCAGATGTTTTCATTTCCTCTCTACTTTCCTCCCTTCTTCCCTCCTTACTTGTTTTTTCTTCTTTACATATACAAACAACCAGTTACACATAGTTTTCAAGTATAAATCAGTGACAGGAAGAAAGACTGCAAGTGAGTAACAAATAAGAGAAGAGAAATTAGGGTTTCGTGGAACTCAGTAGGTCATCAGGCCAGTGAAGGGATGAGTGGTTAGCAAAGAGGATCGGGGTGACCGTAAAATGCTGATTCCTGTGCACATGTTTTGTATTCTGTGCTCTATGTCCTAAAAGTATGCTAGCAGTATAAGACTTTTGCCTTTAGTAAATAGTGGTCACATAAATTTTAAAGATTTTCTAATTTCTTATGTATTCAGAAACAAAAGGAAAAGAAACAAAGCTAAAAACAAGCAGTGACCTTTTTACATCCCCTAGAAAGTGATACTAGAAAAAGAGAAGAAAACAAGAGCCATTTTTAAAACTACCTAAATGTTCTCAAAAAGCCAGAATGGATGATGTGCCAAGATACTGTTTTCTTGATGAAACATTTTAAAGTAATTTTTTTATTCCATTAAATATGTGTTTATTGAGAAAAGTTTGGTAAACTGTGGATGTTGAGATCCATTTAATGGGTCATGAAAAGCATTTAAATGTAATAGAATGGAAGATTCTAATGTATGTTATACATAATTAGGGTAAGTATTGTTATATGAATACAGGTGTCTCCTGGGTCATAATGTAAAATATATATTTTTTGAGGGGAGTATTTCCTTGGCTGGGAATCGAACCCAGGCTACGGCACTGAGAGCGCCAAAGCCTAGCCACTACACTACCAGGGAAACCCCATAAAAATATATGTTCCCAGTCAGGGAGCTACCCACAAACCAAAAAGCAAAAAAAGAAAAAAAAAATATATATATATGTTTTACTGTCGTTTGTAATTAAAACTGTCTGAAAAACTGAGGTAAATTGAAAATATACAAAGAACAAAGGACAAAATAAATGTTACCCATTATACTCTCACCACACTGAAATAGTCATTGTTAACATTCTGGTATTTGTTTATCCCTCTTACGTTTTCTGCTTATTATTTACACTAAACAAATACTTTTCAAACAATTTCTAGCTTTGGTAGTTATCAAAGTAGAGTCTACCTAGGGCAATTCTGTTTACATGATCGATGCTGTAGATCATTTGATGTGGAGTTCTTTTAAGTTTCACAGAGAGGAATGTTCACAAGTACATTTAGATGGTCTAATCCTCTGACAAAATAACTCGTTAAAAGTTGTTGTTACTGCCTCTTAGGTGATTTTCCTGTCCCTCATCCTCATTAGTAAGTTTAGATAAGGTGATTGTGATTTTCATACAATTACATACTAGGTTTTTCTTTTATAAATAATTGTTTTTACATTTTAATCAAAGTATATTTATATTTTAGTCAGATGTATAGTTTTAAAAACAGTGCAGAGGGGCTTATAATGAAAAATAATCTGTTGCTTCATCCCTTGCTAACCTCTAATGCCACTCTCAAGAGGAAATTACTCTTAATTTTTAATAGTTTCTTTTTTAAGCTCTTTTTGTGATTATTTTCATATTACTAAATAACTTTAAGTGACATTTTCTTGCTTTATCAACTTTAGGCATCATTTACTGATTACTTATTCCATAGGGAATTAGCTCATTTGTGACATAATTACCTTCCCCCCCCCTCCGCCTCCCCTCTTCCAGTGTGGTTTTTTTCCTTTTGGGGTTTTTGTGATTCCTTTATTAGATGCCTTTGTCGCTTTAAATAGTGTAAGTATTCCTTTATATCTTGTTCTGTTAACACTAGTAAGCATCTCTACTCCTTTCTTTGTACAATTATTGAATTGCACTCATCCTTCTTTTCACCTCTGTTCTTTCTACTTATATCGCTTTTACTTTTTTTTATGTAGTGAAATTTGAAATCAGTTTCAGGTCTTTTATTCATTTCTCATCAAGACTTCTGAGTTTTTATGTTGGATATTGGGCGGGAGATAATACATATAGTGTATTATTATCTTGAACCCACTGGTTTTCGTTTTAGTATCTTAGCGCGTAAGGCAGTTCTCATGATATAAACGTGAAGACTTTGTTATTTTAAACAAGAGAGTAAATCAATTGATTTCTAAAAAGATTCTTGCAAGTTTTTTAAATCTTCTATGATGTTTTTACTTTGCAGGTACGGAAAACTTTTTTCACCTTAGCATTTTGTGACTTTTGTCGAAAGCTACTTTTCCAGGGTTTCCGCTGTCAGACATGTGGTTATAAATTTCACCAGCGTTGTAGTACAGAAGTTCCACTGATGTGTGTTAATTATGACCAACTTGAGTAAGTAATCAAAAAATCTCATCTGTCATTTTACAATGAACTTTTCTAAATGTGAAACTAGTATGTCTTAAGAGTCTATGGGAATTTTCTATCCAGTAGAGTTGTTACAGTAAATTTTTTAAAAGTGTGGCTAGAGAGTAATATGTAGTATGCCTGGTACTTTACTCCAAAATTGTACTTCCGGTTCAGCTATACATTTCATTTATGTTTTATATTCTCTTCTAATTATTAAAGATCCCAGCTCATAGAAATCACTTTCAGATGATTTTTGGGAGAAGAACAGATGTTGTTTCAGTTAACTGTTATATTTTTGGACCACAGATCAGGGAACCTGATTCTGTCAGCTGTTTTGTAAATTATGGTTCTCTGCCTTTCTCTCTGTCTCTCTGTCTGTCTCTCTCTCTCTCTGTCTCTCTCTCTCTCTGTCTCTCTCTGTCTCTGTCTGCCTCTCTGTCTCCCTCCCTCTCTCCTCCCCTCAGCTCCCAGGTTATTTAAAAGTAAAATATAAAATCTTTATACCCAGTATATCTCTTTCTAGAATTTCTATTTGCTTTTCATGCTAGAGTTTCTCTAATAGATTAGATTGAGTATTTTAATCCTTTTTTGTGTTGTTCCTGCTGCTATTAAATTCTTTTTTCTTGATCACTTGAGCAAATAGAATTCAACTCTGTACTTTAAAGTGTATTTATTATGATGATATAATCAAACTTTGCAGTAGCTACATTTCTTCTAATTCCTTAACATAAAGCAAGATTTTCCCCTCTGATACATAGAAATCTGCTATATAGAATAATTAGTTTTAGATTCTGAGCTTGCCTTTGAAAATACAATATAATTTTTTAAAATAAGCCTTTAGACAAAAACACAACTAATTGAATTAAATGGTCATTTCTGGAAATGGAATTTGATCTCATAGTTCTGTTAACTCTGTATTCTGGTATATGAAGCTTCTGGGTTTGCACAAGTTAGGTTTGCTTTGTTTTGTTTTTGTTTTTGCCTCACAGTTTGCTGTTTGTCTCCAAAATCTTTGAACACCACCCAATACCACAGGAGGAGGCCTCCCTAGCAGAGACGGCCCTCACGTCCCGATCGTCCCCTTCTGCACCCCCCAATTCTACTGGGTATGATTTGACTCCTCCTGGTAGTGGCATGCTATTTGCGCTGGTTTCTTTGGATCTGTTGGGGTAGTATAAACTTTTCCAACATTTGGATTGTTAAAAGGGGACTTTTTTTCAGATAATGTGTTTTATTATACCAGTCAGATATTTCACACGCATTTGGTACAGACACATGGAATTAAAGCTCACAGTAGACTCTTTCAGGACTAGTCTTGAAAAAACCAGGCAATAGATTATTTAGAGTCCCTGCCTTGTGCTCATGATTTTTTTAGGTAATTTCAGATACAGAAGTACATGACTTCCATCTAGAAGAGTAGCATTAACATATGAGACAATTTTAAAGTATATATAATTGTAATCTGCAGCTTATAACAGTATTTTAAACTATGTGATAAAGACAATATTACCATGTTTATAGGAGAAGAGCAAATAGTGAGAGTAGTTAAGAAAATTTAATGAAGAAGGAAGAGTTTGAACTAGACCTTAAAGAATTATAGAATCTGAATGAACCTAGGGAATAAAAAGCATGGTGATTGGGGGACAGGGTGGAGAAATACAGCATAAATAAAGGGAGTGACTGTGATAGATTTGGGAGATAGTGAAGAAAGGCTAATCTAAATCAACAAAATGCATGGAGAGTCTTGAAATTTAGGCTAGAATGTACACTTGACATAAGAGAGGGGAAAAGGAATTAAAAGTGTTTGAGCAGAGGACTAACCTGATGAAAATAGTTTTAAAGAATCACTTAGCAGTGATATACAGATAGGTTGATAGAGAAATATGTATGGTAAAGAAGGCCAGCTAAGATGCTATTGATAGTGAAGACAGTGAGAAGCAATGAAGAATTGAACTGGGGTAGCAGCATACAGAAGGGATGGCTATTCATGAAGTGTAAAAGAAAAAAAATAATATTGTTAATAAGTTATGGAGGATAAGGAAGAGAACTTCAAAGATGACACAAAGTCATCACATAGTCAAGCTTTGTAATAGGAAAAGAAAAGAAAAGATGATGATGGATTTTGTAGATATTAGTTGCTTTGGAGCATTTCTTACACAGATCTACTTACTCTTTCCCTGTTGGTTGGATCTGGGGCAGCATCTATTACACTGTATCTGGAAGCATATAGTTTTTAAAACATCCCCACACAGCATTCTGTTCGAGACTGTTCCAGAGATAATTAGTTAAAATCAGAAATATTTATTGTCAGTTTTAACCCTACTCCCTACCACTATTCACAATGTAATCCTATTTCTTTTATCCAGAGAGATAACGAAATAAGTTGACACTCCCAGTAGACCTGTAATTTCATGAAGCCAACCTTCTGGAGGTTTCATAGCCTAGAAAATTCAGCAAGAAATTTTCATGTTAAGGAATGGATGTATTTACCTATTTTGGACACTAGAAATGCAACCAGTATATTCTTTTGTCAGATTATAATGGTTATCCAGTCTGGTGGAGTGATTTTATCCCTGCTGTCTCTGTCATTATGTGTATGCAGCTTTATAGTTCTTAGAAGGTCAAATCAAAATGTTGTTGTTGTTTGTTTTGATTTCTAATTAATCCTTTGGCTATGACATTTACTCCCATCAGATTCTATAGATCATACCTTTCTAATGGCAGGTCCCACTTCTGTGAACAGAGTTACAGAATATCATCATGAAATTAGCTTGTCCTCTCTGAAGGTTTATAATGGTAATGATTAGGACATTTGCCTTATAGTGATGGAATGCTATCTTTAAATTAAGAAACCATTTGCCTATGCCCTGATACTTTGTTGAGAACTATAGTGAGATAGATTCTAGTCTTGAGCAAATGATGAGAAAGAATTTCAAACTTTTACTGATGCTTTTATGTCACGAGTGTGTATGTGTTCCTGTGAAAAGATAGAAGTCAGTTCTGTTCTACATTAAATTCTTTTGCATCTTGTTAATAGCCCTGATAACAATTATAATGGTCATGAAATACATATAATAATGGATGTAACCAAGACATATTGGAGAAGTGATACATTGCTCAATTTGAATAAAAAGTTAGAGATTGATACCTTGTCCAATTTAAATAAAAAGTTAGAGATACTTACTTTTCTACTTTTTGAAAATGCTATAGAATATACAAAATTATGATGTCAGCATTTTTAAATTTCCATATCATATCTAGTCACTTTGCTTCAAAACTTTTGATCTAGATTAAAAATGAGATGTAAACTAGTAATTTGCTGAAGGATGTTAGAGGTAAAAATTATTTTTATTTTTAATTTAAAAATCTGCTTTAAAGAGATTTGCAGCAATATAGGTAGAAGTATCATCAGGAAAAAGAGTTTGCTGACTGCCAGTATATTTCTCAGGGTGTAAACTGCTTTGGTCTAGGTAAAGACTTCCCAGCATGGAAACTCAATTTTGATCAATTCCCAGAAATGAAGAGAGTTAGGGATATACCGGTTTACATTAACCAAAATAATAAAAGACCAATTCAGAATGCCCGGTAATTAATTTCAGTGAGAAATATGCCTGTTGTAATAGACCAGATTTCTTGTATATAGACCAATACTCACTCTGTTTTTAGAAGATATTTATAAGAAACCAAATTATAATCCAAAGATTGTTTTTGTGAACAATGGAATTAGGACATGGTTCAGATGTTTAATAGCATCAGGATTGATAACTTGAAGTGTTTTCCAAAAATAAACTATACTTGCCCTCAAGGTTATGTAAATTGACTTTGTGGACCAAAGCATACTTTTCCCTGAGTGATACTAGATACCAACTGCCAAATTATAGTCCTTTTTATTTTGTGTTAATAGGCAAATACCCTTTTTAAAAATATTTCCATTCTTTTCTTTAGATATGATAATAAAATTTATCAGCTTAAACTTAGGTTTTTGTTTTTCCTACTTCTGGACCAATGTCCTTTGCATGCATATTTAATCAATTGTATTAGACTTTCTTATACCGTTATAGTTAATTAATTCTATTTCCACCTTCAAGTCCTACCTTAAAGTAGGTTATTGCCTTGAAACTTCAAATCAGCCTATACATAGCTTTTTTTTTTTTTTACCTTTTTTTTTCCTTTCAAAAAATATCTTTTTGTATTGTTAAATTTATTGGGGTGACATTGGTTAGCAAAAATTACATAGGTCTATGTGTTGCATTATGTGTAAATAGCTTTTTAAAAGTCTGCACTTTCCAAAATTAAAAAACCTAATATTGTCATTTCACATTCTTTTGCCTGCTCCCAAAATGTTTTGCAAAAGGCATATATTTGGCTGCCTAAAGCAAAAATAAAGACAGCTTTGTCACAAACTAAAAATTTCTCAGCAATCAGAATAAAAGGACCAATGGAGCATGCTAATTTTCCTAAAGGCCAATTCCATCAATCTTAACCTACAGTTCTCATTGAGTTGATTCCAACTTTTTAACATAATATTTTACTATTTTCATTTCAGTTCTTTGTGTATTCATTTAATTAATATGAACACATAAAGTCAAAATTTCTTTCCCTATCCTTAATAATGAAGTAGAACTATAAATTGGTATGGTTCAGATTCTGTTAACATGCTTTATTCACAAGCTTTTTGTCACTGTTTGACTTCTTTGGCTCATCAAACCTTTATCTACGAGGGCTATCCAGAAAGTATCCAGCCATGTAACATGAAAAATAGAGGCATTTATGACTAGATTTTTTCCAAACAGTCCTGTATTCCTCTTCTACTGTATTTTCTTCCCATTTATCTCTAAACCCTCACTTCTCACAAAATATCTTTCAATTCCTTCAACACTGTATTCCTTTGTCTTTATCACCACTATTTAATACTGATTAATTACAGAGTTTGCATAAGATGAGGTAGAATGGTAACCAATCTCAGAAGAAAAGCTGTTGGCACTGAGTCACTCATTGATCCTTATGGAGCTCACTGAAACAGCCAGACCTCACCTTTCAAGTGATACCCACTTCCCAGCTCCCTTGGATATCTTTTATGAGGGACATAGCTGTTTACAATCTATTTTCAGAACTTTAGTGTGCTTTGTGATTTCATTTTGGAGGCAGTGAGGCAAGATCATAGACTTTGTTATTTATTTATAGCACCAAAATATAGGTCATTCTTGTAACGTATTTTGATGATTTCATCAAAAAGCAATTTTTAAAAATAATTTCTTTAATGTTTAACATATGATTCTTCTGTGTCTTTTGTGTTGGTTATGGGCCATGGTAAAAATTTCAGAATATAAGAGATTGACACTGTAAAAATCACCTTTTGAATTTGGAAATGATATTTTACTGCTTTTCAGGATTTTTTTTTTTTTTTTAATGTGGGTAGTTCCCTGGCTGGAAATCGAACCCAGGCCATAGCGTTGACAATGCCGAAGCCTTAGCCACTACACCACCAGGGAACTCCCTTGTTCAGGATTTTAATTCAACTCTTATGTAAAGCAGCAGGTCCTGAAATATGTATGCATATTCTCAAAATATTTATAATTTCATAATACTTTCCATAAAAATTTCATTTTGGTAACTTTAGCTAGCAAGAAATGGCAAAGGTAGGAAAAAAGTGGCAGATTTTACTCGTCTCTAGAGCATGTTTGTGTAACTTGAAAGGACAAGAGTTTCTTCAGCTGATTAAACACAGGTAATATCTAGCCATTTGTAGATTTCTCTGGAGTTGTTTTTGTTTTTATAAGAGTCAGTATTCTTATCATTGATAGTTCCAGGAGGGTCTCCTTGAGCAAAGCAGCTTTGTCAGTAAGAGTTGTAGGCATACAGTATTAATTTAAAAAACTAATACTTTAAAAACCCATTACTGCTATTTTTTTAAAGCTTTATTTTAAAGATTTTATTTGAGAATATGAAAACTTTATCCATTTTTTTATGTTATTATCTCTATAAGTTGCCCTGAATCTTATCTCCCAATGACTTGATTTTTCCAGGCCCCAGATTCTCACCAGTCCATCTCCTTCAAAATCCATTCCAATTCCACAGCCCTTCCGACCGTCAGATGAAGATCATCGAAATCAGTTTGGACAAAGAGATCGATCCTCATCAGCTCCAAATGTGCACATAAACACAATAGAGCCTGTGAACATTGATGTAAGTATCCAACATTGTTAAAACTAAAAATTTCAAGTGCATTTCTTTATTTTTCTGCTAGTTATAATATAGAACAGAAATAAGTGCTCTTTTTCTTGTATCACATTATTATAAGTGGTAGACTTTTATGAATTAGAGAAGCTTTTGTCATCTTCTCTGATAAAATACTTAAATACTTAACTGGTGCCAAATTACAGTTATTCTGATTTTTTTTCCTTATGATTCCATCTCTGTAAAAGTTTTATCTTCATTTATTTAACAGATAATCCACTTGGCCATTTTATGGTAAAGAAAAAATAATACAGTTGCAGGTTTTCTATCTAGATCAATTTGAAATCTTTACCTAAATGTCTAAAAGTACAACTTAGAGTTAAATAACCCTTAAGGACTAACCATTATGTTATTGACATGTAACACTACCTTTATCTTCTTTACTTTCTTGAGTATACCATTATATTCCATCTCTATACACATCTTAAATTTTGGCATATTCTTTTTATGTAAACTTTGTCATTAAGTTTTAATCATTCATTTTTTTAAGATGCATCTTCTCTGGTCTCATACATATTGTAATCTCACTTCTTCAGTTCTTTTAGCCAACTTCTTTCTGGCTGGTCACTCTTAACATTTTTACTTTTCCAGTTTATCCTCACACTGTGTCACTTCTTCAATTAGATCTTAACTTCTAGACAGCAGGAACCATTTCTAATATAGTTACTTTGGCACCTATTTTAGAACTAAACACATAATATGTCATCAAAAAAATATTTGTTTCAGTAAGAGTTAGAAAATAAAGCAGAAGAAATTTCCTATAACATAGGTCAGGAGTTAACAACCTTTTTTTTATTGGTAGACTTACTGAGGTGACATTGGTTAGCAAGAGTTACATAGGTTCCAAATGTACAAACAAACTTTTTATTAAAGGACAAGATAGTAAATATTTGAGGCTTGTGGGTCATATGATCTCTAATGACAGCTATTGAACTCTGCCACTGTAGTGTGAAAGTATCCAAAGGTAAATACATTTTAAATAAATGAATGTGGTTGTATTCCAATAAAAATGTATTTACAAGGATAGTTAGCCAGCTTATTGTATTTTGCCAGTCTCTGATATAGGCAAAGAGAAGGAAGAGAAGGGAAAAAACATAAGACATGCAGGATAAGTCCAAAAGCACTGGTTAGTAGGTTCATGTAATTGAGTCATCCTGGTAACTGAGTGACAGAATAAAATGCCCTTGCTCTCTGAGCTATGGTGGGCATGGGAATCCTTGGAATAATCTTGAAATTAGGTGTTAACGTCTTCCAGAATTTGTGCTTTAGAACAAAGAGTGTAGGTTATTCTTAATCTCCCTATAATAGGCAACAAAACTGAGAAAATCCCCAAGCTTGTTTGCCTTGGAAAGTAATTATATTTAAAAGGGAAGTTGAAACTTTTTTCCATGTAAACAGGGTACTGGAGTTAGTGAGGTTGTTATGTGTGTGGTAATGTGTATGGTAGAAGACAGGAATTGTTGTTTTATGGGCATTCCTTATGTGAGTCCTTATAATTATTAATTAAGGTGGAGTAGAGAAGCAAAATTGTCCTAACAAGAAGATATTCACTAATTAACAGACTGCTTTAATATTAGTTGCCACTCAAACATTTCTACCCATTTAATACCAGCTTACATTATAGCCTCTTTATGTCAGTATTCAACATTTCAATGAAAATATAATGCAAACTGATTGCAAGTCTGGCAAAAAAGAATGTATGAAGATAGTGAAAAGTGACTTTGAAAAAAGCTACTCAAGTCATATAAAGCCAATGAGAAATACAGAGAATTAAATTAGTCCAGTTAACAATAGAAAAGAAACAACCCATGTGGATGACAATATAATAGGTTCTTTAAATGATAATAATTTAAACATCAAAGGATTGATAGAAATTCTTGAAAGGGTTAAGTTCTCTGAAATTTTTATAAAAATGATTAGTATTGTGATGAAAAGTTGAATCTGAAATTAAGAATTTCAGTATTGTGCTGTCATGTAAGTTTGATATTATGACCAAAAATTTTTATTCTTTCTGTTTATTCTAAGAATTAACATATTTTTGAAATTATAACTTAAATTTTGTTTAAAAAATAAACCTTATTATAAATTTTTATTTCATTTTTGAAGATAAATTCCCAAATCAGTTATTCTTCCCACCTTTTACTATGAAATTTTTTTCTCTGTTCTTAATAGATTCATTTTAAATGACCATTTCCTAATACCAGTTTTCCTCACCTAGTAAAGTCTTCTTCTAACTTGCTAGACCTGAATACAAAGGAAGAAGGATGTAGAGATGTGAATAAGAAGATAGTAAAATAAGAAATGAAATCTTATTTCTAGATTAGGTCTATTCTCAGTATGTTCAAAATTGTAACTTTTATCTTTACTTTCAAAACTAACATCTTTTAGGCTATCATTTTATCTCTTATTATCAACCACTGTTCTTCTATTCTGTTAGGCTTGAACATTTGGAGTGTCACCTTTGCATCTTGCTTTTTTATTCTGCCCTATAACCAAATAGTCATAAGGTATCACCTTTTTGTCTTGATATACATCTGAAATTTGTTCAAATTCTCACCAGTATTTGGGCCCACATTTCTCCACTTGACCTAGTTATTACGTTAATCTCCTAAATGGATTTCCTGCCACTGATTTTTCTCTATTTCCATTCTTTGAGCTGCCACAAAGAATGGCAGCACAAAGAATAAATTTTTTACATTTCTATTATCATCTGTTCCCTTGTTCCAAACCTTTCTTTGACTTCTCATTGATTAAAAGATAAAATATAAATCCTTGAGCATTTTCATTCAGTTTCAGTCATTCAGTTTTAATCCTTATTTATTATTTCAGTAAACAAGATTTAATATTGAATCTGGGATAAGCAGTATATCAGAATTGGGAATTAAGGATGAATTAGCACACAGTCTTTGCCCTCAAGAAGGTTTTAGTCTAATGGATGAATCAGACACATATATAATCACAAATATATATAGTGATAGTTTATCAAATGGAGTGATAAACTCTACCTGGTTGGATCTAGGAATATTTAGCAGAGAAGGGACAACCTTTCAGCCAGATTGTAAAAGGTGAATGAGTATTAATTTATTAAGTACATTAGTTGGGATTTTAGGAAGGAAGGGCATTTCTTAAGGGAATAATATGTGCAGAAATATGGAAATACCTTTACATAGGATATAATTAATAGTTGATATTGTAGGAGTTTAGGGTTCAGGAAGAGGGTAGGGAATGGTAGAAGATGAAACTAGGTAGGTAGAGTCCAACTGAAAGGCACTGTGTATTACTCTGAAGTCTATAGAAGCTGATAGTAGGAATCTAAAAAACTTTGAGTGGGAGAGAAAGTGAATCACTGAATTTTAGAAAAATCTTTTGCACTAGTAAGAGATTTGGTAGGCAAGATTGTTAGGAATGATAACTTATGAATGCTTCCTGTGTGCCAGGTACTATACGAAGAACTTTACATACATTTTCTTACTCTGTCTTCCTAAATATTCCTGGGTTAAATATTATTATTATATTTACTGTTAAGAAAATTAGATTTAGACAGGTTATGAAACCTACCAAAGATCACATAGCTGATTAATAATTGAAATGGAGTAAAACCTGGTCTGTCTTATGCTTAACCACTCACTATTCTGTATAGTCTAGTAAAGGCGAGAGTTCAGAGATGAGAGATGGAGAATAATACCCAGATTTCTCTCATTAAGATAGGATATACCAAAGGAAGAACAGGGTAAATAGTAACTTTTATTTAGAGTTACTGACTGTAAGATTGCTATGGGACTTAACTGGATTAGAAGTCCAGTAGTGATTGAATATAAGGACCTTAAATAGAGATACAGATTTCAGAATAATTAGCATATTTATGTCAAAGTTATGGATGTAAGTGATAATACTCAAAAGAGTATATATAAGTTGAAAAGAGGGTAGAAAATACAACCCCAGTAAACATTTGAGGTATAGGCAGAGACTGTTTTTCTTTTCCCTTTATGGGCTTCTCTTCATAACTTGGCCTTCAGATAAGTAAGAGAAAGTATGAGGGGGGACTCCAAAAAAACTGGGATTATCTTTTGGAGGGCAGATCCCTTGTAGTACAGATTCCCCCCACCTCTCCAGGTGAGTGTTCTAGAAACCCATCTGCATCCATTACCACCAGCTGTAATTTTTGTGAGAAGCTACCCTCAGCTTCAGTGAAATTTTTTTGGAGACTCTTTCAATACTTTTGCCCATTTCATGATGGCTGATTTACATGAACAACAGTTTGTGGCATGACAGTGCACCTGTCCATACTGCACTGAGTGTTCAGCAGTTTTTGTCCAAAAACAGCATGACCCCTGTGCCCCACCCTCCGTATTCACCCAGTCTCACCCAAGTGACTTTTTTTGTTTCCCCAAATGAAAAAACATCCTCAAAGGGAAATGTTTTGCTGATGTGGAAGAGGTGAAACAAAAAATGACAGAAGCACTAACAGGCATCAAAATCAAATTCAAAAACTGTTTTGAGCAGTAGAAAAAGCATCTAGATAGGGTTGTTGCATCAAATGGAGAGTACTTTGAAGGTGACTGAAGTTTAAACATGTAAGAATAAATATGCAATTTTTTATTTTAAAATTCTGGGGTTTTTGGGCTTCCCCCTAATAGTGTTACAGAAGCCAAAGAGAGAAAAGAGATTTTGAGAATGCTGAAGTAGTTGATGTCAGTTGCCATTAAGACTCAAATGAGATAAGGACTAAAAATAGCTATTGAATTGGGCAATTAAAGTATCATTTTGACCTTATTGGGAGCTGTTTTAGAGGGCGAGGGGAGGAGAGCAAGACAGGAGAGCATGTGGCATTAAGTATCAATTTTGAGAAGCTTGGCTTTAAAAGAATAATGAAAGGACCATAGATTGAATCTGGATTGCAGGACAGTTGTTTTTATGTGACATCCTTCAGTGTATTTGTAACTTGAGGAAGAAACCATTGAAGAGAGAGTGAGGTTAAAGATAGTGAGAAAAGGAATAATTGATGTAATAGTTCCATGAACCTTGAAAACAGTGTTCCTCAGAGACTATGAGGAATTAAAGGTAGACATAGCTGCTAGCTAGTTCTGCAGTTCTTTACAGGTAGTGTGATCTTGGACAAATGACTTAACCTTGAGGCTAATAGTATGTACTTTTTATAGTGGTTTAAAAATGCTTATTAAGCCTAGCACATAGTAAGAATTCAGAAAGTGTGGCTAGTATTACTGTGCAAATATCTGTAGATATAGGGGAAGGGCGAAAAGTTCTTTGATAGTTTCTGTTTTCTCTTATACTAAAGGGAAGAGATATAAATAAGAAAGGAATTACAGGACATTGGGGGTAAATTTGAACTAGGTAGTATTGGAATATTAGAAGATCACATTTAACTTAGAACAAGTAGAAAAGATTGTCAAGAAACTTTAAGAACATAGTTGAGGAGTTCCCTGGTGGTGTAGTGGCTATGGCTTTGGCGCTGTCAGGCTGCAGCCTGGGTTCGATTCCCTGCCAGGGAACTACCCACATTTAAAAAAAAAATAGTTGAGATTTAAAAATGAACATTTATGATGGTACTAGCAGTAAGTTTAAGAATGGAGAAAGCCACATTTGGCTGATCCCTGGTTGTGGGATTACAGGCAGGTGCAAAAAAAAAAGAAAGGGATGTGGCATTTCTGCCTTTGTTTTTTAGTTGTTTCTAAGAGTGCCTCTGCTTTTCCTTTCTGCACTCCTGTCTGTCTCTCAAACCCCACCTCATAGCCCATCTCTTCAAATGCTTTACCAATGACCAAGTTCTATAGTTACTTATTTATCCTTTGAACTTGTGTAGCACTGAGAATCTTTTTTACCCATACCATTTATTTGGCAATTAACTAAGCAACTTTGGCACCTCTTTTATTGTTTTCTTAAGCGGTTAATTCTTCTGTCATTTAATTTTCATGTGTGTACATCTTACTCCCATATAGATTATAAATTCACTATAACTGAGAAAGTTAGTGAGACCACCAGGATGTTATATTTATTTGTAGCCACACAAACCCTAACACCTAGCACCTTACTTGCAAGCATAGAGTATTTGTTGATAGTCTGTAGAAAATGTTGAAGGCTTTAAGTAATACATTGAACATGATAGAAATACAGTTATAAAGAATTCACTCTTTGTTTTAGCCTGTAAACAAAAATCTGCCTATTTACAAAGAGCTTCTGAACCTATTTTGAGACATTTGGGGCCATTCAATCCCTCACATTTAAGTTACACTGGGTAAACAAAGTAAGTTCTGCCTGTTAAGGTCAAAATTGCATTGCATTACCAGTAGACGCTTCCCCCGACCCCCCAGCACTGTCTGTTGTAAAAAACTATATTTTAATAATAAAGACAAATTTTAACAAAAGCCTTGTTTGAGCCATTTTCATTTTTCCCCCTTCTAGTGTGTCCTTACTCATCCATATTCTGATTGTAATCAGTGTGCGTTTAATTTTGTATTCTTTTTTAAATTATATTGTAAACATGTTACATTATTCAGTTTTCATAATTGTTTTAGTAGCTGCATAATACTAATTAAATTGATACACTGTAATTTACTTAACCAATATGTCAGTATACCTATAAAAGGGAAATAATTTATTTCTGATTTTTTAGTATGATGGATAATGCTGCACTAAACATCTTTGTGCATATCATTTTTCTTCTGAATTATTTCCTTAGGAAAAATTCCCAGAAGTGGAATTACAGGATCAAAGGGTATGAACATTTTATGGCTCTTAATATGTGCCAGTAGAATTTTTTTAAGAATTGATGTAGCCATTGGTTTTGAATGGCCTGAAATGGATTTCAACATTTGATCAGGACTAATAATCCCTTCAGTATAGGATTAGGTTGACAAGTGCTTCAAATTTTTTATTTTATCATGTTCACTAGCTAATCCTTATTATTTCTGTTTTGTGAAGTAATTATAAGACAGTTATTATTTTGAATTAACCTTTCTGTTAATGCTTAGTGGCAAATTCACTATTGTTATTACTTTCTTACCATACGCTTTGAATAAAATATACATTACTATTTATTTGTAGGACTTGATTAGAGACCAGGGGTATCGTAGTGATGGAGGTAAGTGGTAATTTCAATTTAAAAAAAAAACTCAAGGAAAAATGCAACTGCTTTGCTGCTTGTCTCCTTTATATTTGCTTTTTTCATGAAACACAGACACAGAGAAAAATGTGTAGAGAAAACCCAAATTTTTTTTGTTTTCCTTTAGTATTATTAATTGATCTCTAATAAAATTTAGCTGATTTATAACATGAGTAGAGAAAAAGAGAGGACATAAAAATGAGTGTTAAATATACTACCTACAGTTTTAAAAGGTTGTTATCAATGGGAGATTCTTAGTTATTTTACCCACTCTATTGATTCCAAACCAGGAGATGCAAAATTTCATTTGGGTACCTCCATTAATACTTAAAGATCGAGCTGAGAATCTGTTAAAACTTGACTTTCCTAAATCATTCTTGGGGAGAATCTCTTGGATTGCCTATCACAATTTATTAATTTGTCAGATATTGTCAACCATTTTCCTTCAGCATTCTGTAAGGGCTTGAAATGTATATTTTATATAGAATGGACCCCTAATAGAAAAGCTCAGTTGCCATTTTTCTAGTCCAATAAAGAAAATAGGCAATTGAGAAATTAAATAGAGATTTCTTAAAGAATTTTAATCGGAAATTCACTAGCACCCAGTGAAAGTTGGAGGCATAAGAAAATATTGCCTAAGATACAGATTTTAAGTAAAACTTTACCCCCACATGTTTTCCAAGAGATGGTATTTGAAACTTCTTGAAGTTTTCTTCTAGGTGGTTCTCCATGCTTACCTGTTCAGCTATCTTTGGTCTAACCAGGAAGACCTCCAAAACTTGCTTACCTTGCTTATTTAGAGTTGGTCTCTTCACTGTGACCTGCTTTATCTTCAAAATGTCTGAGCCCAGACTCAAAGATATTTTATATTGAATAAACATTGTATAAACTATCTTTTATTACATTTCTGTATACCTGTGAAGCTACCAAAATAATAACCCTAATAGTTATATATATATATATACTTTGGACTTAGTATTTACTGTAGCACATAGTTATGAAAATTTTATTTTCTGTTTGTTATTCCATGAACCCACCAATTAATGTTGCTGCTAGCTTGACTTTCATATGTCTTAGTAGCTGTGGCTTTTGAAAATTTTGCCCAGTACATCCAGCATTTAAATGTTGCCATCGTTTAGCATCACAAAGTTAACTTAGTCATAAAAACTGCCTGCTTAGAACCTAAAATGAAGTGGCATTTCTTGTCCTTTTTTATGAGTCACTTTTAAAAAAATCATTGAGATCTTATTAAAATAAGTGGTTTTTAAAACATCCAGAATTATTTTGTGAAGCAGGCTTCGACTCATCTTATTTATTCCCCATGACTTCTGTCATTTCTTCTGTGTGTCTGTCTTCCTGTGTTTGCCTGCCCCTCTCTTTCTCTTCTAACAGCCCCTTTGAACCAGCTGATGCGCTGTCTTCGGAAATACCAATCCCGGACTCCCAGTCCCCTCCTACATTCTGTCCCCAGTGAAATAGTGTTTGATTTTGAGCCTGGCCCAGTGTTCAGAGGTAGTTGGGCTCTTCTTTCTTGTTTTCACCCAAAGCAAACTAAATATAAACTACAGATATTGTTTGTGCCTCACCCTCACAGCGTGTGTTTGTAAGTGTGAGAGTTTTTGGTACTGAATTTCTGCTTGGCCTGGCTGGAATGCTCTGAATGTGCTTCTCACACATACTACCACAAGCTTTCTGTATGCTGTCTGTCATAATTTTAAAAGCAAGAAAAGTCTTGAGATTTCCATCTTGTTTTTTGTTACATTATTTACTTTGTGATCATAATAACTTCTTAAACTCAGTGGGTGGCAATAAAGTAATGTGGGTGGGGTGTCCCTTGAATTGAATACCTTTTACTTTAATAATTTAGTTGATAACTTGATGACTATTAATATGTGTTATCAATTTTTATGAAGGTTTTTTTAAGTTGAAATGGAAATCCCTATTAGGAGTTTTTACTAGACTTTTGGCTTTATTTTTCTGTACTATCAGCAGTGTACTTTTTTTAAAAAAATTTAGGGCATGTATATTTTATATTGTATCAAAGGTAGGGAGCTTTAAAAAATTTTTTTTAATATATTTGTGGTATTTTAGCATGCTTCAAAAAATTTGAGGATTGATATTTTCAGTTATGCCATAATGTGAGGAGAAAGTTAGCAGTATTATTTCACTCTCTCATTTTATCTAGCCATACTTTAATTAGTGGTTAAAGTGATTTTTAAAAATTTAAGTCACAATTGAGAGGTGTCTTGCTATAAATAATTTTAAAGAATTATATTTTCTGGCTTTTGCCAGTTAGTATCTGTTACTTATTCTGAATGTAGTGGTAGTAATGGTCCAGATGTTTTAGTCTCAGCCCACTGTTTCTCAGAAAATCCATCAGAAAGGTATACAACCCTGCCAACTGAGTCTACTTTCAAAGAATGCACTCCTTGGACACACTTAGCTGATGGAATATTTCTATTTGTAGTAACCTGGCTAAGAGATCATATCACTTACTTTGCTCTCACTTATAAAGGCCGGAATTTTTCAGTCTTTAGAAATCTGCATTGCTTTGTTTCCAACATTAATGCTGTTATACAGGCAACACATAATGTTTGTTTAGTAGAGTAAGCCTCAGGGAACAGACCAGTATATCTCACTCTTAGTAGTCCAGTATGTGGTGTAGGAATTTTTATTTTTTTATTTTTTTTGGTAGCTAATAGAAAAAAGCCAGATATTTTCAACATTAAGAACATTTGTTAGAATATGTTTCTATTTGAGGATTTCCATCATTTTTTTTATATTGCTTGGCTGCTGAGATAACAAAATAAAAGTTTATCTTTTATATAAGCTTTTAAATTGATTTTGCTTTTGATTTTTTAAATCAAAGAAACAACCTTGGGAGTACTTTTTAGTATTAACCTCCTGATAGAGAGATTCTTTTTTTAGAATGAAAGGGCTTTCCGGAAAAAGTATCCAGCCATAAATGTGTCTATTTTTCATATTACATGGCTGGATACTTTGCAGACAGCCCTCATATGCACCAATAAGCAAAGTGTGTATCTGTAATCAGATGTTTTAAAGGTCATTAAATTGGCTGGAAAACTAAAAGAAATTATAGTACTGATCACCAAATGAGGCCCCTTTTTGGCCTGTCCTTTCTAAAAGGTCTATATTTGAATGTGCACTATACTTTTTAAATAATTCTAAATCCCCCCACCCACCCTCTGCCCCCAATAAATGAACATACTTGGTTTTCCTTTAATGAATACACTTTTCTTTTCACTAACTTAGGATCAACAACAGGTTTGTCTGCAACGCCCCCTGCCTCATTACCTGGCTCACTCACTAATGTGAAAGCGCTACAGAAATCTCCAGGACCTCAGCGGGAAAGGAAATCATCTTCATCTTCAGAAGACAGGAATCGAATGGTGAGAGAAGATATCTTTTTTCCTCCAAGTTCTTTGTTTACAGAAATCATAGCCAAATGTAATGTCATCTTTTAGTAGATACATTTTATGTCCATATGTGACATAGAATTCCGATAATCAAATACATTTAAGAGCTGATATTTATTTGCTTAAAGCATGTTTACACAACACAGATTTCTGCTCTCTGCTCTAATGTAATTGAGTAAAAGGCAGTTTTAGAAGAGTAAGAATACAGTTGACCCTTTAATAACATAGATTTGAACTACATGGGTCTACTTACATGTCACTGTTTTTTCAATAACTATACGGTCAGCCCTCTGTATCCATGGGTTTCGAATCCATAATTCAACCAAGGATCAAAACCAGTATTGGTCATGGTACCAATCCCCAATGGACACCAGGACAATTGTAGTTAACTTTTGAGGGAAATCAAAAGTTATACTTGTATTTTTTTACTGTGCAGGAGAGGTTAGCACCCCTAAACCCCACATTGTTAAAGGGTCAACTGTAGTGTTCTGATTCTAAAATAAGAAAAAAGAATAAGTTAGTATTTTAGGAAGCATTATTAGGCATATATGTTCTAAAGGGCTGGGCCAAAATTCAGATATCTGCCAAATTACTTCCCTATTTGAAAAAATAACTTTCTGCTACAAAATAAATCTATATTAAAAACTAATAATTACAGCAATAGTATATTAATAGTATATTTGGATATGTGGATCCCTTATCCTACCAAAGTGATTGTATATGAGGGCTGTTGGGAAAGTATCCAGCTATGTAATATGACAGTGTTATATTGACAATGGCTGGATTTTTCTCATATGCTGATAAATTTTTTGAGAGACTAGATCAGATAAGATACATGAGGAAATTTAGCACTGACCAGGAGAAAGGAAAGTAAGTAAATAAATTAGCAGTTACCATACATACTATGTTAACTTAAATTTTTCGGTTTTGGAGCCAAAACTAGTAGAAAATGTATAGTACTTCTCTAGCATTTAGTAGTCCTCCAAATAAAAAAAAGCTCTTTTATTGATTTTAATGATATGTATTTCTAATACCCAATAAATACTTTTTATTTTTTAACAAATTTTTTTTTCATCCTAATACTGAGTTAGGTCTTCATTTTAAGTTCTGTAGTTTAGGAGTCATACTTCTATTATTTCTCAAGACTATTCTTTTTTTCTTTAAAAGATCTTATTTCTTTCTAACTTTTGTCCCTTTCAGGCATAGGGGAATGTACTTAGTGTGAAACATAAAGTTTTCCTTCTTTGTTTACTTTGGCTTGACTTTTGCACTATTTTTATCAAGAAAACACTTGGGAGACGGGATTCGAGTGACGATTGGGAAATTCCTGATGGACAGATCACAGTGGGACAAAGAATTGGATCTGGGTCATTTGGGACAGTCTACAAGGGAAAGTGGCATGGTATGTATGTAGTACAGTGCCTTGTTACAAGTTCTAATAATAAGATATGCTTAACAACTTCTATAAAAAAATATCAAATGAAATATATTCACTTTTTGCATTATTAAGCTTTTTTGATCATATTCAAGAGTTCCCAAAGATTACTAACAAAAATTATAGGACATAAAAACCAGATTCATATCAACCAAGTTTCCTATCATTATGTTAACAGTAATAACTTTTAAAGAGGATGATTCTCCAGGTGAACAAGTCCCGAAGGTGATGATTTTTCTTTGATAATTTTTCTGCTCATTATTTTATTTGTATTTTAAAACACACATAAACATATTAAAAGTGTGTTTTGCAAAGGAAGAAATGGCAAGGAAACTTACACAAAATGCTCAGTCTCGGGGTTCCCTGGTGGTGTAGTTGCTAAGCTTCGGCGCTGTCACCGCCATGGCCAGGGTTCGATCCTCATTCAGGGAACAACCAAAAAAAAGAAAAAATACTCAGTCTCACTAGTTACCAAAGAACTGCAAATTTAAAAAATGGAAATCATTATTTACCTCTCAAATGGACAAAGGTTTTTTAAATTGTTAATATTTAGAATTGGGATTGTAATGTCACTGGTAGGAAAATAATTGGTACAAATTTTTTGGATAGCAATTTGGAACTATGTATATTGAGCTGGTAATTTCTTTTTTACAACTTTGTAATGAGGAAGTAATTGCACAAGAACAAACATATGTGTACAAGTAGATTCATTAGAGAATTAATATTAATGAAAAATGGAAATAAATGTAAATGCCCATTAATAGAGTAGTGGATAAATTTATAACCTCCATGTAACATTAGATAGAATTTAAATTAGTATGGTACATTTACATTTATTCTTATATGGAAAGATGTATGTGGTATATTAAATTTTACAAAGCAACATGTATAATATCCCATATTATGGTGCTACATAGAAATATATGTAACATAGTTTTTAAGATGACCATTAGTATTTGAGTACATATTTTTTTAGGTTGACTTTTCACATATATTTATAAATATTCATACTGATACATATAAAAACCTAGTAGGATATACATCAGTATATTAACAGTGGTCATTTCTAAGTGACATGGTTATGAGAAGTTTTTTTTATGCCTTCAGAATGTTTTAACTTTTTTTACTGTGAGCACTGTATTACTTTGATAATCAGGAAAAATAATTATATTGAAGTATAATATACGGTGCATACAAAAAAATACATGTAAGTGAACAAGTAGTTAAAATGTCACAATAAACAGAGCATTACCAGCACTGTAGAAGTCCTCCTCATGTCCTCCTGCTCCAAGGGTAACAACCACTATCTTGACTTGAACAGAAATCATGCAGTATGTACGCTTTTGTGTCTGGCCCCTTTCACTCAGCATTGTTTATGAGATTCATCTATGTTGTGTATAGTTATAGATCATGTGTACTCTTCGTAGTATTTTATTGTGTGACTATAAAATGATTCCTTTTTCTTTCTTATTGGATGATGAGCATTTTAAAAGTTTCCAGTTTGGGACTGTTACAAATGCTACTGCTATGAATATTCTTAGTGCATACATGTCATTTGATGAACATATGTGTCCATTTTTGCTGGGCATATACTTAGATAAGAATTGTGGGATGTGCATGTGTTCAGTTTTAATAGTTACTGCCAACAGTGTTTCAAGTGTTGTACCAATTAACACACCCACTGACAGTGTATAAGAGTTCTACCTGTTTCATATAAAGTTTTTTTTTTAATTATGATTGCAATTTTAATAACTCTTCTAAGCAAAAGCAATAAGTGATCTTTGGATTTGAAAAATATATTAACTACTCTGATAAAGAAGTTTTAGTTTCCTATTTTAGCCATGCTCCACTGGGCCTATCATTTGTAGTTTTAATATTCAGTTATGCTTTTAATTTAATATTGTTAAATAACCAGGAAAATACCATGGGTGTTTAATTGGTTAAACTAAATTTCTAAGAGAAAAACAAACTGGCTATTTTGGAGGAATTGGTATATTGAAATATTAGTGTAATATTGTTAGTTCAGTTTTTATCATTAGAAAAGTTAGGCAGTTAAGGAAATTATGGTATAATTTATTATACCATAAAGCAGTTTAATAATGGAATGGATTTTAAGACTGTGGTGATTAGTGAAACTACCCAAGAATTTTTTTTTTTTTTTCCTTTTTTTTTTTTTTTTTTTTTTTTTTTTTTTTTTTTTTTTTTTTTTTTTTTTTTTTTTTTTTTTTTTTTTTTTTTTTTTTTTTTTTTTTTTTTTTTTTTTTTTTTTTTTTTTTTTTTTGCTTTTTGGTATGTGGGTAGCTCCCTGACTGGGAATCAAACCCAGGCCGCAGCACTGACAGCGCCAGCGCCGAAGCCTTAAGCCACTACACCATCAGGGAGCTTCCCCACCAAGAATTTTTTGTATTTTTAAATTTAAAGAATTGAAATGATATTTGAAATGACAATTACCTTTTAGGTGATGTGGCAGTGAAAATGTTGAATGTGACCGCACCTACCCCTCAGCAGTTACAGGCCTTCAAAAATGAAGTAGGAGTACTCAGGTAAGTTTGTGTAAATTACTGTTTTCCAGAGAAGTTATCTTCATCAACTCCTGTTTTCCAGTGATAGCCATTGTTACTTAGGTGTACAGATTTACTAGAAATGGCTAAAACAGAGTTCGAATACATTTTGTCGTTAGCCATATTCTTTTAAGTGGTATATAGTATCATATTGTACATCTGATAGAAGAACTGAATCTAGAGTGAATTAATGGAAATATATTATTTGATTATGAGAAATAATACTTCCATTTATGAAAATAATACTCTCAAAATTCTAATCTTATGAGAACATTTAGAAATTATGCCATGCCCTGAAACTTGAGTAACATTAACAAACTAAATTATGTCCAGATGAGGACAACTTTGATAACAGAGGATTCTACAGCTATAACTTAAGGGGAAAGTAGTCAACAGAACTGAGGATATTTGGTCTACAGAAGGGTGTTATATTCGAGAAGATACAGACTTACCCTCTTTTATTCCAGAGAGCTCAACAGGGAAGCCAGTGGCGGAAGTTGTAGGAAAATGATTTTTTTACAACCCCAAAAACCTTTCTAATACTAGAAATTCTTAAAAAACAACAACAACAACAAAACAAAGGAATGGGGACATAGGCTTCAGTTTCAATGATGTGCGTCCCATAACGGAAGATATTTAAGCAACCTCTAGTTGCCTATCTCTCAGGTATATTAAAAAAGATATTTCTGAAAGAAGTAGAATATTAGACTACACAATTACTAAAGTCTCTTCTAAATATATCCTTCTGTTGCCTTTTTTAAAAATACCTTTTTCTGACATCTTTTATCAACATATACTGTTTACTGTCATATTTCTTTTTATAGGAAAACTCGACATGTGAATATCCTACTCTTCATGGGCTATTCTACAAAGCCACAGCTGGCTATTGTTACCCAGTGGTGTGAGGGCTCCAGCTTATATCACCATCTTCACATCATTGAAACCAAATTTGAGATGATCAAACTTATAGATATTGCACGGCAGACTGCACAGGGCATGGAGTAAGTTCCATTCTGTTAAATCTTGTGTAAATTACTTTTGAAGACCATTGAGGGTGTTTTAAGTATTTTAGCTGATTTCTTTTGGACTGCTTTTTAAATTACTATCCAGCAACATACAGACACTTATAACTAATGGCTAACAACATGATACTAAGAATAAAATAATCTCAGTCTTTGACACATACATATGTGACTGCACATTTGTTTTGCATACAATGACTTAGCTAAGCAAAACAAAAATAGGCAAGCAAAAAAAAAAAACTAAAAAGTCTTTAACAGTCATTGAAGTATATAAAATAATTGTTATCCTTTCCAATTATTTTCTTTAAGTACCCATATTTTCTATTGCAAAATGATCTTCTGCATGAAATAAAATGAAATTCTGCATTCTGATGTTTTTTAAGGATTTCAAGTTGAGTTGTTCACACCCATCAATTTTGCTTTGTAATTTAAAAGATAAAAAGTAACTTTATAAAATTTATCATAGACCAAAATAGTCAACTGACTTAGACTAGTACATTTTGCTTGCAATTCTTAAGTACAAATGAATAGGTAAATCAAAAGACAAAATTATATAAATTTTGAAAGCACTTAGATAATTTTAAGTGACTAAAATATGTTTGAAAGCTGTGTGGGTAGTTTAAAAATATGTGTGTATCTTAATTTAACATTTTATAGTATACAGATGGCTTTCACAAGCATAGGTCATTATATCACAATCTTTATAATGAAGTAGGTATTTTTATTTTCTTTTTATGTAAGGAAACTGAAGCTTCTAAATGACTTGTCTACGACTGCACATTTATTAAGTGGCAGCAAAGGAAAAAACTCAGAATTTCAGATTCCCAAGCCATTACTTCTTTCTCATAGTCACTGTGCTATTCTTACATTATAAAATTAGAATAAAAGGGTATCTATGTACTAACACCTAGAACTCTGATGCAAGATGAGTTAATAGCAAGTAAGCATAGAATAAGGACTCAAACAAAACTAGATCTGACTCCGAAATGACCACCCTGTCCTACCCTCTCTGTCTCAAAAGTAGGCAATGTATCTATAATTTAGATTGCTTACAAGCCACTTTTCAGCCAAAATGCTTATTGCAGCAAATTATTTCCTTAACAATAACATTTCTACTTATCCACTAGACTTAAAGTAATTTCAGCCTTTAATAACAGTTGGAATCTGAGTCTGTTCAAATCTGAAAGATTATGTTAAAATCTGTAAAGAATAAACCATGGGAAATATGGTAAACATTGAGAAAGGAACAAAACTTATTCTGCTCCCCCACCCAACCCCCACCAAACGTGTTATCCCCTCAGAACCTTTTGTACTTGTTATGTTCTCACTGGGATACTCATGCCACAAATATCCATAGAGTTTCTCCCTGTGTCTATGTTCAAATGTCACTTTTTAAAAGAAGCCTTCTCTGATCACCTTATATAACTAACTAATGTCCTTACCCCACCCTGTCACTCGCTATGCCCCATGCTTGTTTTTGTTTGTTTGTTTTTAAACACTCAACTTCATATTTGTTTATTGTCTTTCACTCCCTCTAGAATACAAGCTATATGAGAGCAGGGGTTTTGTTTTGTTCATTGTTTTATTCCTAATGCCTAGAACAGGGCCTGGCCTATGGTAGGTGCTCAGTACTTATCTATGAAATGAAAAAAATGCAAGACTTACACACAATTGCGTATTATTGATAAGTATACCTTTCAGAAGAAAGAGAAGCCAAATCCTTCTCATACTAAAACTGAGAAATGTCAAAGAAAGGAAAAAGAGTCAACAGAGTAATAAGAGGGTAACAGAGGGGGAAAGGCTTTTACTATAAACAGAGACAGCAAAGAATAGTAATAAAAATATCTTCAGCAACAGTGATGGGGCAGTGAAGTGCTAGTATTGATTAAGATAAGAAATGACAGTAGAGAAGAACACTGTCAGATTGGAATAGTTCTGTAGTCTGGGGGATAGTCAATTAAGAGGCAGTATTTTTCCATTTCTTTACAGTTTGGGATCTGTAAGTCTGTAGTCTATCTACTCTGAAATACTTTGCTTACATTTTTAAGTAACACTCACTATATAATGAGTATACCTGGCTATGAATGTGTGTCATGGCTATGTGTGGTGGTTACTGGAGAGGAGGAAAGGGGGTACAGGGAGGACAAGGTGATGGGAGGAGACTAGGTGGTATAAGCATACAATAGAATATACAGATGTTGTATTATAAAGTTGTACACCTGAAATTTATATAATGTTATTTGCCAGTGTTACCCCAATAAATTTAATTTTTAATAAATTAACTAATTTAAAAAACAAAAATAGATTACATTTCCATAGTAACCAAAAGAATAAAATACCTAGGAATAAGTTTAACCAAAGAGGTAAAAGATTGTACTCTGAAAAATATAAAACATTGCTGAAAGAAATTAAAGAAAAAAACAAATAGGGTTTGGGGTAATAAAAAATTTTGTGTAGGTAGTGGTGGTGGGTGCACAATATTGCATATATACTTAATGCCACTGAATCGTACACTTAAAAATGGTTAAAGTGACCATTTTATATATTTTACCACAATAAAGTTAAATGGCTATGTGAGTTACAGATAAGGTAACACATTCTTGCTGTCTTTTGAAATTCCACTAAAATTATAATACAGAAAAGATTTTAAGCATGACCATATAAGGAGGGAGATAACAGAGAGGAAGGGAACAGTAACATTTTAAAAGCTAGAAATCAAATGGAGAAGTGATCATTGATTTAGTAGACCCCAAAAGTTAAACCATTAGTTGGCATTGGGGAAATGAAAACCACCCTGATTTATACCACAGAATCCTTGAAAGTGTCAGGAATTGGCAGTGCCAGGTATCTCCAGAGGAGGGAGGGTACATAAATGAAAAGTCCTGTCTGAAAAGCTTCTCAAAATCTCTTCTACTACTCTGTGCTACTGAGTGAGTGACCCAACCCCACCCTGGCAGTAGACCGAAAGTTTATTCTCTGGAGAGGGAAAAACAAATACTATCTCTGGACTGGGGAAAAACACAATGCAAGAAGAAGAGATTCCTCTTCCCCAAAAACATATCAGTTTCCTCAGTGATAAAAGATGATATACTATCCATAAAATAAGATCAGGTGCTTTAAAAGAGACTTTGCAATAACAAAAGAATGTTAAAATGTTGATATTTACAGTATACTGGAAATTACATCTTTTGCAGTTATTTAAACTTAACTTTTAAATGTCTGGTTCCTCCTCCCCTGTCCTCCACCATCATTTCACAAAGGACAGAACAAGCTAGATACAGCTGATCAATAAGTCCATATAACCATTTATACTGGACGGGCTGATCAATTTTGCCTCCACTGTAATATTTTTTTGTTACTTCAGACATATCTGCTTATCACCAGTTCTTTGTAGTTACATGGCATCTCCTCCCCATCATTCTTGACCTTGCACACACAGATGCTTACAGTTTTTACCCAGTGCACACAGAATTGTAAGTGTTCAGACATTGTTTTCAAACAGCATGCTATTAATGAATTCTTAAAAGCGGAAAAAGTTCCTCCAACTGAAATTCAGAGACAAATGCAAGCCATTTATGGTGATCAGTGTGCTGATGTGAGTACAGTAAGATTCTGGGTAAGGCTGTTCGTCTATGATGAAGAGGTAACGTCTGCAGTGAGGAAATGATTTCAAAAATCACTGATTTTTTTAAGGATGGATTTCAAAACTAATTCAGCGTTGACAGAAGTGTATTGAAGTATGGTGATTTTGTTGAAAAATAATTATGTGGCTTTGAAAATAAGTGATGTAGGTATATTTTTTTTATTTAGGTGGAGGTAAAATTTATCAGCCCTTCTTTGTAATATTAATGCTTTTACAAAGCTCTCATTTCAAAATAGTTTGCCCCCCAATGTTTTCCAGATGCTGTTGAAGGTAATCTTTTCTGACTACTTTCCAAAATGTATTCCAAAGTCCCAGGGCACATGCAGAATAAGAGCATACTAACTCAGTGTTTGAAGTGCAGGGGTTGCACTTCATAAGATAAAACCTCTAGTCACTTGCAAAGTTAAATCATTAGGACTTTTCAAGTGTCATGTTTTATTGGATTGCCGAATATAAGCAGACAGTGGATGGGTGACATTTTTTTCTGTGTGGATCTGTCTTTCCTTAGTGAAAGACCATTTCTGATTTTTCAGTTTACCTGAAAAGACGGGAGCGATTCTAATAGTAGATAATTATAGACTTACTCTTAGGAATCAAGGTATGTATAGTATATTTATCATCTTTTCACCTGACAGTCATTGATTCAGTCTAAGAACCAAGGTATTTATTTCAAAAATACTGTTACTAAAGAAATTTCAGGAATTGTCAAATTCATCATGCCATTTCTTTGCATGACTTGTAACGTCAATATAATATTTATGGTATAATTTTTAATTTAGATGTATTAGAAAATGTTAAATCAAGGAGGCAAAAAGAGAAAGTTCTGGTCTGTTATAGAAGTGTTATAGTTTGAATATAAGATGATTAAAATAATTTGGGGATAAATCATAAATCTTCGCAGTTTACTTTGTTTTAAATGAAGAACATGCCCCCCTTTACTCATAAATAAACCTGCATAAAAGAAAGTTAGAGTGAATTGAAGCTGAGAAGATGGTGAACATGTATGAATAATTGAAAATAATTCTAATTGGTCAAAGAATATTTATAGTGCATATGATTTTCTGGTGGAAATGCCTAAATTCTGACAAGATCACCTGTTACAAGAGATTAGGGGAATCGTTTACTGGGACAGGCTCAGTGTAGCCTACCACCCTGCAGACATTTTGGAAATATCTGTTAAAATGGAAAATAAATGGTCAACCCCCAAGAAACACTAGCTTTTGTTCCAAAAGATGTGTATAGGAGGACACATAATAATTAAATATTGGAAGCATAAATGTCCACCAGTAGAGGACTGGGTAAATAAAATACTGGCACATATGTGCAAGGGAATATTAATAGTATACGGCAGAAATTAACATATTTATCAACATCAACTTCAAAATATGTCAAGTGAGAAAAGCAAGCTGCAGCATGAAACCACTTAAAATTTTAAAAACAAAACACTTTTTATATTTGGATTGGGTTTGTTTTTTTTTTTATGGTATATATATTTGTATGTGAAAGTATTGAAGTAAGGATTAGAAGACAGACACCAAGTTCAGTAGTTTTTTTCTCCAGGAATGGCAAAAGAGGATCAAGAAGGGGGAACTGTCCAACAGAGGGCTTTAGCTTTACCTCTAACCTTCTAATTATTTATGTCTTCTAATAAAGATTCTACAGTTATATTTTACTTTCATAACCTTTTTACAAGTATACACTTGTAAATGTGTGAAAAGTTTAACAAGATTAATGATGGCAAAAACATGAGTGAATTTTACATTATCTATTCTTGCAGTTTTTCTTAATTTCAAAATGAAAGTTATACATTATCAAAAAATGTAAACATAGGGAGTTCCCTGGTGGTGTAGTGGCTAGGTTTCGGCGCTCTCAACGCTGCAGCGTGGGTTCGATTCCCAGCCAGGGAGCTACCCCACCACCACCAAAAAAAATGTAAACATAAGTAACCACCAGTAAACTGTCATCAAGAGAGAATTACAATGAATATTTTGATGTGTATTATGTATCCTTTTAAAATCCATTATTTTAATGTTATGTACAATGATTTGTTTTTAAATATGGAATCACACTGATTTTGCCTTTTTTCACTCATTTTAAACATCTTTACTTATCAATAAATATTATGTTCTGACCCCAGCTCTGCTTCATAATAGTAACTCTTTTTTTATACCAACTATGTTCTGGGTTTTTTTAGATACAGTAATGTATTTAGCAGTTACAGTACTTATGTGTGCCAGGCATTGTTCTGTGTACTTACTACTCGTGTATGTGAGCTCATTTAATCATCAACCCTGTGAGATCGATTGTCTTATTATACACATTTTAATGATGAAGAAACTGTAGTATACAGAGGCCAAGTAACTTGCCTCAGGCACTTAGGCTCCAGAGTGCATTCTCTTAACCTTTACACTGTGCTGCTTTTCCAGTTTAGTCATCTTTTTTTCAACAACCTCAGGTGGGCCCTTATGGTCATGCAGTAGCCTTGTTTTCAGTTCCATAGTTCATTTGCTCTTCCACTATCCTAGACACTCATGCCTCCTCTGTGCTTAAATTTCCAACACCTCTTCTCCAAGAACAGTCAGCTGGCCATTTCGCTAAGAAAATTAGAAGTCCCCACCACATTTACCCACCTGCCTACATGCCTGTGCCATTTTTCTGCCTTATCAGTAAGAGTTAAAGCCAACCCTTTCATCTTGTGCACTAGATCCCATCCCTTTTTGCCTACTCACTGACTTTTGAGTCAATCTCCCCTGTTCATTATCACGGCTAACTTTACTACTGGATTTTCTCCCATTTTAAAATATTTTTTTCTAATGTACATTTGGTACAGTATTGTCACGTTGAATCTAGATAGAAGGCATATTGGTGTTTTCTTAAACTTTTCTCTATGCTTAAGAATTTTGATAATAAAAAAGTTGAGGTACTTCCCTTGATCCCACCTCTCTCTCAAGCTATCACCTCATTCCTCTTCTTTTCCTTTATAGTAAAACTTCTCAAAAGAGTTGTTGGTACTCACTCTCTTGATTTCTCTCCCCTTTTATCTTGGGCTGTCTCCAAGCAGTCTTGCCCCTGACACTCAACTGAAATATCTCTTAATATGATAGTTACCATGTTACTACATCCATTGGTTCAGTTCTCAGTCCTCCATCTGTTTGACCTATTAAAAACATGAGGAACTTGTTCTGACTCTTCTTCATGAAACCCATTCTTAATCCCTTGCTCGATTCCCAGCCAGGGAACCACTAAAAATAAAAAGAAAAGAAAAATAAATTCCTTGCTACTCAAAATGTGGTCTGATAGCATCTGTATATCACCTGGGAGCCTTCTAGAAATGCTGAGTTTTAGGTACCATCCCAAATTTACTGAATTGGAGTCTACATTTTAACAGGATCCCTAAATGATTTGTATGCCTAATAAAGTATGAGAAACACTGCTTTAAAACATATTGTCCTGATTTTCCTTTCACTCTCTGTTCCTTCTTGGCTAGTTCTTCCTCAACTCCTTATCCTTTCTAAATGTTGGAATACTCAAGTAACTCCATTCACTTGGTGATTTCATCCACCTTCATGGCTTGAAATATCATGTAATTACCATTTCTTTCCCGGTCTCCAGCCCATTCATTTCCTTTGAACTCTGGACTGGCATATCCCACTGCCTGTTCAACACTGTCTGTCCACTTGATTGCCTAATGGGCATCTCAAATTTAATATGTCTACAAGTGAGGTCCTGATCTTTTTCCTCAAGCCTAGTTTTCCTACGTTCTTTTCATCTTGGTATCTAGCAGCTCTCTTTCAGCTGCTTATGTCTAATGTTTTGTACTTATCTTTGAGTCATTTCTTGTTCTCACACCACACAACCAATCTTTTCTCAATTCCTTTTGGATCTGTCTCTAAACTAGTAATATGTCTAGAATCTTACAACTTCTTATCACCTATTTTGCTATCACCCTGATTCAAACCACCATTATCTCCTGGGATAATGCCTGCTGCTTTATTCTCAACACAGCAGCCAAAGTGGTCCTTTTAAGACTTATGTCAGATTAGGTTGCTCCTCTGCTTCTGTTACCTTCACATTTCATTCAGAAAGAAAACCAAAGTCCTTACAGTAGGCATTTCTCAATGTGACCACCACCACCACCACCACCCATCCCCTTCTGCCTTTTCTGTTACTTCTCTCAACACATTTGATATTCTTCTCCCTTGTACTCCCTCGTTCTCTTCAAAGCCACAGTTTGCCTTTTTGCCATTCCTTGAAGGTGATAAGTACATGCCTGCCTGGGCTTTGCCCTTGCTAGTCCTTCTGCCTGTTATGTTCTTATCCTGTATCTGCATGACTCCTCCCCTCCCCTCTGAAAAGAGGCCCTCCCTGGCCTAAAATTACAACCCCCTACAGCTCACTGTTTCCTGCCCCCCACCTATAGAATATTTTACGTTCTACTTATATTCTCTTTATTTTCTGTCCTCTATACTAAAATGTAAACACTTTGAGAAGAGGGATTTTCTACTTTATCTTCAAGACTTAGAACAGCTGTTGCTTAGCACATGATGGACTTTCAATACACATGTTAAATGAAAGGAAGAACCCATAAAGGTAAACATTCTCTCCATTCTACAGGTCAGGAATCCAAAGCCTAGGGAAATTATGTATCTAACATCATTGCTAGTAAGTGACATAGCTGGAATTCAAACCCAAATTTGTATGCTCGAAACCCATGACCTTTCCACACTGCCTCTCTGGTCATGTCACTTAAATCTTCTGGGCTCTGGTTTTCCCATCAGCATGAAGTGGAATTACTGCCTTTTTGCTTGCCTCACAAAGAAACATGACGATTATTAAAGTAAATGTAAAAATATCCTGAAAACTTTAAAATGCTACATATGTACAAGATGGTGGTAGTAATTCTGTTTTCTTATAGACATTTTATAGGGTTTGCTTTTAGTTTTAGGACTTCATTCACTTCACTTCAGATTGATTTTTGTGTCTTGTTTGTGGTAAGCGAGCGCCGAAGATACTTTTTCTCCCTACCTGGATATCCATTGTTTCAGCAATATTTTTTAAAATGACTGTCCTTTCCCCATTTAGTTACCTTGCTCTTACAAATAATCAAATATCTTGCTTCTGATTTTATGTGTTTGGGCTTGTGAACGTTTGAAATGAACTTTAAGAAAGAATGTCATGGTTTTTGCTTTTCTGTCACTACCATGATATTCCATGTTTACAGTACATTCTCATTTATTTTTCTCAGGGCAATGTTCTGCTTAAAAGTTATCTATGATAAGAGTATTTTCCAAAGTGGGATTGTACCCTCTCTAAGGCAGGTCTAGGAAACAAAGCACATAGAAATATATTCAGTGTAATCCCTTAAAAATTTCAGCAGACTTTTTGTAGAAATTGGCAAGTAATGCATATGGAACTACAATGGCAGGAACTGTCAGGACAATTTTGGAAGAGAACAAAGTTGAAGGACTTCTAGTGTATGAGATTTCAAAAAGTATATTAATATGTTTATGGTCAGTTTTTTGTTTTTTTAGGATTTTTTTTATGATGTTGCCAAGGCAACTCATGAGTAAAGGGTAGTCCTTTCAAGAAATATTGCTAGAACAAATGGATATCCATATAGGATAAATAAATAAATAAATAAACTGTTGGCCCTTACCTGATACAAGACATAATGGATCAGAAACCTAAGACTAAAAGTTGAAAATCTAAAACTTCTAGAAGAAACAAAGGAGAAAATCTTTGTAGCCTAAAGATAGGCAAAGATTTCTTAGGATACAAAAAGTAAGGACCATAAAAGAAAAGATTTCATCAATTGGACTCATCAAAATTCAAAACTTTTGAATTTTTAAAAGACAGTGTTAAGAAAGGACAAAAGCCACGGACTTGAGGAAAATATTTGCAAGATACATTTCCTTATAAAGGACTTGTATCTAAAGCATATAAAGAACTTGTACAACTTAGTAATAACCACAAACTACCCAATGACAAAATGGGCAAAAGATTGGAGAACTTCTTTGGAGAAGATATAAGAATGGCAAATAAGCACATGCAAAGATGTCCAACATCATTAGACACTAGGGAAAGGCAGATTAAAACTGCAAGACACACAGCTGCACATCCACTATAGTGCTTATAATAAAAACCAGTGGTACCAGCCATTGGCAAGAATGCAGAGCAACTACAACTCATTCATTGCTGGTAAAGATCTTTAGTGGTACAAGCACTTTGGCAGTTTCTTTTAAAGTTAAAATTACCATATGAGTAATTCTATTTCTACCTGTTTACCCAAAAGAAGTGAAAACCTAAATCAATAACAAAGACATACACAAATGTTTATAATATCTTACTCATAATTGCTGAAAACCAAGAACACCCCAAATGTCCAATAGATGGGTTAAGTTGTGGTATATCCATGCAGTGTATTACTACATACAACCAGTGTGAATCTCAGAATCATAATGCTGAGCAAAAGAAGCCATACGATTTTGTTTGTATGAAATTCTAGAAAAGGCAAAACTAATCTCTCATGACAGAAATCATTATCAGTGGTTGCCTGAGGGTGCTATTACTAATTGCAGAAACGTACAAAGAAACTGTTGGGGGTGATGGATAGTCTTCATCTTGATTGTAGCTGTTCATTACACAAATGTATGTATTTAAGACGGGTTCAACTATACATAAAAAGTAGGTGCATTTTGTGTTGTTTACAAGTCATACCTCAATAAATTTGACATTTTAAAACTAGAGAAGCTGAAAAATCTTAAGTAAAAAGAAAATTTAGGCTACTGTGGAACATAACTGAAAAATGTATGAACTCCACTCATAGGAATTTTAATTTAAATTGATAAGTGATTACTGGCTACACATGAGTAGCAGAATGTCATTCCTTTCCATCTTACTTTCCACATTGTGATGACAAGGGGAATAGAAGGCATCAAAGTATAGAAGGGAAACTATAATTTGAAACTGTGTTTGGATAAAATAACATCTTGTCACCACTGTCGCACATACCAGTCCAGTCAGCTGCTAATTTCTCTGTAGATGTCTGAGGGGAGAGTAAGCTTGCTGTGTGAAGTCCGGTGAGCTTTTTTGAAATTGTGTATCGGGTGAAAGAGGACTGAAATGCTAATGTCTACATAGGCCAGTGCTTTGGTTTTAGAAATAGTTGAAAATACAAGTAAATAACAAACTTAAGGAAGGGACACTTGGGATTTTATAGCTGAAGTATTTAAATTTCAACAAGGCATATGAATGATGGCTCTCATAATATTCTTCAGGATAAGCTCGGAAGATGTACAAGCATACCTGGAGAGTTTAACTGTATAATGATCATACCTGAAGCGTCAAGCTGGAAGGAAATTTTTGTTTGCGTTCCCCTCTTGAATGTGACTCACATACATGTAATTCACATAAGGGCATCATTAGCATACTGATTTTTAAAACAACTTTTTATGAAAACTTAATTTTAATAAGTTGAAATTATAAGCCGTGTCTATAAAATGTGAAATATTTAAATTAAAAAAAAGAAGTAAATAAATGTTGGAGGGGAAAATGTTTTATAAGAGCAAAGGAAAGCAGTACCCCTGTAGGGTTGTAATTGAATATAATTTTAATAGTAGAGTGACTTTGGCTGCCATAATAATCATAATAATGGCTGATTTAATAAAATTTTCACCCATCATAAGGAAGATGGAAATGAGTTTGGTTTTTGTTTTCTTTTATTCCACATAATGCCTGTATTTTTCATATTACATGGCTCGATACTTTCCAGACAGCCCTCCTACAAATAGTAGCTTTCTTTTTTGCTTTTTGGTATGTATTCCCTGACTGGGAATCAAACTCAGCCCGCAGCACTGACAGCGCCAATGCTGAAGCCTTAAGCCACTACACCACCAGGGAACTACCAATAGTAGCTTTCTTTCTCTAACTTCACTTAACAGAATGCCCTCAAGGTCCACCCGTGTTACTGCAAATGGCAACATGCTTTTCCCTTTTGTATGGCTGAGTAATATTTCAGTGGTGGGGGTGTCACATTTTCTTTATCCATTCATGGCCATTTAGGTTGTTTCCATGTCTTCGATGTTGTAAATAGTGCTGTAGTGAACATACTATCTCCGAGATCCTAGTTTAAATTCTTTTGGCTATATACCCAGAAGTGGGATCATATGATTCTACTATTAATTTTTTTAGGAACCTCTATACTCTTTTTCATAGTGTCTGTACCTACTTATGTTCCCATCATTAGTGCCCAAAGGTTCCCTTTTTTCCATATCCTCATCAACACTTGTTATTTTCTTGTATTTTTGATAATAGCCTTTGTAACAGGTATGAGGTGGTACCTCATTGTAGTTTCGATTTGCATTTTACTAATGAGTAGAAATGTTGAGCATCTTTTCATGTACCTGTTGGCCATCTGTGTGCCTTCTTTGGGGGAAAAATGTTTACTTTTTTAATCAAATTGTTTGGTTACTTTCCTATCGTGTTGTATGAGTTCTTTGTATTTTTTGGATATCCTCTTCCCCAATACATGATTTACAAGTATTTTCTCCCAATTGGTAGGTTGCCTTTTTATTGTGGTAGTGGTTTCCTTTGCTCTGAAGGATCTTTTTAGTTATATGTAGTGCCATTTGTTTATTTTTGCTTTTAATGTCAAATTAAAAAAAAAAAATCATCACCAAGACCCATATCAAGGAGCTTACCACCACAGTTCTAGGAGTTTTATGATTTCAGGTCTTACATTGAAGGGGAAGATGAAAATGAGAATCTCACTGATAAGATCAAATCTCGATTATTGTATTTACTTTAAGGGCATCATATTATGCTCTAAAAAGAATGTTGAAAAGCTGAATCTTGGATGAGAACTTGAAAGAAGTAGCATAGAGAACAAATTTTACTAGATGATTTCCCAACTTTAAGATTAAATTATTCTGATCCCGGCTCAGGGAACCAACCAAAACAAACAAACAAACAAAAAACGATTAAATGATTCTGTAGGTAGATGCTTTTTCTTCAAGGAAGGATACTCCTAAGAGAAGCCTATCTAGAGAATAATATTCATTTAGTTTACAGCATTTTTTCCCTACTATTTTTGTAAATCTATAAGGTTCCCGTTAACATATTAGAAAGGTTAAGAAGGAGGTCCAGTTTAATTGTCCTAAATAATGGATTGACTTCTATATCATCTGCAGCAAAGTAGAGTTCATTTTTTCCCCACTTTCTTACCCTCAATCAGTTATATGCTTTTTGGCATCTTCCATTATAACTCATTGGTACTTAAGAAATTATGTTTTAGTGTCAATCTGCGTAGAATCATGTAGGGTAGTAATTACTCTGGAATATTATATTAGGTGAGGATTGAGATGTGATACACATCTCATTTTTCCAGCTAGGGAATTCGAGTCCCTTTTCTTTCCAACTATCCATTATATATACCTGGATTTCTGCTCTTTTAGTGCCTTTGTTGTAGAAATGTTACAGAAAGGGTATTATTAAATGAGATAAGAGTTAGGAAAGCAGTTGGTAAACAATAAAGGATTACACAGGGATAAGGTAGTGTTGTTTCAAGTTGCAGCTATAAGGCAACTTTAACCTGTGATAGATTTATGCTGAACAACTTCTACCAAGGTTATATCACTAGCTCAACAATCACTTATATCTGGTTAATTATCTAGTACTTTCCTGGTTAGAAATTTTCTCTCTTTAACCCTCCAGTTATATTTCTATCTAGCTTTATTCTTGCTATATTTCTTGTATCAAATTTATTGAAGAGATTGACACCATCTATTAGTAACACCTATATCTTCCCTTCTTGTAACTTAAAATGCCGCCAAAGTTTCACATGTACCACCCATTTATTATTATTTTTAATTTCATTGGCGACAGAACCTCTTTTCAAAGATTTAACACCTTTTCTGTGATCTAAATATGAGATCTCTGACTGAAGCACAGAGCTCTACCACCAATACCATCATCAGATATGTCCCCTTCTAATGGAGACACAGTCTCCCCATCTAGAAAAAGCTTTTGATTGAGACATGTTTTTCTCCATTAGTTTTTACCTTTCTGTAGTCACTGCAGAACATTTTAAGCAAATAATGCTTGTAACTGACATGAAAGCTTTCTTTCAATGGAAGAGTGACAGTGTGATATAACACAACACTGGGCCTAAAAAGTCATGACAAGATAATCGTAGATTGTGGTAAATTCTATAAAGGAAATAAACCACAGTAAGAGAGTAATTGGAGGAGAAGGGGTTACTTTGTATAAACAGTCATTTGAAATGAAAATTTTTTCTTTTTAATGCAAATTTTATCTGAGAAAAATGTTTCAAAATCTCGATCTCTGGGGGGTGTGGAAGTTTAAATGACGATGAGAAAGCATAAATTATAAACTCGGTTATTTGCAAACCTTCCATTTTTAACAGTGTTCATTACATAAATTTTATTTTATATATGTGTGTGTGTGTGTGTGTGTGTGCGCGTGCGTGTGTGTGTATGTAGTCTCATTTTAAGGCAAAACATTTCCTAGTGGTTAGTCATTGTCAAATTTCACAAGTTTCATTTATCTCTCCACTCCAGTATTAAATGAAGAAAAATAACCTTCACTAGGACATTATATGCATCTCATTGTAATTGATTCAACAGATGTGTATTGCATACTTATTGCATGCCAGGCACTGTACTCGGCACTGGGGATAAACAGAAATAAACTAGACACAACCCTTTTCCCTCAATGAACTCAGCTAAAGCAGTTTTTAGGGTAACATAAATAAATTAAACTTATCGTTGACTTTAAACTAGATTCAATGTGGCCATTATGAGAAAGTTTGCTACTCACTAGTTTTAAGGAGGTATTTTAAGAATACAGGGTTCGGCAGAAGGAATGCCCTTTTTTTAAGTAGTTATGTTAATGTTGTTATGATATCATTATGTTACAGAATTATATGCTTATCATTTTGTAAATAAAGGGGCATTATTTGTGCCAGACCCTGTATATTACTACTATATTTAAGAATGGTTTTAGGAGGCTCCCTGGTGGTGCAGTGCCCAGGCTTCGGCACTCTCAACACCGCCGCCTGGGTTCAATTCCTAGCCAGTGAGCTACTCAAAAAAAAAAAAAAAAAAGGAATGGTTTTAATTTATCAATCAAACTTTCATATTCTAGTAGTTTATATTCTAAATAGAAAATGTATATAGGTGGAAAACACATGAATCAAGCTGTTAAAATAATTATAACTGAACAGTGAATGATCACTTTCAGTTAAGTTAGTAGTAGGAAAGCTTCACTTAGGAATTAAAATGTATGATCAGTCTTAGGGATGGGTATGAAGAGGTAGAAAATAGAATGAAAGCTAATTTGAGGGATGGGTGTAGGAAGGGAGCATTGATCACAGTGGTGGCATTAAATATCAAGGTATATTTGAAGGACATGGATAAATAGGCTTGACTAAAATGAAAGGTTTGTATTGGTAAATAGTAAAAGATAAAGCAAAGTCTTTTAGTAGAAAACAAGCGTTTGGCTATACTGTATTAGTAATGTGTTCCTATTATCCTAAATTCACTTACAGTCTATTTTAATATTTTTTATGTAAAGGGGTTATCACATTGTACAGTTTGCAATTGTATCATGATTTGAATTAAATCTTTACACCCCTAAATATGGTCTATAGATTTTGAGGCCAGAGTATTTAGCTCTACTCAGGTTAAAATGATGTTTTGTTTTTCAGTTACTTACACGCCAAGTCAATCATCCACAGAGACCTCAAGAGTAATAGTATCCTTCCTGAAATTTGTCTGCGAAGTTTGAAAACATCCTGACTTTCTCTTCTGCATTTTGTCTTCACATTATGTAAAACAGTTTCGTGCTAAGTTAAATATACTGTAAAGAGAATTAATAAATGGGTTTGCATGAAAGTGTAGTAGAGTAAGGTACAACAGCCTGCTTTTAGTTTCTGAATAATTGAGCATTACAAAAAACATACCAAATCTTTATGGTAGTAGGCTGTTTTTGATTACTTGCTTATGTGCTGTCAATACTAAAAACATAATTTTGTAGCTCTCTGCTAATTGCTTTTAGCACTGATGTTGCTCAGTGGTAGTTGAGTTGTAACTGAAGGGTCAAAGTTACATTACATGAGATGAGAAAAATGTAATTTTTCCTCTTCGTCCATAAGCTCAGGTTAAGATCCTGACTGCCATCCACCTTCATTCCAGTGAAGAGCCTTTACCACTTTGCCAGCAGTGCCGAAGAGGACATTCTAGCCTACATTACTAAAAATCTAATGGGAAAGTTTTAGGGTCTCCCTTAAACTTAGGAAGGTCTTACCTCATCCTACTACATTTCAAATCCCCAAAACCTTAAAGGCAGGTCAGACTGGCCAAACAGACCTCATTATTTTTTAAAACATTTATTAGCTATAAGAGGAAATCTGAAGTACCATGCTTTTTAAAAGAATATCATACTACAGAATTACAGAAATTAGATCTCTTGCCTAAAATTTTCATAATGCTTGCTCTGATGGGAAAATGAGATCTATTGTTTTCCTTTATTTACTACACCACAGATATTTTTCTTCATGAAGACCTCACAGTAAAAATAGGTGATTTTGGTCTAGCCACAGTGAAATCTCGATGGAGTGGGTCCCATCAGTTTGAACAGTTGTCTGGATCCATTTTGTGGATGGTAAGAATTGAGGCTTTGTTTTCATTGATTAAATTTTTGGACCCTGAGATGCTATTGAGTACTACAAAGTCATTGAAGGTTTCACCTATAGTATTTTCATCGTTCCCAATATTCACAAAAATCAATGTTGATCTTATTTTTTATTTAAACAGATTTTAACTTTTTTCTTTATCTTTAAAAAGAATATTATAAAACTGGTTTCAGTGTTTTTTGGACAGAAAATATGTATTTAATAAACACTTTAAATTTTATTAAGAATTGTTTCTTCAGAATAATTGTATTCAATATGTTTTGTGTACTGAGTATGCAATTTAAGCAGGTGTGATCTGCAGCCATTATTAAGATTTGGTGAAGAGAACTACTGCTTTTAAGAGAGGTTGTTTTACCATCTTATTTAAGCCTAAATTGGAAAGTTACTTCCTTTAGACTAGGAAGAACCATGTAATTATGGGGCAGCTGGGAGAGGAAAGACAAAAAAATGAGAGGTAGATTTTTAACACTGTCAGCTTTGTGCTGCCGTGCATAGTTCTTTCTTTCTCTTTATTCCTATTTCTGCTTTGTGCAAAAGAAGAAAGAGATGCTACAAAAGAAGGGAACTAATAAAACTTCTATGCTTTACCTTCAGCAGCCTATGAAAAGGGCACTCTAGGAATCATTCTCTAAGTTAGTGGTTCTCAAAAGAGTCCCTAAAACCCATTTAGAAGTGCCCAAAGTTATCTCTGAGATCAGATTTTTCTTCATCTTCTTCAACCAGAACTACACACCACAGCAGGTTGATGCAGAAGCAAATTATGTGCCTCCAGCAGACTGCTATTAAACCAGACAGTCAAGAAATTGCAGTGTTATTCTTATCGCTAAACTTCTTTGTTTTTTAAAAGTTACTTTTCATTAAAAATATGTGATCTGTGTTAGCAGCTAATGATTGTTTTATTTAAATGAATTAATAAATATTTTAAATTTCTCAGTTAAGTTTTTTTTGGGGGGGTGGGGGGGTGGGGGGGTGGTAGTTCCCTAGCTGGGAATCAGTTAAGTTTTAATGTAAGTATTCACAGATGGAATCCATATAAACAAAAGTTCCTCAGTAATTTTTAAGACTGAAAGAGTCCTGAGCCCAAAAAATTTGAGAACTGTGCTCTAAGCTAAATACAGGGTATTCCAACACTGTTAGTGCAATTTTTAAGCTTTATGTAACACACTCTGCACTTTGGGACCCCCTGCTGGAAACAGAAAAGCTGCAAGGGCTTTCGCAACCACATTTGCCTAAAATCTTTGAGCTCTCTGTATCCAAGGTCAGATTCTGAACCAGTCAGGAGAAGCCTAGCATTAAATTTAGCCATGATTTCTTGTCATAATAACTAAAATTAGGGCAAATGGCAAGGTGGAAGCAGGGATTAGATTTAAAGTTAGGTCTGAACTCTAATGCTCTGTGTTGACTCTTAACCTGCACGTTTCTTCACCTCCTCCAAGTCTCTATCTTTAACCCTGGGTTGGATTACTGGATTTCTAATGCCATTGCTATTTGTAAGATTCAGTAATTAGAACTCGCTAATTTTTTCTTTAATATATGTTTGACTATTTTAATAAATAATTATAAACAAGAGGCTAATTAATCATTGTAATCCAGATCTCAGGCACCTTTAAGGCACACACCTTGTAGCAAAGATGGCAGTGTATCCCTAAGAAGAGGTAGGGAAAACAGATTTTAAGTACTGAAATTGCAAAACCTAAAAATGTAAAGAAACAGCTGATAGATGTTTTAGAGGTGTGTTTATTTTAACAAATCTAGGAGAGAGAGGCTCAGTCAAGTCTTCAGCTTCGTCCTTTTTCAAATACCTTTGTAGATTTTTATACGTGAAGCTTTATATTTTCTTTCCAATTTCTTTTTTAGTTGATACCTGAGTAGATGGGTTCATCCTTTACTCCACCAAGCTGAGTTTTAAGATAAGAGATAAGTCAACACTACACATAATTGTTGAATAAATCTTTTGGGGTTGATACTGCCTTCTATATAATATAGAGCATCAGTAGAGTGGAATAAAAGAGTTTGGTCAGACCCTTACCTTCCAAATAACATTATATAATTCTCTGAATTATTTGCAGTAGTCTTAACTTTGTTTTACTTATATCTTAGAGGAAAAAGAAATCTTTGTTTAAAAAAAATGTACAAATTAAATCACTAAATTAATTGAGGATCAGTCATGCATGTCTTGTAAATAGATAATGTACAACTTTTCATCAAACCATCTCCCAACAACAGTGAAGTAAAACTAAATTTTAAAGATAGTTTCTGAACTGATGTATTACTCTGTGTACTTTGAAAATTAGTTATTGTATGGTTATTTAATGTATCATAACCAGCCTCTCAGTATTCTGACTTATTTATTACATCACAGTTGTATGTGGTTTACTTTGTCCTGTATTACTAAAAGCAGTTATCAATAAAATATGACAAAAACAAGTAGATACAACCTTCTTCTTTAGCCCCCCTCCCCCAATCCTTTCAGTCTCATCAGGATTTCCCATACATCTTCCATCAGTGGTTCTCAACCTTGGTTGGACATTAAAATCATCTGGGGAGCTTTAAAAACTAACAGTGCTTGGATCCCATTCCCAGACTCTGATGTGATATTATTGAGCTGGAATGTAGTCTGGACATTGAGAGGTTCAAGGCTGCACAGGTGATTCTGATTTGCAGGTGAGGCTGGGTGCCATTTTGCCTGCCTTGTGAAATAGTCTCACCAGCCTTACCCTGACCAATAACCAGGAATCTTGTCCCAGGTATTTCAGCCATTTTTGCAATTCATTCTAGTTTGGGTAACATTTTAATGTTTTCACAGATTTTTTTATTAATACCCTGCAGTTTCTTTAATTCCTTCCAACTGAAACAATACAGAAGATTCAAGGTGAAAGAACTCTTTAAAGCTAATATTTAATCAACCATTTATTGTAATTCATGTAAGTAGTCAGTAAGAAATCTAGTTGTAGAATTCAGTGACTGAAATGTATAAACATGTAGCAAATATCATTTGGGCTGTATTTTTGTCCAAGAAGTAACAGCCAAGATTCTGTATATAATCTTCTACTAAATCTACCTGCTGCCTTTTGCTTTATTAATAAAGCATCCATGGCATGTTTATTCTGCTTTTGGAAGCAGGAAAGGGATTTGAGTTTTAGTCTTAAAATTTTACCTTTATCATCTGAGGTGCCCTGAGATGAGGATAATCATTTGTACCAATGGGAAAACTCAAAAATTCTAAGGCAATTACCATAGTGGTTTTGCCACTCCCAAACATTTTATACCCACAGGTGTAGTGTTTCTTTGTTGAATCAGGAATGGGATGTGGGAACTGATTCTTGATAGGTAAGTCAAGGAAAGAATTCAAATGGCAATGACAGTGTTTTGTGGAGAAAAAGGGTGGCTGATAAAATGATAAAATCTTAGTAAGCAAATGGAATCTCAGCTAATACTGCCTCTTTTAGAGTTTATAGAACATTTTTTCTTTATCTTTCTTAATCAGTTTTATTTGACCATTAATAAGAGAATTGATTACATATTAGATGGGTTATTTAATGATAAAAGCATTGTTCTGGAAATTATAAAAGTTTGGTTTTCAGTGTTTATTCAGTTGAAGTAAAGAATAAACAAAAATATTTTTCTTTTTATGTTCTAACAGGCACCAGAAGTAATCAGAATGCAAGATAAAAACCCGTATAGCTTTCAGTCAGATGTATATGCATTTGGGATTGTTCTGTATGAATTGATGACTGGACAGTTACCTTATTCAAACATCAACAACAGGGACCAGGTATATATTTACCATCTCTTGGGGTTTATTTTACTGTTTATATAAAGGTTCTAATTCACTGTAGAAAAGAAATGTTGAGTCCTAGGTAAGTATTAAGGATAGATCTCTTGGTCTTTGTTACCAGTTTTAGAAATCTTTTGTATATTTTTTGGTAGCAGTAGCAGCATGGGAGGCTTTTCCTTGAAACATCATTCTTAATTAAGTGTTGTAATGAATTGAAATTTCTGATCTCTTGACTAGCAACTTGAGATACCACAATGGATAGACCTCATGTTTCTTGACCATGGCACAGTCAGAAGAATAAGCTCTACTACTACTACAGCATCTGGGCTTTATTATACCTTGTACTCTATCACAGATTGTACTTATCTGAGCAGGTACTCAGCCATGAACTTCTTTATATCAAATTCTTTTAAAATTATTAATGTCTCCCCTTTTTTTAATTTTTAAAGCTAGGTAAATGGAAGAACTGTGACATCATGCTTTCAATTTTTTCTATAATGAGAATTCTAGTAGGAGGGAGCTTGTTTACCTCTCTCCTCCTGAGTTCCTGTTTTCTGTTTCTTACCTTCCAAAAAGTACTGGTGTAGCCTCACACCCTTCTATGCCTTTTCTATTCCGCATATTAAATTCACCTAGGCTTTTAACACTAGCCAGGAAAAAGGAATTGTCTTTACTGAAGTTACCTCATGTACTTAAACATTTTAAATGTGTGTGTATGTGTGTGTGTGAGAGAGAGTGTGAGTGAGCAGTAGTTGCACTGTTAATATATTAGAAAACAATACTTGATGTATAAACTATGGTTAAATAATATATATACCTTATACTGTGGTTTGTGTTAGAATCACCTGGGTAATTTTTTTAAAATGGAAATGCTGGAACAGATTCTGATTCAGTGGAGTGGGATCCAAGCGCCTGCATTTTTAGTAAGTTTCCCGGGTGATTCTGTACATACCAAAGTCAAGAATCATCAATTTAAAAAAAAAAGAGTGCAAATGTTTTATGTGTTTCATCATAACCTAATGAAATGATAGTTTTTATGTCTAAATGTGTTACTTCATTTAAGTCGTGTGTATGTGTTTTGGTCAGCAGCTCTACTCTCAGTCTTTCTTGTTGTTACTGTTGTTGGTTCCCTGAGCGGGGATCGAACCCAGGCTGCGGCGGTGAGAGTGCCAAAGCCTAGCCGCTGCACCACCAGGGAACCCCCCTCAATCCTTTTGATAACAGCTCTGAGTAGCTTTCTCACTAAAAACTTCCACTGTCGTGTGATATCAGAAATAATCTAAGTTATCATGTATTGGGTATATGCCTAATTCAATCACCATGTGGACCATGTGGCCCTTACCCAACAGGGGTCGTAATTCTATATTTTGAGAAATTTAAAAAATGACTACATTTCTACCCAAGTCAGCACAAAACTATTTTGGTTGCTGTTTGGTCTTTCTAACCACTTCATACCTTTTGAATGTTGAATCTTACCTTTGCCTGTTTAGAAAAAACAATTACCTGACTTTTGATGATCTGATATTTTAAGCCTACATGAAACTTGGATTCAGGATGGACCAAAATGCTAGTAACTAAAGAGCATAATTGAAACATGGCACTGAACGGTACTTGTGACAGGTCCTAGATCACTGAGATGATTGCTCTGATGATGGCAGTCTCAGTGGCAAGACTATCTCTAACTTGCAGGCTTTGAGGGTTCTGCCTTTCGCAGTCTTACCACCTCAACCATAGAGCATGATAGCTTGCACAGACTCACTTTACCTATGCATGTTATTTTTCTAAAGGAATTACAAGGGGATTTTAGTTTAGTATTGGTTGGTTTGTCATAGAGACTATAAATAAAAATTTATGAACTTAGATGAAATCCGTTTGTCAGTGAATATACTTATTTTAATAAAATAGAAAAGTTATATTATGCAAAGAAATATTGTTATTTCCACATTATGGATGAAAGCATCCCAGAGTTCTGCACTCATCCACTTCTTGGCATTTTAGGTGCTTTGTCCTCCATGAGAGTGTAATAAATGATGTGGCAAGGGCTCACTCTTCATGAGAGAAATAAGTGAGTGACCAACAGAAGGGTAAGACCTTTACTAGGTTATTTCTTTCTGGTAATATAGTAAGAACTTTCTGGAACTTGCCAGTCTGAAACCAAGTTGATGAAGAAAACGGACATAGAAGAAGGATATACTTTTCTCATTATTGTACTCTTCATTATCTTCTAGTCTTCTTTCTCAAATGTCACTTTCCATGAATCCCCTTCTTTTGAATCAGTAACTCTAGTCATCCCTAGTGAAGTAACCACAGGTATTGCTTCATCCATCCCCTTCATTTGAGTTTTCTTTCTCTTCTTTGATCTCCATGGCTCTCAGATTGGACTCTGCTTGAAAATCTAGGACTATTCTTTTTCCTGGGAGATAGGAAAGCTGCATCCTGTGTAATAGGAACCATTCCCCTACACTCTTACCCCCATAGCCTGAGGTGGGAACTTTTTACTGTAAATTCAAGGCAGCACTCATAAAAGCAGTAGTGGCAGACTCACACCTGCATAAGCTGGTCACTTTACCTCTCTAGGTATTTTCTTTTTCAATTATAAAAATAAGAAATTGGACTAAAGAATTCCTTCCACTTATAAAGAAAGATCAGATTCTTTCCTAAAACAGGTCTCTTAGCTCCTTGAGAGATGGCCGTGTCTGTATTCCTTTGCAGAGTAGCATGCCTTTTACTTTAGTTACCCTCATGCTGAAAGTCTGAGAAATTGCTTTGTCATTTTTTTCTCTCTTTATTATTCCAGTTTGCTCTGTAATTATTCTTCCCTCTTTCAGTGCAGCTTATCTTCTAAACTGAGATTAATAATGTGCTCATTTAAGCTAAGTATATTAACTTTCTACACTCATCGCTTTCTTTTCTTGGAGCAGAAGTGCTGCGTCATCTTAGAAGAAAATAACATAACCTTTATCTATTACTTCAAATGTATTCCAGTTATTATTGCTGTGTAGCATACCACCCAAAACACAGTGGCTTAAGCAAATTCGGAATCTGCAATTTGAACTGCTCTCAGTGGGGAAGGTTTATCTCTATTTTACGTGCTATTGGCTGCAGGGGCTCAGCTTCCAAAACGGCTGGATCACAAGGCTGGATCACATTCCTCACATGATGGTGCTAGCAGTCGGGGAAGCTCAGGCAGGGCCAAGGGCCAGGCTCTCTGTTCTCCACATGAGCTTTTCTGTGAGCACTTCTTCACAGGAAACTTGGACTTGCTCATGGCATGGTGGCTGGATTCTAAGCACAAGTTCTCCAGATATAGGAAATGATAAGTACCAATGTCTTACCAACATGCAAATTATTTTATTTTAATAAAAATAATCTTTGATACCTTCTATATGAAAAGTTCTATGGCTTACACAGAAATACAAAGATGAATATAAAATGCAGGCTGCGCTGTCAGTAGAGTTTATAGTTCTGTGAGATAGTCAGGGAGTGATAATTGTGGATGAGCTGGTGTGTTCCAGAGGTGTGGATGAAGGGGTGGAGATACCAAGAGTGTTGAGTGTGGATTGAGAATGAAAGGAACCAGTCCCAGAATTTCAAACCGAGCTATTGATTTTGTAGTGTATGTGCCACTTGAATCTTCTATCCATGAATTATGTCTAAGGAAGACTTTCTCTTTAAATAATTGCAAAGAATGTAATTTCCAGTATAGTATATTAACATTTCAAAATAAAGCCGTCATATCCTTCTTTTAAATGTACCCAATAAAATCTACTGATTTGATTTCTACCATTGCATTGATTTGATATCTACCATCACTTGTTTAAAAAAATACAAAAGTTCTTCATTAATTTTTGGAAGTTTTACTCAGCTCTTTTATTCCTCTTTGAATTATTTGTATTCTGCTTTTCCCACAGAATTTTTTTCTAATGTTACATATTTTTATGCTTTAAAGTATTTTATTAATCATTCAAGTTATGACTTTGCAACAAAAGCAGTTTAAATTTAGAGTTGAAATATTTTTCTCCTGTGATTTTAGGCTCTGAATGTTACCTTTGTAAATTTTGAATTGTGCTGTGGTCAATAATTATTAATATATAACTGATTACAATAGCATAAGTTTTGATATTAGAAACAGCACAGGTAAAATTTTATTGGAACTGTGTATCTTGAACAACATGGGCTTTTCAATTTGTTCATATTTGTGGATAAACATGACTTTTGCTAGAATGAACTAGGGCTTAGTTCATCAATCCTTTTCCTTGTTTTATTTTTAAAGAAGCACTGAAAAATATTGTTCAAACAAATAAGATCAGAAAATCAGGAATTTTGTTATAACCATATGTAGAGTTCAGTGGTCCCTAAGACCACTCTTAGGTTCAGTAATTTATTAAGTCTCATAGAACTCAGTGAAAGGTGTTAATACTCATTTAGGGTTTATTACAACAAAAGGATACAAATTAAAATCAGCCAAGGAAAGCAGCATATCAGGCAGAATCCAGAGCTCCACATGTGGAGGTTCCAGGTGGAATTGTGGACAGCACTAAATTTTCGCAGCAATGTGTGACAGCAAGCACGAAGTATTGCCAACCAGGAAAACTCACTGGAGCCTTGGAGTTTAGAGTTATTGGGGGCTTGGTCACATAGATATGGCTGACTACCTCTGTGGACAACATTAGTTTTTAGCCCCTCTAGACATCAAGCTAGTACTACAAGTCAAAAGTCCCCCTGTATAAATCACATCGATAGCATATACTATCTGGCATCTTCCAAGTTCCCCAGGTAAACAAAGATACTCTTACCAGGCAAGACATTCCAAGAGTTTAGGGATTACCTCCCAGGAACCAAAAGCAAAAGCCAGCCCTCTAAACGAGCAAGATGAATTATTTACCATACGCCATTATCTCTGTTATTTGAACTCATTTCTGCAACATACCAAAAATTACATTGTAGCTTGTCATTAAAAATTATTTTAATAATCAGCTGACAGTTTTACTGAAAGCAAAGAATTGGAAGCCAACTGTCTTGCAAAGGAGATTTGTTACCCATTCATTAGAGCCCAGTTAGACACCAATATTTGGAAGTTTCCCTTTGGTACCCCAATAGTTTTACACCCTGGAGCAGTGTGTACCATAGTTAAATAACATATTGGTAAAAGGTAGCTTTGGTAAAGTGAGAGAAAGGCAGTTATGATAGGGGAGATGGGAAAGGAGGATAAGCTTTATACCTCTACTTCTGTGGTACTTGGGCAGATCAGCTTATAACTGAATAAGGGTTATTACAACACTAAATAGGACGTAACATACAGTAAGATATCAAACTGCACTATTCCTAAAATTAATCAGCTCTCTCCACCTTAGCCTCTGGTCTGTCTCTATTGGACCTGTTCCTGCTAAAATTAAAACCCCTCTCTCCTCCCTAAGTCCCAAGAATCCCAACATCTGTCTTTGCCCACTTTCAAAAGAGCCAAAAAATTAGCAATAAGAAATCAGAAAAATTATACATCTGAGTACTCAGGGAAGGGAAGCCTTTTTGCTTTATTAAATAGAAGACTTTAGTTCCCAATGGCTTCACCTTCCCTCTGGAAGAGACTCTTGATTCTCAGATTTATATAACTGAATGCCCCATTAGAGTTCTGTCAACAAGAGTTTAAAATGCAGATGTCATAACAACTGCTAAAAAGATTAACGTTTTTGGTTCCTGCTGCACATGCACAAAGGACTTGAATGATGCCCATTAAATTATTTAAGTAGGGCAGAGGCATGATCTAATCTGTATTTAGAACGATTATCCTACCAGTGGGAAAATAGATTGGATAAGGAGAGACTGGAGAGTGGGGATCAATTAAGAGACCTTTACAGTAGTCTAGGGGTCATGAAGATTTCAACTTGCAGCCCATGAAGTATTATTGGTTACTAGTCTTATGTGTAGGCAACAGAATGCTAACATTTGGTTTTTAAACTCTTTGTTGTGCAATGTGCATACAAAAAAGTACACATGTCATAAGTGCACAACTTGTTGAATTTTCAATGTTTATGTATTTTTCACCTTATCTATAAGTTTTATGATTCACCCTTTTTTTTATTCCCAGATAATTTTTATGGTGGGACGAGGATATCTATCTCCAGATCTCAGTAAGGTACGAAGTAACTGTCCAAAAGCCATGAAAAGATTAATGGCAGAGTGCCTAAAAAAGAAGAGAGATGAGAGACCACTCTTTCCCCAAGTAAGAAAAAGCTTTGTGATCTCTTAAAAGGACAGACTAATGTTCAGAAGCAGATTATTAAGCACTTTTTAGAGCACACAGTTTGTATGTCATGGATTTGGATTCCATGTGATTATGTGCAGACTCCAAATAAGTAAACACAAAGATGATTTTATAAAGGTTGAACAGTGGTATACCTAGAAAGTTGAGATCCCAATAGAAAATATTCAGAAAGACTTGGCTATGTCTTGCTATGGCTGGCCATTTTCAATCTTTTTGGTCTCAGAACACTTTACCCACTTAAAAATTATTGAAGACATCCCCAAAGAGCTTTTGTTTATATAAGTAATAATGTTTTAGAAATTGAAACTTAAGTTTTTGAACTGTTTTTAAAATATTTATAAAAATTTTAATTATAAAACCATTACATGTTAAATAATGTTTTTTATGAAAAATAATTATATTTTCCCAAACAGAAAAATTAGTGAGAAGCTAACATTGTTTTACATTCTTTATAATCCTCTGGGAAAAAGAAAAAGAAAAGATTTCTGGATACTCTGTTTTGCATTCATTATGTCGCAGTATTTTATATCATTGTAGCCTCTGAAAATTCCACTTAAAACACTTGTAAAATAATGACAGTAAAAAAGGCAAATAATATTTTAGTGTTATGATGAAAATACAGTTTTTCCACAAATCACACTTGGAGAACTGCTGCTTTAATTCTTCTTGTTGGTAAAATAAGCAGATTCTAAGCTTCCCTTTAATACTGGGTCTTTTTAAGGGGCATTTCCACCTGGCACAAAAAAGAAAAGGCAATTGTCAGTGCTGTCTGCCTTTCCCTGATTTTTAGAAATTTTCAGAAATTTTCCTTTGCTTTTTATCTGTTCATGTTGTAAAGCTAAAACCCTTAAATTAGTAACCTTTCAATAAACCTCACAAACTGGAATTAAATACCTTAACAAGCATAGAAAGTTTAGCTATAGTAGATTTTATAATATAAATTCAGTGTTTTATGATGGTATCAGAAAATGAAATGCATACATGAATTTCCTAGATTATTTTAAGTATCATTTTTAAATTTTCATTACAGAATCTCTTTTCACGCTATACACAAACATAAATTTCACATGACTAAAGATTTATATGTAAAAAACAAAACTATAAGAAATAAGATAAAGCAAGAGACAAAATCCAAAAATTACAAAGGAAAAGATTAGGAGGTATGATTACATCAAAAGTTTTTAAACTTCTATATAATAAAAGCAATATTGAAAGATAAACTCAGAGAAAAATAATTGGAGCATGTATAACAAAGAATAAATATTTGTGGGAGTTCTCTGGTGGTGCAGTCGCTTAAGGCTCCGGTGCTATCAGTGCTGCGGCCTGGGTTCGACTCCCATCTAGAGAGCTACCCACATACAAAAAAAAAGGCAAAAAAAAAAGAAAAAGAAAAAAGACAAAAAAAAAAAAAAAAAAAAAAAAAAAAAAAAAAAAAAAAAAAAAAAAAAAAAAAAAAAAAAAAAAGGAAAAAAAAAAAAGAATAAATATTTGTATTATACAAAGGACTTCTACAAATTAATAAGTAAAAGATAATCAATAGAAAATGAGCAAAAGATATGAACTGACAGTTCACAAAAGAAATACAAATGGAAGGGAGTTCCCTGATGGTGTAGTGGCTTAAGGCTTCGGCGCTGGTGCTGTCAGTGCTGCGGCCTGGGTTCGATTCCCAGTCAGGGAGCTACCCACGTACCTAAAAAAGTTAAAAAAAAAAAAAAAAAGAAATACAAATGGTGAATGAACTTAAGGTGTTAAGAGTTCAGTGACGATCAGTAAAACGCAGAGTAGCACAGTCATGAAATAACATTTTCATTTTGCCTCTCAGATTGGCAATAGCCAACATTGGGAACAATGTTGGGAAGTGAGAAAGAACCTTCCTTTTAAATTTTTTAACAATGTTGGTGGAATGTAAATTGGTTTGGCCTTTTGAAAGAACTTGATAGAACCCATAAACTTAAAATGGCATATACCCTTGATTCTGATAATTCCACTCCTAAAAATCTTCCCGGAAATACTGTTTCCAGAGTGTACTTCCACAAATATCAGATATGTTCAAGAATGTTTACTGTGAAAGGAAAAATTAAAGACATAAAGATCAAAATAGCTCTCTAAAGATGACATGGATATCAGTCAGGGAAAAAAAAGCAAGGCAGAAAAATATATAATACCACTTTAAATGGTGGTGAGTGTGGGGATGGGCTCAGTTTTCATATGTGCATGTTTATGCATAGGAATGGTCCAGAAGAAAGTATAGACTCTTTAACACCCCTGGAAGGTAGGACTTAAACTTTTCTGTATTATTTGAATTTTTATTTGTGTGTTACACTTGTAATTTTAAAAATTTTGTAACATTTCTTGCTTCTTTGCCTTCTTACACTAATCATTATTCAGATTGTAGTTTAACATTAAAAAGTTTTGGTAGTTCAGAATAATAATAATAATAATAATAATAATAATAATAATGGCTGCTAAAGTTTTATTGAGTACTTACTATATGCCAGGCATTGTGCCAACCTTTTATACATATGTCTCATGATTATGACATGCATTATCATAATGTATGCCTTCAAGTCATACCTATTTCTTGGTACCATAAAATGTGCCGAAATTCTACATTTTGTTTATTAGTGTATTTTTTGTAGAGTTTTCCTGTCTCCTTCTTCGCTCTTGGGCTGTCACCTGTCACTTCTCAGTCCAGTGCCACTAGTAGTCTGGGTCTTTAGTGTCCTACTTTTAATGATATGTGTGTAGAACCTTGCCCATTATTAAGTTTCTTTAAAGAATGAGTTGCTCTGATGGTTCTGTTTATGAAGTCATACAGCCCCAAAAGGGACGTGTGCTCTGAAAAATAGGCATGTAATTGGTTTTTAATTGTTTTGTTATTTACTGTTCCCAGGCTGACAAATTACCTAAAATAAAAGATAACTATGGGTTGTTTTCCACTTTCACTTTACAGAAATTAAAACTATAGTAGTTTGGTGATTTTATTTTTTGAGGAATACTCTCGGTTTCTTAAGTATTTTTACGGACATTTAGGATTATACTGAAAACAACGTAAGATTTCAGGTGTTTTCCTGTAAAGTATGATGGGACTCTTTTTTGCGGGGGAGGTGGGTAGTTCCCTGGCTGGGAATCAGCAACTTTTCTTTTCTTTTTTTGGTGGGGAAGGGGGTGATGGAACTCTTTAAAGAGTAATACCACCTAGATTTTCATTCTTTCTTTTTTGCTTTTTCTAGATTCTCGCCTCTATTGAGCTGCTGGCCCGCTCATTGCCAAAAATTCACCGCAGTGCATCAGAACCTTCCTTGAATCGGGCTGGCTTCCAAACAGAGGATTTTAGTCTGTATGCTTGTGCTTCTCCAAAAACACCCATCCAGGCAGGGGGATATGGTGCGTTCACTGGCCACTGAAAAAGATTAAATGAGTGAGAGAGTATAGCACGATAGGGACAAAGGAAAATGAACATATGTTTGTTTATATATTTGTTAAATAGAATAGGATATTCTCTTTTTTTAAAGGTGAACCAAAGAACACTTATGTTTTTAAAGACTGTATATAATTTTTTCCTGATCTAAAATTCATTCTTAGCATTGGATTTTCTACATGCAAGCGTTTTTAAAATGCATAGACATTGCAAAAAACTTGCAGTGCCTCTTCCATATGTTTTACTTCTTGTTCCAAGTTTGTTTTCTTGGTTATTCTAATGATTAAACTTCAATTAGACTTTACCCATGCACCTTTTGTCATTAGCTGTCACAAGTCTATTAGGGTCTCCTTAGAGCAGCACCACTTCTGTGCAGTGGGAAGTTAGCCTGTGTCAGGTCAGACACACCAAACAGATCTCATTTAGGAAGTCACTAACATTGAAAAGCTTATATTTATTCTTAATATTTTTTTCTATAATGATTTATTTTTATTACAGTTTAGAAAGTATGAATGTTCTTTTTTCCTTTAAAGCAGTAGACTAAATGTCTTTTATGAATTGTAGGTGCAGTTAACCAAAGCTGTTGCTGAGGACTAGTGTGTTTGACATGAGTAACATGGTTTAACTTTGGATTTGAAGTGGGGAAATGTTATAAATTGGAATTCCTTTAGATATGTCTTTAGATATTAATGATATCTTACCCATATGGAAGCTGAATTTCCTTCCAAATGTACTCTTTCCCCAAGAAAAGCTTCACAGAATCCTGTGAGAACTCTTAGGTTGGTTTGTTTTTCTTTTAGATATCTCTGGTTACCAAACACCAGGTAATGGATTTTTTTTTTTTCTTTTCTTTTTTTTTTTTTTTTTTTTTTTTTTTTTTTTTTTTTTTTTTTTTTTTTTTTTTTTTTTTTTTTTTTTTTTTTTTTTTGGCTTTTTGGTATGTGGGTAGCTCCCTGGCTGGGAATCGAACCCAGGCCGCAGCGCTGACAGCACCAGCGCCGAAGCCCCAAGCCACTACACCATCAGGGAACTCCATGGATTTTTTTTTTTTTTTTAATTATTACTTTAGCTACCTCTCGTGATGCCTGTTTTAGCATTTGCCTTATCCTCCATGTGTCTGATATAATTTCAGTGCTCCATATATTCTTTGCCCAGCAAGATTCTTCTACTTATTATGAATGAATGCTATTCTTTTTTTGTGTTCCACAGTATGAAGTATTTGTTAGCACTTTAACACTTATACTTTCTTGCATAGAGAATGACTGTAATGTGGCAGTTAATATATTCTTACTGTGAACCATGATCTTATCTGGGAGTCAAAAGTGTAAGAAGGAGCACTGCTGTCATCTTAACAAAGAATTGCTATCTCTACTTCAGAGTCGGCCTAGGGACCAAAGCCAGCCTCTTAAATATATCTTCATTTGTTCATTTTGAATTTGTGATGATTTTTAAATATAGCTGACAGTGCAGGTTTATTCAGGCACACAGACAACATCTGCATAAATGCTATCCTTCTTTGAAGCTAATAAAGAAGAAAATTGGGAAGACTTTGAAGTAATAGTAACTTAATTTTTGAAATACTCATTTTGTTTTAATAGGTTAGGTTTCATCCAGGGAAACCCTCAGTGACTTGTCATAACATTTTGCCCTCTCATTTGAGTAGAATAAGATGCCATTCATATTTTTAGAAATTAATTTATGACTTTCAGTTTAGGCAAGAGTAGTGAAAACAAGCATTTCTTATATTTTAAAAAATAATAAGAAAGACAATGTAACATGTTGGAAAAAATCTAAGTGCATAATTTCTAAATCCAGTGACAGATATGATTATTAATACTTATTAGATGGTGTTTTACTTATTCACAAATCGAATAGCAAGCAAGTAGCTAACAAAGCTTTAACAAAATTGACTTGGTCTGTGGAATGCTTAAAAGATTGGGCATTTTGAGGCATAAGAGTCAAAGGATCTTTTTATTGATGGTGTTATTTCTGTATTTCCCTGGAACACTTGCTTTACTTTTATCTTCCTTTCTTTTTTCCCAACACTAACATGTGCAGAGGACCCCACCACCTGTATTTTGAGTCCTTTCCTTTCTTTGTTTACCAGTCTTCTTTGCCAGAGGGCATTCATTGTTAAACTCTTAGAACTGCCATCCCATAAATATTGGAACATGCCTCCAAAGGATCACATAGTAATTCTCTTATTTCCCCTAGAAATGTTAGTGGAAGAGCATTAGAAATATAGGAGGTAAAATGTTTAGGTAACATAGATCTAGAGAAGTAGAAGCATTAGAATGATACATGGTAGTTTCCCTTTGTGTTGCTTGTTTTGTACCAAGTTTTAGATATACCCTCCAAATAAGAAAATCATTATATTCCTAACCATATGTAAACTTAATCACTTTAACTAGGTAATCGAAACAGAAGGGCGGTCATCCTTTTGTGACTGACTGCTTCTTTGATAAAACCTGAATCCTCGTATATTTTTATTAAAGTTGATTTCCTTCTTCAGGAGTCAGTCTTTTTATAAAGTTTATTTCACATTTTTAAAGTTCTTCTGTACTAGTCAATGATGAGGAATGAAATTAGTCTTAATTTTAAGTAATTTAGTTATCACAGCATTTAACCAAATGTTTCATGTTTATTTTCCTACATAACAGTATTGTACTGGCCATTTAAATACTGAACCAGTAGTTAAAATCATCCTCTCTAAACGGGTAACTGTTTCATACACCAGCTTAAATGGCCTTTCTCTCTAGTTGGTCACTCTCAATTTAAGGAAATGATCTACCTTTATTTTTTTTTAATCCAGTATTATGAAATGAGTACTTCATGACTAAAACATTTTGTCATTTATAATCATCTTATTTAATTGAGAATTATTGAGCATTTCTTTTTGTGTGTGTGTATGTGTGTGTTTTTGGGGTTTTTTTGCTTTTTGGTATGTGGGTAGCTCCCTGACTGGGAATCGAACCCAGGCCGCAGCGCTTACAGCACCAGTGCCGAAGCCTTAAGCCACTACATCATCAGGGAACTCCCTATGAGCATTTCTATAGCACTTTTATTTTACTAAATATTTCATCTCTCCTGTGATCATTTCTCTAAAGAATTTGAGAAATCTAATGTGTCTGCCAAAATATTCCTCATCCTTTTAAAACTTCCTGAAAGGTCACCACAAAGAAAGGATGGGACTTATTCTTGTTTCAAAGGATGGCCCCCTACCTGTAAAGCAGTGATTGATTTGTGTACCAAAAAAAAAAAAAAAAAAAAAAACCTGGATTTTTTCATAGCTTATTTTATCTTTAAGGGAAATTTTTATCAAACTATATATAGAGCAACCACTGAAGTACATTCAATCCTGGAATGAAGGGTAATTATTTAGTAACATCTTTTTTGGGTTTTTTTGTTTTTTTTTTTTTTTTTAATAACATTTTTTTCCTTTTTTTTTTTTGGTTGCTTTTTGGTATGTGGGTAGCTCCCTGGCTGGGAATCGAACCCAGGCCGCAGTGCTGACAGCGCCAGCGCCGAAGCTTTAAGCCACTACACCATCAGGGAACTCCCTATTTAGTAACATCTTAATACTAGTTAATAAAGCCTTAAGTTTTCAAATAAACAAACCATGATATTGGAGATGTCTAAAATCACAGGGTCTTCCCAAGTGTTCTCTGCCCTTTTCCTAAAGAAAGTCAAATGGAAAATGGCACTTAGGTTCTTCTCAGCCAAAGAAGAGGTTAAAAAATAAGTTTCATTTTGGCCTCTGAATGACTTTTCACTTAAGAGTTAAATTAATATTTTGAGATTTTCAAAGAAATCACAGAGTTTCTGTGTACTTCATGTCAAATAACTACACCCAAGCAGAGTTGACTCTTAACCAGAAACAAAATAGGGTGGGAGGTGGGATAATAGAGATTTCTAGATAGGCAAGAAGGAATAAGCAAGAAAAGATTTTTTTCCTCCCCAAAAGCAGATCCATTGCCTGTTACTTCCATTTTTTCCTTAATTTTCTCAATGACATCAGGGACATATATAGAAAGTTTATTGATCCCTATACTCCCATTTCTTTTGGTCTTTGTTTTTTGTCCTGGACCTGAAATCTTACTATGAAAAGAATTGCATTCTATTAGAAGCAGTAGACTGGTGGGATGATCGTTAGTGTTTACTTTATTGGTATTTCATTTGGACTTTGTTGGTAAAATTTTGGGCTTTGGGGGTTTTGAGATGTTTTTTATTTTTAAGACTAATATTCAGGTTTGTAGAATAGAGCATTATTCAACCAAATGGAGTATCTAATTGTAATAACAAATATGAAGGCTGTCCAAAAAAAATCCAACCATTGTCAATATAACGAGAACGGTCACATGGCTGGATACTTTCCAAATAGCACACTCATAAGAAACACTGAAAATTTTTTAAAGTTATGTTTTAGTGTGGTCTGTAAGATTTAGCTTAGAGTTTATCATTTTCTGATATTTTTCTCACTTAATAGATGAATTCTAACCATATCTTATAACGATTTCTGTTAAGTTAACTCTTGTTTTCACATCGCCTTCCTTTATTGAGATTTGGATTCTGCTAGGAGATACAATGACTACTTATCAGTATGTTGAAAAATTCTTTAAAGAAATGTGTTAAAATACTAGAAAAAATAACCTTCAAACCATAAGGTACTCAAACCATAAGCAAAGATAATGAGAATGTTTATATATTTCTAATCTCTCTTAACATAATACTCTCCAAGGTCTTACTTAGCAATTTGGCTTTTCCTTTTTTTTTTCAATCAGTGCCAAAGTTCCTAGTCCTCTTAACTTTAAATAGAAGGTAATGATTCTTTTAACCTTCCTTGATATTTTGACTCATAATACCTTGGTTAATTGCTTATTAAAAGGAAGCCTTAGATGGAAAGAGATAGTATCACTATCTGCAGCCCAATTGGTAGTTGTATTTGGAATTTGGAAAACAAATTATTAATTATTGGGAATTGTTTAGAAGCTTGTTAATTGTTAAAACTCTCGACTTTGAAGTCAGCGCTTTGCTGTGTGTTCCAACTCTGCCATTTTCTAGCTGTGAGATCTTGGTCAATTTATTCAACCATTCTAAACCCCATCTTGCTCCTTTGTAAAATAAAGCAATAGCACCTACTTCAGAGTTATTATGAGCACCAGATGCAAACATGTATAAAGTATTCAGTGAGTAACCTGGTATAGAACAGGCATTCAGGTAGTCACTAATATTATCAGTATACAGTCTGAGGGTTCAAGTCATCCAGCCAGTCGTCTGCAAGCCATTATTTGTTGGAACATGCCAGTGTTCTCTAGTAAATAGTTAGAATCTAATAGCAATTAGATAATGAATAGGTTATTCCTAGATTAAAGAAAGTATTCATATAAATGATTGATTGGATCCTCATCAGAAGCTGCTGTTACTAAAAAATGCTGTTAAGGTTTACTAAATTCTGATAGTTGTCAGTTATTAACCAATCCCCAGAAATTAACTGTAGCATATACAATAAGAGGAACAGACCTTTAATTACCCGTAAATGCTGTGGACTAAAATGATAGGTGAAAAATGATGGCGTGAAGCTTCCAAATTCAGTAAGTAAGCTAAAAGAGTGTCATACCTCAGACGGACTTTGTGCTATAAAGAATTCCTTATCTAAGAATAATGTTCAGTGACATGTGCCTATCTGTGTTATTTTGGTATTTTAAAAGGTGAATTGGGGGGTTCCCTGGTGACATAATGGCTAGGCTTCAGCACTCTCAACGCTGTGGCCTGGGTTCAATTCCCAGCCAGGGAACCACCCTAAAAAAAAAAAAAAAAAAAAAAAAAAAAAAAAAAAAAAAAAAAAAAAAAAAAAAAAAAAAAAAAAAGGCTAAAATGAACTAGAAAATGGAGGGTCTGGATTTTTTTTCCATCTGTCAAATATGTAATGACAAATCACTTGACCTTTTAATTTTATCATTCCTCCTTCCTTTCTAATATTCTAATAGTAGCACTTTAATAATGAAAATGATTTGCTGATTCAGGAGGAAAGTATTCTTCAAAATCAACAATTTTAGTTTCTGAAATATTTTGTTTATTGAAACTGTTTTCAGCTTGATTAGAACTATAGAATGTAAACCTCAACCAGCAAATTAGCTGCAGACTTGATATTTAATTGATATAACTGAACCCTTCATACTATATAAGTTGTCTCCTTTCATGAATTTCAGTCATTTTTGCTTTTTAAATTAGTGATGATGTTGCTAGATTTGTAACATACAGCTAGTCACTTTTCAGTGAGGTGTCAATGAGCCTTTTCTGTGTCTCTAGGTTATTTGAGATAACATTTTTAAAATTAGCTCTTGTCCTCCCTCTACAGGAGAATTTGCAGCCTTCAAGTAGCCACATCATCATGGCAGCATCTACTCTTATTTCTTAAGTCTTGTGTTTGTACAATTTGTTAACATCAAAATACAGTTCTGTTCCTCAAATCTTTTTTTAAAGATACAAAGTTTTCAATGCATAAGCTGGTATGGAACAGAATGAAATTTCCCATCCAAGAAGAGAGGGAAGAATGTTTTAGGAACCAGAATTCTCTGCTGCCAGTGTCTCTTCTTCAACACAAACACCACGTGCATACAAGTCTACCCACTCCCAGGAAGAAAGAGGAGAGACCCTGAGTCCTGACCTTTTGACAGTCAGGCATGACGGAAAGAAACTGCTGCTACAGCTTGGGAGATTTGCTATGGGGAGTCTGCCCGTCCACTTTGCCCTTCTAACCCCCAGATCAATATATGGCTGATCATCTGATGGGGCAGTTGCAGTCACCAAGCATTGTTCTCTTTCCTGTTCTGGGGTTTTGTTGTGGAGCTCTTGCCCCTAGCCACCACCCATTCATTTCTGAGGGATGGAACAAAAATGCAGCATGCCCTGTCTGTGTGGTGCATGGTCAGTCCTTGACAAACACTTACCAGAATGAAGCTCTTGTATATGAATGGGGGGTGAGAGCAGGGGAGGGGCTACATCCAGGTGCAGAGGAAAAGGGAGTGCTGCATCTTTTTCCTGACCCACCGGGTTTCTGGCCTTTTGTTTCCTTGCTCACTGAGGGTGTCTGTCTAACCAAGCAGGCTGGAAAGTGCTGGCACACATTGCCTTCTTTTCTCATTGGGTCCAGCAATGAAGAAAAGTGTTGGGGGACTTTTTTTCCCCCTCCACAACATAGCAGGTTCTCAGGAAAATATTTCTCCTAAGCTCTTCCAGTCACCAAGTACTTATGTGGCTACTTTGTCCAGGGCACAAAAATGCCGTGGCGGTTATCTAATTAAAAGCCTACAAAACTACTTGATAACAGTTTTGAATGTGAGACATTTATGTAATTAAATATAAGGTACAAGTTTTAAGTTCTGAGTTTCTTCTATTATATTTTTATTAAAAAGAAAATAATTTTCAGACTTAATTGAATTGGAATAAAATAATACCTCCCACCAGAATTATATATCCGGGAAAATTGTATTTTTGTTATATAAGCAACTTTTAAAGAAAAATCATTATCCTTTTCTCTACCTAAATATGGGGAGCCTTAGCATAATGACGAATATTTATAATTTTTAAATTAATGGTACTTGCTGGATCCATACTAACATCTTTGCTAATATCTCATTGTTTCTTCCAACTTATCCTACACTACATCCTACATCCTCTTTCTAGTCTTTTATCTAGAATATGCAACCTAAAATAAAAATGGTGGTGTTTCCATTCATTCTCTTCCTTCCTTTTTTCCCAAGCCTGGTCTTCAAAAGGTTGGGTAATTTGGCAGCTGAGTTCCCCAGGCAGAGAAACAGAGCAATTTTACATGTGTTACGATGTTAAGACTGAGGGAGGATATGTGAAGCCTAACATCATACTGTTTTTCTAGAAAACGCTGCTGTGGTATTAAGAACCATGTTCTTTATCTTTGTATAATGGAAACTATAACCCAGTCATAGCTTCCTTTGGCCTTTATTGAACGATGGTATAAGTTACAATAATGGCAAAGACAGTGACTCTGAACATATTAATGGCATACCTCCCTTATCATGAATCTAGAATCTCTTACCAGGATTTAGAAATGTAAATCAAATCACCTAGCCCAACCAAGCTATGTAGCTAAGGATCTGAAAGTAATTAGATAGGACCTATAAAATACACCAGGGAATTAAAAAGTGTTATTTAAAGATTTCCAACTGTAACTCATCCCACTTTCTATCCTTCGGCCTACTAAAGCTCACTCCCATTAGATTGATTTTTGCTAAAAATGCTGTGTTCAGAGAAAGGCCTACTGAAAATTCCACAGACTTGTAAAAGGTTGTCCCAGTAAAATGGAAAATACAAGTGTACTGAAGTTAGTAAATTTGAAAAGCAGTGTGTTCTTAAGTCGTAATGAGCAGAGCAGTATCTCAGAAAATTGAGCAGTTGCAAAGATGGAAATGGTTTATGCTGATTTGAAGAGCATCTTGTGTGCATAATGCAACCTCTCTTTTAAAAGCATTGTTTATTTTTCTTTTAAAATATATCTCCATCGATGCTTTTAAACATGCTCGTGTTTCCTTTACCAAGATTGCAGAGAGCTGGACTTGAACAGTAGGCACGTCCTGCTGAGCAGGTAGAGCCTGCTGGAGGCTCAGGTACAGGACTACCTCGGCGGCAGGGCCACCACAGGAACTGGTTATGGAGGAAGCTGAGCATTGGAGCTCTCAAAACAAAATTCAAGGTGATATACTTTTTTCTTCCCTTTCTTTTTTGGATAAGTTGCTATATCATTTGAAAAGGGGAACAGACTTGATCTCAAATGAAGCTGTGCCCAGAAGCCACACTCAGGGTACTCTTGAGAGATTTTCATAGAGCCCTTTAAAAATAAGATTTGAAAATTTCCCTTTTTGTTCTTTTTCCATGAAATAGTTTTTTTTCTCTAGTTTACAGTTGACATGAAAAAGGGGTTTCTTCTGAGTTTTACTTACTTTATTTTTTGATGTTTAACTACAGATAGACTTGTTGAGCTCCTAAGAAATACAAGGAAGACCTCCTTGTTTGTGCAAAGCACTTTATGAGTAATTTATATAGATAGTATGTGGCTGCTTCACTGATTACCTTGTAAAGCTGTAATTACCTGTCTTTTCTGTAAAGTGGCTGCAGTGCCTTCTGTAGTGTATTTTATTTTAGGTAAGGAGAGGTGAAGCCTTCTGGAAATTTTGAAGCAACCATAAAAGATTATTTTAAAAGATGTGGTGTTCCTGATGGACTTTTCATCATTAAACTACAGTGCAGGGTCTAGACTTTTGCCACTGAAATAATATTGACCAAAAAGTCATTTATAAAAGGGATTTGTGAATAGAAAATCCAATATGATTACTTGCAATTATGGGCACCTTAAAAGAAGATTCCGTCTAGATGTCAAATTCTGGTTCCTGAATATCCAGTCCCTGATTGTATATGAAATCTGGTAAGACATACTGGGGGCATCCTAGAAGATAAAATCCCACATAAAAAGTGTATGTGTTACATCCGTGTTGGTGTTGGAGAAGAAAGAGCAATATATAGTTAGTTACAAAAAAATAATTCAAGGCTTCAGCACTATCATCCTGAAACTAAATATTCCCTAGATTCTCATTGGGTGCAGTCACAGCTCTGTTTATGTTATCTTTTATTCATCGGACAGCATTGCCGCTGCTGCACACCCCTCTTCAGCTCTCAGCTACCCTCCCACACATCCACCCTCTAGCCCCCTGCAGGCCTCATCTAGCTTTAGTTTGAAACATATTGCAGAGTTCAGGTGATCTCTTCAAAAAACTACCTCCTCAGAATGAGGTAATGAATAGTTTATTTATTTTAAGATATGAAAAGTCAGGAGCTCTAGAACATGAAGGCGATTTAGGATTTTAACTTTTATGTGTACTTGTATTTGAGTGCTCGTTTTGTCCTAAAAGACATTATACATTTAAACAGTAATATTGAAAAATGTAGCTCAGAGTATCTGAATGTTGTTACAAGTGGTGCCAGAATCTTTTTAGGGGTACATTTCAAAATCTTAACCTTAAGTCAGTTGCATGAAATTAAATAGTTATGGTATCACTTCACTAACAATGATAAAATTTTAATTTTTAGTGGGCTTGGCAAGAAAGTACATCTTCATGAGTTAGCCACAGCTTTGTCATATGCACAGATATTCCTATAGAGAGACTGCCCAGCTGAGAGGGTAAAGAATATTACCCATTTTGCAAGATTCTCTTCTTTGTCCAAGTTGGCATTGTTAGTGCTAGAATATCAGCACCTTGAGGCTAGCACATTCCAACCATTAGGGTATTAAAAACAACAAGAACAACAACAAAAAACAAAAAACAAAAAAAAAAACAAACCACATAGCCAGACAGGGAAGGTTTACTTGAGTATGGACGGGAAATAGCTTACAGATCGTAATTGAAATGGTATAGGTGAGGCTCTAGAAAAATACCTTGACAATTTGCCAAATGATCTTACTGTGCCTTCATGATGCAATAAAAAAAAGCTAAAATTTTAGCAGAAATCAGTGATTTGTGAAGAGAGCAGCCACTCTGGTCTGACTCAGCTGTGTTATTTTTTAGAGTGCAACTTAGGCTGCAAAGATAAATGCACTAAAGAGTTTATAGCCAAAATCACATTTTAAAAAATGAAAAAACACACAGGTAAATTTTCAGTGAACGAAATTATTTTTTTAAAGCACATAATCCCTAGTATAGTCAGATGTATTTATCACATAGAGCAAATAGGTTGAAATTATAGTTCAGTGACATTTCTAGAGAAACTTTTTCTACTCCCATAGGTTCTTCAAAGCATGGAACTTTTATATAACAGAAATGTTTGACAGACATTTTAAGAAATCGCTGTAGTTTAGGGTTGAAGTACTGTATGCTGGGCAGCAGTTACGTGCATTAACTTGGTGAGAAAGAGGAAGGAAATTAAAAACAGGACAGAGTTTGATTTTATCACCTTCCAGAGTACTGCTGCCAGCGTGGACACTGCGTTTTCAGTTTGAAATGTAAACTTGTAAGCAGGACTGTACTTGCTAATGCTGTCTGGGGTGCTGTGGGGACAGGTGGAGTCCCTTAGCAGGGGGGGTTCCTTTATGAGGGGGCATTATTAGAATACTTAATAACCTGGCTAGTGAGTGTGAACTGGACACACTCCATGATATGCTTCTTGTATCTTGTTTCGTTCCAAGAAAGGCAATCTGCTGTCTTCAGCAAGCTCTCGATATCTCACTAAGGTTTATCACTAGTGGGCTGACCAGACGTACTATTTGAAACAGGACAGAAAACAACGGTACTGTCCCGTTTCAGATAGTATGTCTGGTCAGCCTAGTCTCACGGGGCTAAATTCAAGGTGTCAGTAGCCTGACCATACGTACCATTTGACATGTGACAGTACCGTTGTTTTCTGTCCTGTTTAAAACAGTACATCTGGTCAGCCTAGTCATGCCAGTAGGTTGTTGAGCACTGAGGAATACAGTAGCATCTCTGCCTTACTGGTACACTGGCTGGGGAGAATGAAGTGGCCAGTGTATTCATGTTCCTTGTTACTAGCTCTGGTAAAACTGCAAATACTAGTAAGGTATCAGTTCAGTACATCAAACAGTAAGCTTTGTTTTGTTCCTTTCAGATAACTTATTTTTACTTCTGTTTGGGCAAAGACATTTAAATGGAAATTCAGTCCATTTACAGTGTTGTCATTGTAGAAAAGGTAATTAACACTTTCTATCAGGTATTTTTAAGATAGAAGACAGAAACTTAAGTCCTAAAATCTTAAGGTAACAGTGCTTTATTTAAAATGCATAGGAAAAATTAGTACCCCCCTCAAAAAAAATATTTAAGTAGACCTTTTATTTCAGCATCACAACTTCAACTGTTAATTTAGCTTTAATTATATCAGTTTCATTAAAATGTTTCATTTTATTTAGCTCTTTGACTACAGTGACATAGCCAGTTATGCATGAGAACACAGCCAGTTGTATGATTTTTTTTGTGATACATTTTTAAAAAGAATTCTGTAGATTGAAGCATTCTTTGAAAACAAAGAACTGAAATGTGTTTATTCATGTTAGTATCAGGAAAAAACAAAAAGCTATTTGTGTAAACCTCCTGCGTCTCCTGACAGGTCATCCAGCACCTGTGAGCGGCTGGTTCTCATCAGCTTGTCTACGCAGGGAATCTGGCATAAAGTCCATTAGGAGATGAAGCAGAGGGTGGGCTCCATTTACAGGGGCGGAGATGGGGATTATGTGTAAGTTGCTTAGTACTGGATTTCTCTTGAAAATGTTTGTGTTAAGCTTTTTTAACCCATGTGTGTTTTGGTGGAGTATGAGTTACATAGGTGGAAACTTCAAACTAGTATAAGCCACAAAGCTCACAGACTAGGCACAAATATAGAGAAGATGGACCAAATAGGATGGGGGAGGGCGTAGGAGTATGTCTGAAAATAGGGGAAAATGGATGCGAGGGTGGGAAATAAACCAGAATTAACTGAAATAAAATGTAAGAGTGCAATAAGTGCTTTTTATTCTAAGCTGTGAACGGTTTTTGAAAAAAATCATTCCTTCCTCATACATTTGTGTATGTTCCATAGCTGATTATAACCAGCTATGTAAACATAATGCCTTTTTATTCATGTTAATCACCAACGTAAGTGGCTAACCTTTCTGTCTTATTTATCTCTGTGTTATGTTAGTTTACATGCGGGGGTGTGTGTGTGTGTGTCTGCTGTACCCTCTCCCCTCCGTTTGGAAGTGCACTCACCAGGTCCTGTTTCCTTTGGCCATGCTACACGTTAGTCTCGGTTTGGCCTTCGTGATATCACCTGATCTGAAGGACCATCACAGTGATAGACATGTTTCTGTGGTAATCTCATGTGTTGGTTGTACACTCTTACCCTTTCCACACTCAGCAATTGCTGCTTCTCCTAAAATAGAGCGTACAACAGGGGATTGAATTTGATCGTTCATTGACATGTTCCTTTGAATTCTCTTCATTAGTTAGGATTGTTCTTTGGTTCGGACCAAGAAAAAGGAAATCACCCCCCTTTTCATTTACTTTTTGATTTGAGGACAGTTCTTCTCTAAGGGAGAGGAGAAGGGGATCTATCACGTTTTAACCGAGGTGAATTAATGGCTCCTGGTTCACCACTCCAAACCTCATGGCAATTCATGCACATTCCTCTGCTCTCTTGCTGCCAGAGGTTCAGGTTTAGTTCACCTCCGTTCCACTCAACCATTGAAAAGGTTCTCATGGAGTCTGGGGTAAGCCCAGTGAAAAGGTGGGGACTTTTTAATTGTCCACAGACCTCTCTATACCTGCTTTGCAAAAATTACTATGGAGTAACTATTTTTAAAGCTTATTTTTCAATTCATAAAAAAAAAAAAACATTTATTTTCAGTCAAATGGATGGTGTTTCCCTCTTGTCCCTTAATCCTGTGTTTGCTTCCCCCCGCCCCCCCCCCCATTCTTCCCCACACCAACTTCTTGATACTTTGGTTCTCTTTCCTGCTCAGGTCCCTTCATTTGTACTTGGAATTTTTCTCATGTAAATTTGTACAATGGAAAATATTGTTCAGTTTGGATAGAAAGCATGAAGAATTTAATAAAAAGGATAGCTGAAATTCAGATTGAAGAAATTTATTTCTGTGTAAAGTTATTTAAAAATTCTGTATTATATAAAAGGCAAAAAAGTTCTATGTACTTGATGTGAATATGCGAATACTGCTATAATAAAGATTGGCTGCATGGAGAAGTCTTCATCCAGATTATTTTTCCAGCTCTGTCACATTCAGGAACAGCAGCAGTCAGGGTTTTCACCATTCTTCAGGCATTGGAGGGACTGAGAAATGTAGACTGTTGATTCATATATAATGTCCATTACTGCTTGATGGGCAGAAGTTACGTATAGGAGAAATGGTTTTAAAAACGTGTCAAGATGAATGCCTGCTACATTGTACCGGCTACACTGCTGTAGTGGTGACAGTCATTTGTCCTGTGATGAACACCCCCCCCCCCAATAATTTATGATGCTGTAACATGACTCCTCCCCTCTAGGGGCTCTGTTGAAGTACATGCTGTAATTGAGTCACTTAAGCAGTCTGACTGGAGAAGTTGCCCTTAAAATTGTATCTTTCAAACTTTTTTTGACACAACCTGTAATAATACATTTTCTGTAGGAACACAGAATGTGCATATATATATTTGAAACTATACAGACATGATTTATACTTCATTTTTAAAAAAATGCTTGCTACTTGAGTTGGTTTTATGCATTTGATGTCAATACCTGAAGACTAAAATGTACTGAGAGTATTTTCAAACTCTGTCTAATTACTGGGCAGAGTCTCCAGAAGAAAGGGAAACAATTTTAAACCTTCACCTGGAAACCTGTTTGAGAACAATGGGAAGGAAAAGGAGAGTCTGCGATGGCACATACTTGAGGACTCTGGCTTCTGGTCCTCATGCCCTTCTAGCTAATCACAAAATGCTGACCAGACTCAAGTATTTTCTCTGAACTGCAGTCTTCTCATTTGGAACATGTAATTCTATAATACAAACGCTTTAGAAACTCATTTTCTAAATAACCTTCATACATGATTACAAAGAATAACTGTGGCCTTATTTTTAAATAATGTATTAGTCTGTAAGAGATTTTCCTTAAAATGTAGCCCAGGATTGTGAATGCTTTAATTATTGTGATAAAATTCTATTTTAAATAAGCCTACCATTACTGGCTTCCCCAAAATTTTATCAGAAGCTGTAATAATTGCACCTGCTGTCTGGGTTACATAGTTCTCATAGACGCATGAAATATTAGAGCGGAGTTCTTAAAGATAATCCGGTCTAGGAGTTCCATGATGGTGTAGTGGCTTAAGGCTTTGGCGCTGGCACTGTCAGTGCTGCGTCCTGGGTTCGATTCCCAGTCAGGGAGCTACCCACATACCAAAAAGCAAAAAAAAAAAAAAAAAAAAAAAAAGATAATCCGGTCTAAAATCCCCTATCAGTTACTAAACGTGAAGCCCCAAGGCTGACTTACCTAGGTTCAAACACAGCCAGGACTAAACGCCAGGACTTGTTTCCAAGATCAACACTGTATTTTAGATTATTTTGTTATGATCATGATGCCTATAGTGAAATTTAAATAGAAATGGGTATTGATTTCATGAGTTCATAGCTAGATATGGATGTCATGTGAGGCATACTCCATTTGCCCCTGCTGTCTTCACTAATGAAGCAAGCCACTGCTCATGTGGGTGACAAAAGGTAAAGATCCAGCTGCTAAGACAGGTCAGCAGCAGCTTGGACAGCTCCCACTTCCTCCACTGCGAGCCTGCATTTCCCACAAATCCACACTTGCAACCATGACCTATCACCCTCATCTACTCCCAAACTCCTCACCTGCCAGAACCCCACTGGACTTCGAGCTCCTTAAACGTGGTGACTTTGGTCCCAGCCTAGACTCTGGTTCTTGCTGTCCTGTGTCCCTAGAGCACTCTTTCCTCAGACCTCACACAACTGGGTTCTTTGTACTTGTTCAGGTTTCAGCTCGGATGCCTTCCCTGTCAACCCAAAAAACCACCTATCTCTAGCACATCCCCCTCAGAGCACTTAGTAAACCTTACTTGTTCTTCTCTTCCTAAAAATCTAAGTTCTCTGTGAACAGATCTTACCTGTCTTATCTAGCATGGTATTCACAATACCTAGATGGTCAAAAACCTAAATTAAAATATGAACAGTTAGGCTTGCAGGCAAGTCATTAAGACACTATATATGGCAGATTTTTATCTGTGGATAGAGGAAAATTCTCTTACCAGAGCTGTGATGCTACTGACAGTTGGAAAATATTTTGAAACATTTTAGAAAAAAGAATATTTTATTTCACCCTTGTCTCCCATTCCTCCAGCCCTAAGAATTCCTAGTTAGAAGTGTCTCATGAGTTCCACAAGTGGCCACTCAACACAGTGCCCAGTCCACGAGAGCTGTGCAGACACACTAAATGGACTGCCCTGACCTCTAACCTCTGTATACTTAAGGGCAAGAATACACCCGCAGTAGAGAAATGGCAAGAGTTTTCACATTAACTATCAATATACTTGTATGTATGACTAAGACATTAGCTAAGGAGGTAGGCAGTATGACACTAGTTACATTGGGGTCTGATCCAATGTCACCACTTATCAGTGTGTGACCTTAAGCAAGTCACTTCATCCCCTTGGGCTTCGAGGTCCTCACCGATAAATGGGGCTAACAGCTATCTGCCCCATGGGGTGCCCAGGAAGATCCATTGGCCAGTAACCAGTTAGCAGAGCGGATGGAAACACAGAAACCAAAAACATCCATAACTCAGTTCCCCATTCTTGACCAAAACACTTTAATTTACAACTTTAATATACAATATGAAGTCCATAATTCCTTGACATTCTCACCTGGCTCCTGCAGGAAAACAAAAGTGAAAAGTTTTAAGTACTTTTATTTTCAATAATTCACAAGTCTGTTCATTCAATGATTCAAGCATCCACTGAACACCAGTCACGTGACTAGCCTTGTAGAGAAGGGAAACAAAATCACCTTGGCTCGCGACAGGGTTTACAGTCTAAGTTACTAAAGCAAAATAATGATTGTATGTAAGAATGTTGGGGAAACCTGTAAGGCAGGAAGAGGTCGGTGCTGGCATGTCGGTTAACATGGGGGAGCAGCAGGAGGCCTGGTAAAGACTATCCATAACAAAGCCAGAGACACAAAACAGCCTAACTGCCTGCCCTTGGCTGACATTTTTCCATCCCCCTCCCTTGGCACCCAAAAACTGCTGTAATTTTCATATCAATAAACCACTTCTAATTAAAATTACAAAGGCAATACTAATAATATGACTTAATGGGAACACTCAAATATTACTTAATGCTTCCTATGTTTTAAAACAATTTCTAAGGCATTCTGCATGATGGCAGTTATAACTGTGTAATGATTGATTTAAAAATATGTTAAATAAGAATGTCTTAATCCCTGACATTCTTGTAGGGTTTGTAGGGAAAGGAACTCCTCCTAGTACCTTCCTTTTGAAAGCAGAAAAACCGACTTCCTGATATGGAAAATTAAAAGGGTCATCATCTTCTACTGTTTAAAGAGTTCATTTCCATGCAGTTCCGTGTAACATTCCTATTTGCACTTCCATGTAAATGCTAAGGGTAGAACACTAGTACTTTTGCATCTACAAACATACATTGTGAGCTCCTATCTGTCCTGTCCACCCCTGTAATCCCTATGTAGGGTTGATACGTAAAAGTCTGATGGAGAAATGGGACCCTAAACTGTAACATAACTTAGGAAAAAAGAATTTTTTAAAAACATACAGTGAAAAGGAAAATTAGAGTGGGGGGTGGGGAGCAAATGTGAAAATACTAAAGGCAGAAATAGTTAATTGTCTACATAGTTAATTGTTCTTCATACTGTTAGAAAATGCACTGTTGCTTCAGGACCATCATAGGCACAAAGTCAAAACATGTTAACTGACAAAAGGCAAATATAATTAAAACAAGAGGGGCATACTCACTTGTAAGAGGTGAGTCTGCCCTTTCAGTCTTCATCGTCGGGAGGAATACCTAACTCTTCATCCGTCCACTGGGAAGGGTCAGGGTATGGGAAGTGACCCTGGTAACATCATTAAAAACGTCAAGAATTTGTACTCCACAGGATTACACTTAGAAAGAAATTCTGAACAGAAAAAACGTCACATACACAGCCCTTGGCATGCCACAGTAACAGATTCTACCACTTTTAACTATTGCATGGTCCCGCTGTTCTTAGATCCATGCAACATAAGCTGTGGCCTGAACTCCGAGCCAGCATCTGAGTATGTGTTTGTGACAGAGGGTAGGGGGAACAGAGGCAAGAGACTTCAAAGATACCCCCATCCCAGTGGTGTCAAAGCCCTGGCAAAACAGGATGAATGTCTCAACTGCCCTGTCATTCCTGCTGGGAGATCTAGGAGCCTCAGAGGGGCTCGTTCATCACTGACGGGCACAACTAGCTGCATCCTCCTCTCACGGCAAACAGCCATGTACACTCCTGACAGCTGACCTACAATGAGATAGTGTCCACATGCTGCCAGTTCAGAGACACTAGGCAGCTCCTTCCTGGGCAACAAGGGTCCAGAGAAGTTCTAAGAGAAATGTGATATTTATCAACTGGATGCTTCTAAAACGTGTACACCTTGCACACCGTTTTAACATTTTTTTTCCTACTCTAAAATTTACTAAAATTGCAAGTATTCTGCATCAACAGGCACAGATTTCAGCTGCTTAAAGCCATCATTTCCTAGAGAACAGGGTCTCTGCAAATGCAATAAAAGCTCAGTTGAGGATAATGACATGTTAGAAAGTCACCAGGCGCTAACTTCCCTCCTCAAAACAAATTAGTCGGCATCCGTCCCACGCCAGCCTGGGTGCCTTGGGCCTCTGGACAGACTAGATGACATTCGTCATTTAAAGCAGGCATGGGAGTTCCCTGGTGGCGTAGTGGCTTAAGGCTTTGGCGCTGGCACTGTCAATGCTGCAGCCTGGGTTCAGTTCCCAGCCAGGGAGCTACCCACATACAAAATAAATAAATAAATAAAGCAGGCATGTCCAACCTACAGCCCAAGTCCCAACACAAATTCTTAAAAAATTACGAGATTTTTTTGCAACCTTGTTTTTACCTCATCAGCTGTTGTTAGTGCATTTTATGTGTGGCCCAGGAAAGCCAAAAGGACACCTGTGATTTAAAGGATTTAAGTGTGAAACTTAACCCGCCAATGAACACCTACTTCAGAAGGTAAAAGAATGAGTTTCTAGTCTCCCTCCAAATATGGCAAATCAACACAATCCATAAGACAAGGACCACCTACAAGTGCATCTTTGAGTACAAAAGGTGAGAGATACTAAGTTTCATTAAATAACAGGATTCCTGCATACACACAGGAGAACAAGATGAAGGGATATACAGTAGTCCCCCCTTGTCCATGGGGGATACGTTTCAAGACTCCCAGTGGATGCCTAAAACTATGGATAGTACCAAACCCTACAAATACTATGTTTCATCCTATACATACACACCTTTTCACTCAAAGGAAGTAATTCACTGCTTCTCTTTGGTGTATCCACATGGCCAACATCACTACTCTTGCTCTTTGGGCCCATTGTCAAGTAAAATAAGGGTTATTTGAAAAACACAAGCACTGTGATACCATGACAATCACTCTAATAACCAAGATGGCTATTAAGTGACTAACAGGCAGGGAGTTATGTACCGTGTGGAGACGCCAGACAAAGGGAGGGTTCATGTCCCGAGTGGGACAGAGCAGGATGGCATGAGATCCTATCACACTACTCAGACGGCATACAATTTAAAACTTATGCACTGTGTTCACTGTATTTCGCTGTGTATAACGCGCATATTTTTTGCCCAAATTTGTGAGGGAAAAATTAGGATGCACATTATACATGAGTAGTTCTAATTCCGTATCTATATAAATGTTTTTAATTCTTTTATTTATGCTTATGAGTTAAAAGTAACTCTAGAAATCAGTAACGATATCCATATGTAAATAATATCCCGGAATATGATAATCAGATGTTTTTATATAATAAAAATTGTATATATAAAATTTCTTGTACCTTGTATGTGTTCTTGTGTTTTGTAATTATTTTTACATAAAATTTCTTGTACCATAATGTTAAAAAATAAATGCTAAAATTCCTTTATAATACAAAAACGAGTACCTAAATATAAACAAATAAAAATTTTAATTAAAAAATTGAAACATATTTTTCCCTGAAAGTTTGGGCCAAAAACGTGGGCGCACATTATACACGGCAAAATACGGTATTTGTGGAATTTTCCATTTAATATTTGCAGACCAAAGTTGACCCAGATAACTGAAACCAAGGAAAGAAAACCATGGATAAAGGGGGGACGACTGTACCCAGATAGAAAAAGTTTACAAACAGAAGAAAGCTAAGCAATTACTATTTCTCCCCTTCCCCAGAAAGAGGCATGTCCCACACGCACCAGCACCGCATCCGAGTCGTGCCAGAACCGCCACAGGATCCAGAACCACATGGTTGCACTGAAGAACTCAGCCTGGATCACCTGGGACCTGGTGAGCTGCGGGAACTGCCTGTACCTGGGCTCGATGTGCACGCCGCCACCACCACTACAGGACAAACAGAACAAGGTAAGCACCTTGCTGTATCTTCAAAGTATTAAGTCATCCAAAACTTTTGAGTTACATCCAAAAACTATACATTTCTCATCCCCTCCATGAAATACAGAATGATTTCCACAATTCCTCAAAATATTTGTTTTCTTATTAGCTTACTTTAAACCTATGTATAATAGCAGCAATAACTGGCCTGAATTGACAAGAGGCTAACTGTGGTTTTCCTTTATTGAATATTCATATATCCAGCAATATGGAATGTGTTGATAATGGGGTAGTTGCCCCAAGAGTTTTGCTTAAGGGATTGTGAACTTGTAGTAGTAAGTTACTAGCTTATCTAGAAAAATAAGCAAATTAATTTTGTTTTATTTAGCCATCTATTTCAAAGGCAAATTATGTTCTCTGCTCTATTGCAGTCTTCATTAAAAGACCACTATGAGGGAAGATTCCCACCCCCCAAAAAACCGAATTATCTTCTGGAGGACAGGCCCCGTGTAGTACAGACTTCCCTGGCTAGGTGAGTGTTCTAGGAGCCCATCTGCATCCGTGTCCCGGCTGGTGGTGGTCTGAGGCTGCGTTCAGCTTTAGTAATTTTTTGGAGATTCTATGTGTTTGCCCATTTCATAATGGTGATTTATACAAACAACGTGCAGCATGACAACAAACCTGCCCACACCTTGAGGAGTGTTTCAGCGGTGTTTGACCAAAAACAGAATGACCCCCCATGCCCCGCCCTCCCTGTTCACCCAGTCTTGTCCTGAGCGACTTGTTTCTCTGGGTGAAAAAAAGTCCTCAAAGGGAACCATTATGCTGCTGGGGAAGAGGTGAAACAAAAGAATGGCAGCACTAAAAGGCATCAAAATGGACGAGTTCAAAAACTGTTTTGAGCAGTGGGAAAAAGCGTCTCAATAGGTGTATTGCATCCAATGAAGAGTACTTTGAAGGTGGCTGAAGTGTCAACATGTAAGAATTCTTTTAAAAAGAATACAGGGAGTTCCCTGGTGGTATAGTGGCTAAGGCTTGGGCGCTTGTCAACGCTGCGGCCTGGGTTCGATTCCCAGCCAGAGAGCTACCCACATTAAAAAAAAAAAAAAAAGTGTGACGTAAATCGTGGATCACGAACAACACATTAATGTAAACTTCTGCCAAATAAAAATATTTTTTAAAAAAATTAAAAAGAATACACAATTTTTATAAATAAATTCCGGGGTTTTTCAGATCCTACCTCGTATCAGAACATTTAACTCAGGTATAGAATTTTTTTGCCAGTTGCTTGACTTCTGGTTAACGGAGAGTCTACTTACATTTATCTGTCATCTACCAATCCCCATGGGTGCTGGTTAACTGAGTCTACTGTAATATAATTTGTACTCAGTAGGGCTACTTTCAAGTCTTATTCAGCAGCTATACCTATGCTATTACACAGAAAAAAAAAAAATTCCCATATAAAATGTGAAAGAATCAGCTTGTAAAACAATGTTCTCTGGGGAGTTCCCTGGTGGTGTGGTGGCTTAAGGCTTTGGCGCTGGCACTGTCAGTGCTGTGGCCTGGGTTCGATTCCCAGCCAGGGAGCTACCCATATACCCAAAAGCAAAACAAAAAAAAAACAAAAAACAAACAATGTTCTCTGAATACCTTTACCAAAATTGCACTAAAATGTGCTGTAGATTTGTGAACTTTAAAATTTCTATGGCTCTTCATACATATTACATAGTACCCTTCTTATTATTCTCTCCTACCCTAAAAGATTATTGTTATTATTTATTGTCTATCATGTGCCAGGCACCACATACTAAGCATTTTATATGCATTATCACTTAAATTTCATAACCATCTTGATAGATAGAGCCTTGAGGACATTGGAATACTGTTTGATGCCAAAGTCTAAACTCTTAAATATTGCCCATAAACAAACATTAATAATTTTCTCACTGATTCAAAGACACAACTCCTAATTAGAATTCCTATCAGCATGATAGAACCAATGTTACCACGCTGAAGTGATAAATTCCATTTTTATGTAAATATTTATCAAATATGTAACACTTTTATTTGGGAGGCTTTATACAAAATACTACTATTAATTAGCTATGGATAGTTTAAGAGGTGGATTTTATTCTTTTTGCACATGTGTGTGTGTATATATATATATATATATATATATACACATAGTTATGTATCCTTTTTTACAGTGACATATTACTTTTAAAACGCCCCATAAAAGGCCCCATCAAACATCACTGCTTTAACCTAAACAAAATATCATACTGTTTCTGTAATGCCTTCATATGCCAATTCCATTTAATAGTATTTATTCAGGCTCTATCTGTGTACACAGATGCACTGTAAAAATAATGGGGTGGGAATTCAATGTATTGTAGTAACTTCCCCTTTGATAGGTTGTAAATGCTATCTAGTTATACAGGCCCATGAGTTACACTCAATAAAATAAGATTTGAGAATTACGGTTCAAATCCATTTCCAGGAATTCTCCACATTTCATTACTGCTAGAGTGACATGTTTTATCTTTGACTTGAAATAAGTGGGTCATTGACTGCAAGGTGGAAATCTTTTTTGAAAAAAGATCTGAACCCTGTAGACATTACTCATTCATAGGGTTGCCAGGAGTTGGAGCCAACTCAATAGAACATAACACACACACAGTTAGAGAAAAGAAATGGATGACATAATGATTGCCATGATTAAGGAATATAAAGATTCCTCAAACACTTAATTGACTATGTTTTGTTCCAAACCTGGTTATTAACTGCATTATGGAAAACTAACAGATATGCTGAACAACCCTCCAAACTGAAACAACTATATGAAATTTTAAAAAAATAATAATTAATACCTCACTGACCAGGCAACCAAGGAAAAAATCTAGCACAGGCAAAATCTAAGTAAAAACAAGGCCTAGAAACTATGCAAGGGCCAAAGCTGGCATTCATCCTGAGGGTTTCTGCTTTTCCCCCAAGTCCTTGACCCTCCACCTGGACAGCTACATGGCATTTGGGATAAAAGGGACAGGGGAGGGGTTCCCTGGTGGTGTAGTGGCTAGGCTTTGGTGCTCTCACCACCGCGTCCTGGGTTAGATTCCCGGCCAGGGAACCAACAACAACAACAAAAGGGACAGGGGATACAGCCTGGGGCCCACCCAAGATGAGGAGTCTTAATTACTAGACCCCGGAATTCAGGTTGCAGCCCCACGATATAGGGTAAATGGGAAACAAACCTGTCATGGAGAAGGGAACAGGAATTTGTGGCCAGTCCTCAGATGGTTTGCACCCAAATTCACACTACCTGAGTTGGACCTGTGTGGTTGGTCCAGAACACCCCCAAGAATTTAATTTAAAGTGATCTTGGATGATAGCACCATTGAGAAGCAAGATCTAAAAGAATTCTGACAGATAAACTTTCAGTGAAAACAAGCTCACAGTCAAAAATTGTAAGAAAATAAGACCCGATGTGTAAAAATCAGCAAAAGAGACACCAATGTTAAATCTACAAGATGTATAAAATGGATAATTTTAGGGGTTCCCTGGTGGTGTAGTGGCTAGGCTTCGGTGCGCTCAACACTGCGGCCTGGGTTCGATTCCCAGCCAGGGAACTACTCCCCTCCCCAAAAAATGGATAATTATAATTTATAATACAGAAAATAAAGTAAGTTATTTTTAAATAAATGTGCAATTAGGAATAAGAAACAAGAAACTGTAAGTCAGTCCGGTCTGAAAAAGCCAAATACAATTTCTAGAATGCCTAACTGGTGTCCCATAAGGAGAAAACACAATGGGGGAAAAGCAATATCCAAAGAAATGATGGCGCTTCCAAATCAGGATTTTTAAGTGTCGAGTTTAAACACAAAAATGCACAAGTCTCTGTGAAAGTTGTTTTTAAAACAAACCAGATCACGTTATCTTGATGTTTTAACACATTTGCTTCAGATGACTCATATATGGGTTGAAGAACCACTGATAATCACAAGTTGAAAAGTATAAATTATTAAACAGCAAAGTTATCTACCACTTTCTGCAAAATTTTTCTGAAAAATATCAGTTCATTAAAAAAATGAACTGATTTTTTTTTTTTTTTTTGCTTTTTGGTATGTGGGTAGCTCCCTGACCAGGAATCGAACCCAGGCCGCAGCGCTGACAGCGCCAGCGCCGAAGCCTTAAGCCACTACACCATCAGGGAACTCCCATAACAGGTTTTCTTGCACCCAGCATAACAGCCAAGTGCCATGAACTCGCCCCCGGTCCAAGTGTCACTCTGCAGCAGATGCCCCAAAGTGAATGTGTTGTCTCTCATGGCTTCCCATCCCATTTGCCTTTTGTCACCTACAGGCCCTTCCTAATCTGTCCCCCCTTTTTCTGACCCCCCCACATCTACCACTGTCCCCTCTGCTCACCCCACACTCCAACCTCATGGGCTTGCTGGCTCATCAGCAGCACACAAAGCCTCTACACTTTGGGTCTCTGCTGTCTGAGAGGCTCCTTCTGGTATCTTGGCATGGCTAGCTTCTCATCACTCAGGTCCTAGTTCAAATCAAATACTCAGGCATGCATTCCTACATCATCCTACATACAGTAACCCACCCATCCCCACCCCAGGCACTTCCAGATTAACCCCCTGCTCTGTTTTCTTCATGCCACTTAATAATACCTAAACATGTTCTCTTTTCTACTTGTGTCCTCTCCAGAATGGCAGCTCCGTTATCTTTCTGGTATTCTGCTCTATCCGCAGCATCTAGAATGCATCCTGGAATTCTAGATGGATGCTCCATAGACACTTAGCACTAACACTGTGAAATCAGTGTGTGTTATGGAAGACCCCAGTGAAGAGGAGCATCCCCCAGTCTCTCCATGCAGGGTCAAGGGCTATTGCTGGTGACTCTCCATCACTGCCTTTGCTTAGGTCACACAGACCTTTTCCTTCTTACCACTGTCCCAGCTCCATATTCCTTATAGACATGTGACTTTAGGCAAGTCACTCCTTTAATTTCCGAGTCTCAGATCTTTAACAAGTAATATCTGTATGGATCTTACTAGGACAAGCAACTGTCCTAAAACACTTTAGAAAACTGTAATTCATTTAATTCCCCAGAAGTGAACATTATCCCCATTATATAGGTGACAAAACTGAGGCATGAAGAGATCAAAAAGGTCCTAACAGCTGGAGTGTGGCAGGCATTATCCTGCCTTGCCTCATCCTGCCTTGCCTCTTGGTAAAGTGTGGATGATAGTCTAAGGGGCCTCCAACACCACCTGGAAAAATCCAATGTAGTATTTTCAGTCCTGCTCATCAGTAATTTCCTCAGTATCTCAGTATCGTTAGGTGTCAGATCCTCATAGTTGCTGTCATTTATTTGAACCATTGGTTCATTTACACAGGCCCCTAAACTTTCCACCTCTGTAAGAGTGACAAGTTTGTCAGGTGTAGTGTCCTGAATCTCTCTGCAATGCCAACTTGTTTTTGGCAGGTGTGTCCTCCCTCAGCATCCCAGCACTATGCTTTCACATAGGTTTCTTGGGCTACCTGCCTTCCCAGGTGACTCTTTTGCTCACTCTCTTAAATTCCGGTGTTGCAAGAGTGAACCCTAATATAAATTGTGGATTTGGGTGGTAATGCTGTGTCAGTGTATGTTCATCCAGTGTAATAAATGTACCACTGGGAGGAGGGGATGCGTGTGGGGGAGGGGATATGGGAAATCTGCACCTTCTACTCAATTTTGCTGTGCATCTAAAACAGCTCTAAAAAAATAAAGTATATTATTTTGAAAAATAAAAATTCTGATACTGCCCAAACATCCACTTTTGGCTCTCTCCTCTTCCCACCCTTCCACACTCTCTCTGGGTGATCGCCTCTACTCCTGTGCATTGGAGAACTAATTCTCCACCCTGAAGCCCAAGTGATTTTTCAGGATTAAAATCTGGCCACGTGACATCTCTGATTGAAACCTTTCAACTACCGCTACTGCCTGTTTTAAATTCTTCAGCCAGGCATTCGGACCCTCTACCACTCCCTCCCTATACCCTACTGTTTTCAGCCTCACCTGTGTCACGCTAGACACTTCAAAACGCACCGTACAGGTCGCTTCCTAGGCCGGGACCGCCCTCGCTTCCACAACTGCTCTCGCTTCCAGGAAAGCTCTAAGTTCTATCCATATCCAACGATGAATTTCCCAAGGGCAGGCTCCCTTGGTGCAGGGATGGCCTGACACACAGTGTTACATACCTGCCAGGCGAACCGCCTCCTCCCGCCCCCACTATACCCCGAATCCCCGGGACACCCGCGTCGCGGAGCCAGAGAGAGGCACCGCCCCACGCGCGGTCGGACTACAAGTCCCACCATGCCTCAGGGGATGGAGGTCGTTGCAGCGCTCGGGATTCGCCCCAGGCGCCCGGCGTCAAGGTGAGCGCGTCCCGGAGACTGGCGCTTTCAGTCAGAAGCTGGCGAAGCCCCCACCCGCGGCCGACACTCACTGACGGACTCCTCCGCCTCCAGCCTCCCGCGCACGGAGGCCTCTGAAGAGGCGGCCTCCACCGCGAACAAAAGGTGCCACCCGCGTCAGAGCCGACATGCCAGCCGCGTCCGGACAATCGTCCCTAGTCGCCCCCCGCCTGCACGTCACTTCCCCCCGGTGCCCCGCCCCGGAAGTCGGCGGCGTCACCCAGTTCCCAGACGGGGACGCCTGAAGGGGAAAGGAAGCAACCGTTCCCGTCTCAAGTTAGTATCTGTCCCTCCCTTGTGGTCATCGCGCTCACGGAGGGACCGGGCGTGTATTTCCATTTGAAATGGATCACTTGCTAAGCTTTGAAAATTTCACAGGGTCACAAGTATTAAAATAGGGTATTTATGGAGAGAAATGTAAACCTGAATTTAGGGATTTGAGTGCATTTGAATATAACTGATACTCCTACTTCTGTGCCGAGATAGGGGTTTCCATGTGCCTGTAAGGGGAAACCTCTCTCCCTGGAGTTAAGCTGGTGCTGAGCTGTCCACACCCTTCTGAACCACCTATTGACTGACCCTCTTGCCCTGTAGGACTCTCTCCCCTGTCCTCCTGCCCTCCTAACCTCTTAGTAAATAAATTAGAGGAAAAAATCCACTATTTACTGGATGAAAGTTGACTTTCCAATTCACAAACAACAGTATGGCTGTTTTTGGGCTTGCAGTTACCACTTATCTTTTGTGATAGGTACAGTCCACTAAAATAAGAAATTCGTGCCATGAGTAGTACAGGGTTTGCCATTCTTCCTAGGGAACTCGCTGCCTAAGCAACACAACCGCCTTGCTCCCAGCAAAGAACAATGCTATGATTCCAAGGCCACACACAAAAAGCACAGCTTAAACAAACAAAAAAGCATTCAACTTGGAGTCTGAAGATAGCTGGAGTTCAGACATCAGCTCTCCCAATTGTTACCTCTATGAATTTGGACAAGTCACTTTACTTCTCTGAGCATCAGTGGCATTCATCTGAATTTGAGTCATTTAAGATAGTACAGGGTTTGCCATTCTTCCTAGGGAACTCGCTGCCTAAGCAACACAACCGCCTTGCTCCCAGCAAAGAACAATGCTATGATTCCAAGGCCACACACAAAAAGCACAGCTTAAACAAACAAAAAAGCATTCAACTTGGAGTCTGAAGATAGCTGGAGTTCAGACCTCAGCTCTCCCAATTGTTACCTCTATGAATTTGGACAAGTCACTTTACTTCTCTGAGCATCAGTGGCATTCATCTGAATTTGAGTCATTTAAGATAGTACCTGGCCCACAGCATGTACTCAGGAAATTTTTAGTCCTTTATGTTATACTTCCCTTTCCGGGTAGCAGAAGCTATTCAGATGAACTAAAATCGCTCACCATCTCTCTTGCTGAATTACAAAACAAAAAGTTTCCTTTTTTTGGTTTGTTTTTTTTTTTTTTTTTTTGGGGGGGGGGAGGGGGGAGCGGATGGGGAAGGGTAGTTCCCTGGCTTGGAATGGAACCCAGACCGCAGGATTGAGATCACTGAAGCCTAGCCACTACACCACGAGGGAACTCCCAATACAAAAAGTTTTAACTTCAATGCTTGCTTGTATTTAAAGTAATATTGAACTATAGACCATTCATGTGGTCCTTAGCTTTAATGTTTTGCCTTACAAATACTGATTTTTTTTTTACTTATAAAAAGCTTACTGTCCCAATCAATAATGCTTTTAACTATGTAGCAGTGACACATTTTGTTTTGCAGACATGCTCTAAGAACTCCAGGTACAAATATTCCTTACTGCCTTTTGCAGGTTGCATGGTGGCCCTCTCGTTGGTTTTCAGACGAGCCCTATTTGAGTGGATGCATTTTAGAACGTGAGGGAGAGGATGCCACGCACTGGCACTGAGCTCTCAGCTTCAAAATGCAAATCAAATTAACAATTTTTTTTTTCAGTGTTTCCCTGGCTGGGAATCTAATCCAGGCCACAGTGTTGAGAGCGCCAAAGCATAGCCACTACACCACCAGGGAACCTAAATTACCAAATTTTGACAAACTGTGAGGACAAAGTCTAAACAACCTAGCATAGAGCATCTAAGTCCCAATCAAGAACTTATTCTGTGCCTGGAAATAGAAAACAAAGCAAGAGGATAAGAAAAAAAATTGCTCACAAGACTTCATGTTTATTTAATTTCCTACTCTTAAGGGCGTGCTTGATCTCACTTTCCCTGTGAGTCTTGGAAAAAAGAAAGAACTCATCTTTTCAGTGGTTTTAGTAGCTGTACTTTCTACTTAGAAGGAATTGAGCTGTGATCTCTCTTCAGGGGAAATACTATGCTGCAACTTTACCCACTTATACCCAAGAAAGTAGCATTTTTCTCCTTAAGAAGATGAATTAACAATCAAATTTAGCGTTTTTTAGACACTTATTTTTAAATTCAGCAGATTACCTATATTAGAACACATCTGTTAACCATTTTTCTCCTCCTCTATACAGCCTGTGTTCATTTTCTGTTGCTGCTGTAACTGCTTCTGAGGAATTGAGGCCCTCGTCCAATAGCCCACAAGGAACCGAATTATTGCCAACAACCACACAAGTAAGCTTGGCATCAAACCCACCCCAGTGGAACCTCACAATGCCTGCAGTCTGTGCAAGACCCTGAGCAGGGACCTAGCTAAGCTGCACCCAGATTTCTGACCTGCAGACACTGAGGTAATAAGTGTTGTTCTAAACCACTACATTTTGGGGTAGTTTGTATGCAGTGATAGGTAACTAATACAGACCACAGATGACTTGATTAAATCCATTGGCTACAAGGAAAGGTTTGGTGGAGCTGATGTAGGCTCAAGGAGGCACCTGCTCTGTGTTTGTGCCCCCTCTCTTGCCCCACAATGGAAGGGTATGTGCACTTGGCACAGGTTACTGTGTGACCGGCTGGTGTGGCCATGAGGAGGGAGCTGAACAGCACCACTGCCCCTCCCAGCTACCTGGACCCACCCCAATCCCTCACTGCCTGATTAGACTGCCCTCCTCTCAAGACATGTGGAGTAAAAATAACATCTCCACCCCTCTGAAAAACACTACACCACTGTGTCTCTGTCCAACTAAACCTGTTTGCTCCCTAAGAGACAAGTGAGGACCTTTATCCTTGAGAAGGAAAGGATGGAAGAATCTAGTCCTGTGGCCAGAGCAGCAAGGCTTGACCTTCCACTCACTGTCTAAAGCAGTGGTCTCCAAAACAAGCAAGAGAATCTACTGGGATGCAGGAGTAAATACTATTTTTATTTAGAAAAATAAGAAATTCGGATTTTCTAGTATCTACTCTCCAGGCTAACCCTGGGACCCTCTTAGTCCATGGGGGCTGGCCACACATCGGGTCAGCCTTGAGAGAACAGTCCATGGGTGGGCCCAGCGCAGAGGGCTAGGCAGTGACCACTCCCCCTTAATTCACTGCTGGAATGTCACTGGTTGCTACTGCAGACTTCAAGCCCTGGTTAAAAGGCTGTACTGATTGTATTATCTACATATCAATATTAACCAAAATTAACCCTGGACACACAGACAAGGGCCTGAATATTGCTCAGAGAAACCTCAGCTCGAGCACTAATATGTGAGCACAGGGGAACTTTACAAAGAGAGCAGAGCTGATTCTGCTCCTCTGCCTAGTATGTCAGCCACATTAATCATTGCTTTTCTCTTTTACCTTGTAATAAAATTGAGCAAGAAGTCAGAAAAAAATATTAAAATTTATGAAGAGAATTTGAAGTATAGTCAAATTTCCCTAAGTGTATTATTTTGCCTCCAGAGATTTGCTAGTGGTGGTATCACCTGCATAAAATTTATAAGTAAATTATACATGTATATATACATAAATATATTCAACTTTTTACCAATAAAGATACATTAAAAAAAATGGAATCCATGGGACTACAGGGTTCTGTGACAGTTTCTGACTGAATTATTAGAGTCTAGGAGGGCCCACTTGATCAGGGAGTATAAACGGTGAAGAAGAGAAGAGAGAAAAGCAAGAAAATAAATTAAATTTATTCGTCCTCCTCCACAGAACATTTTCCCTGAAATAAAGTCTCCAACTAGGCCCAGCTTCTACAACAGAACGGTTAGGACCCTTCCCTCCCTTTACTTCCCCAAATAACCCAAAGCTGTTTAAAACAGATGCCTGAAACCAGATCAAAGTGAGAAGCAATGGTATGCCCTCCACACAGCCTGATTTAAAAATGTTCAAGCTGCCACAGGAGAGGCTTCCAGTTCTGAGATGAAGGCCCGCAGCATGCCCACTGCCACAGTCAGGGGGAGGACACTAGTCCCTTCAGAAGGAAAGGCTTTGCTGCCTCCAGGATGTCCAGTTTGGGGTCCAGTGAGCGGCCAAGCCCCTCCAGCACCATGATGGCAAACACAATTGAGGCAAAGTTGCTTTCAAGTTTTACCTGAAACAGAAAAAAGTGGTGTGTGTATATTCATATAGAGCATATATGTATGTACATCTATATGAATGACTTAAAAATGATAAAGTTAATATTTCACAGATATACCAGAAACTATAAATCTAAATAAGGGTCATTCTTCAGTAGCCTTTTTCAGAGACCATATACAGAGCCAGGCTAATAGTATTATAATAGCACTTTACATCAATTGCTCAATTAATCCTCAAAATTACTATCATTATCCCCATTCTATAGATAAAGAAGCTACAGCTCAGGGTGGTTAAGTGACTTGCTCAAGGCCTCTGGTTAAAAAAGAGAGTCAGGATTGAAACCTAGAAGAATAAGAATCTGTTTTTCAAATGGATAGGAAATTGGGAAATGAAAGGCTGATTCATGGGGAAACAATCTTTGTTAAAAGCAAAGGCTGTCTGTCTCAGTTAAGGCCTGAAAGGTCGTCTAGGGGGTCACATGGGGCTCATGGGGAGATAGCAGGGTGCTCGCGTATGGCCAGGGTACTTCCACCCAGGAAGTGAGAGGACAGACAGAGGACCCTACGTCATGTGGGCGCTGTTCAGAGTAGAGGACCTGGGCCTTCAACAATATTGGGAATGCTTTCATTCTTAAGCTGAGTGGTGAGCTCCTTGGCATTTGTTATATTCCTTTCTACCTCTATGTTTCTGTCAAGTATTAAAAAATTAAGTGCTATCTGAATAGACATTTCTCCAAAGAAGACATATAGATGGCCAACAAGCATGTGGAAACATGAGGAACACCACTAATCATTAAAGAAATGCAGTAAAAACCACAAGATATCACCTCACACCCATTTAAAAAAATCACAAGTGTTGGTGAGGATGTAGAGAATTGCAACCTTTGGACACTGATGGTGAGAATGTAAAATTCTGCATGCTATGAAAAAAAAAGTAGGGAGGTTCCTCAAAAAATAAAAAACAAACAAATGAATAAAAACAAATAGTCTGGCAATCCCACTCTGAGTAAGTATCCAAAAGAATTGAAAGCACAATCTCAAAGAGATATTCGCACACCCATTTTCAGTGCAGCATTATTCACAATAGCCAAGAGGCAGAAGCAGCCCATATGTCCACTGATGGATGAACAAATAAAGAAAATATAGTATATACATATGATGGAATATTAGTCTTTCAGAAGAAGGAAATTCTGACACCTGCTACAACATGGATGAACCTCGAGGACATTATATTGAGTGAAATAAGCCAGTCACAAAAGGACAAATACTGTATGATTTCACTTATATGAGATATCTAAAGTCATTAAAATCATGAAAACAGAAAGTACAATGGTGGTTGCCTGGGGCTGGGAGGAGGGAGAAATGGGAAGTTACTGTTCAGTGGGTAGAGAATTTCAGTTTTGCCAGATGAGAACGTTCTAGAGATCTGTCACACAACAATGTAAATATGGGTTGGCACTGATGAACTGTGCACTGGAGATATTTAGGGGTAAATTTTATTGGGGGGGGGGGGTTCTTACAATTAAAAACTTTTTAATGTTTAAAACAAGTACCTAGTGTAATATTTACAATACAATAGCTATACTAGGCCCTCTCTGCTCTTCCAGCCTGGGAATAACACTGACAACAGCAAACTTAAGGAACCCTTAACCGCTGTGCTCCACACTGTGCGTGAGGCAGGCTGTCTGCAGGGTAAGTGCACAGGAGAAGGAGAACAAAGCAGCTAGGAGTGGGGGGGCTCCGTGGTCAGACTGATGCCACAGGATCCTGGCACAGCCACAGGAGCCGTGTGGCTGTGGGTAACTTGCTTGGCCTCTCGGCACTGGTGCCCAACTTCAGGAGTGTTGAGGGGGTTAAATCGGATACTAATAGGGGTGAAGTAGCTAAGTTATAATAGGTACTGCAGGGCTCACAGAGGAAACTCATGGCACAATGGGCTTGGAGAGGCTCTTGCAGGTTAGAGTTGGTGAACGATGGAGCTGGGTGTGAGCCTCAGCCACCAGCTCCAATTCCTGTGCATCCCAACTCCCAGGAGTGTATGTTCATTCCTGTTTCTCTCCAAGCCAGGGCCTCTGAATGCACTAAGACGAGAGGCACCTCCTCTTGGGCCATCCCCAACCCCAGGACCTTACACCACACAGGAAACAGCTGTCTGAGTATGACTTACGTTAATACCAACCATCCTTAACGTGAACCGAGGAGGGAAAAGGCATGAAAAGCCTGCTCTTACATTTTTAAATCTATTTTTCTACAGCTAAGTATCACAGATACTTAAAACAGCATAGATTGACACATACACAGACTAACGAAGAAGGAGCCTGCTGTACCTAGTCAGGACATTCTTCACACAAATGCACCGGTGCAAAAGATGTTTTCGAAAACGGGGTATCGTATAAGAGAAGTACCGCTCACCACCCTGTAGCGCCCGGCTTCCCCAAAGACCTTCCCTCCAGCCTGACCAGAGCATGGAGTCTCAGCTCTGCCTGGGGCCTCACCTTGTGAGTCATCAGTAACTTAAAGACGTTCGAGAGAAGGTTGGAAACTTGAAGCTGGAAAAGAAAATAAATCTGACTGCAGAGAGTGCAGAGCCCCCAGGAGCCACTTCTGTCCCTTCCAGGCCCCTGTCCCACCCCTCTGCCCCCCCACCCACACTGCGCATGCACACACAACTGTGAGAGGAAAGGGACTGTCTGACAAACCCCAGAAGGACTGCACACGCATGAGCCCAACTCCCATCTCGAGTCTGAGTTCACATAAAAACTACATCTGAATAAGGAAGATCAGCAGTGCCAGGGTGCTGGCTGCTGCTCCTCACTGCCAGTGGGCCACTCCCTGGTAGTGCAGACCATGAACTTGGGGAGAAAACAGTCAGGTCTGTTAGAACTCTGTAAAATACAAAGTGGGTTCTGGTTCAGGGCTACATAAAGGATGTGAACATTAGTTATATCCTTTGGCTGCTTGGAGACAACTATGGGGACAACTAAGGGACAACCTTAGTGGTCCTTCTGTCCAGATACAGATGAAGCCACAGAGCAGCTACAACCAGGACAGGGCGGAATGCAGCACTATAAAATGTCACTGTCCTAGCAGCCACCCCAGAGAACCACTCTTGAGAGCCAGGGATTTCAATAGGTCTCCCTGAACCTAGAAGATGTGGGCAAAGGAAAGGTTTGTCCTTCTGCATTAAAACTCACACCCCCTCGACACCTCTCCCCATAAAGAGGTCTCCCTTCAACCTGGAGTTTGCCAAGGGCAATGCAAGTGCACAAGGCCCTGGCCCTTGAGTGGCCTGCTCACCTTTTCTAGAGTGATGGTGTTCTTCCTGGCCTGGGTCACCAGTGTGGCCATCTCGGCCTTGAATCCCTCCACGTCCCTGCACTCGCTGGCCCGAGCATGATGTAGGATGAGCTCAGCCACTCTTTGGCCCTGGAAAATGCAAAAGAAAACCAAACTGGTAAAGTCGGGAGGGCACAAAACTAGATGCCCTGCCCACACTTCTTCATATCCGAGTGCTTTCCACCCAATTCTCCATCCTGCTTTTGGCCACCAATCTTTTTTCAATTTTACTTCTCCAGAATACCGGTAACCAACCAGTCTTTTGAAGTCTCTCTGGTCAATGGGATCTTAACTGGGCTTAGCTCAGTCAGGGCAAGTCGGTGTGCTGTCTCCTTTGTCCTCCAGCGCCACACAGGGGACAGGGTCAAAGCCAGTGTCCTGCTGCTCGTACTCCAGCAGCACTGCTGACCAGCCAGCCTGGCCACTCTCTCCTCATTGGCTCTCTTCCTACCCTAGAGGAATTCCCAGCCTCCGTGCTCCAGCCTTCTCACTGCACCTCAGCCCAGGACACCCTGACCCAAAAGCCTCCATGGTCTCCCCAAACACCCGCCTGCCCTGGTGGTCACTGCTAATGCATTTCACGTTCTACAGCACTGCCCCAGGAGCCAAGCTCTCGCTCCTTGGGTTGTGACCTCACCCTTCGCCTTGCCGGGGAATGCCCCCTACCCTCCCACCACTGTACCCCATGTTTAACCTGGGCCCAGGGGACACGTTTGAACTGGCTCAGGTTTAAACCTTTGTTTGCCCCCTCAGAAGCCTCCTAAGCAGGGACTCCCTGAATTTTGCCTATCTTTTTTTTAAGCAAATTTCTTGGAGACTTTTATACCAGCCACTCAGACAGTTTCTTCACTGTCACTCTGATGTAGCACTAAGTTGACTCCATAGAGGCTTTGCTGAATCCCCTTCCCTAAATTATAATTCTCAACCTCTGGAGTCCCTCAGAATCATGGAGTCGAAGGTTAAAAACCACCCACACTCCCTCACACCAGAGGCTCCAACGCATCTCCCCACACTTGGAGTAAGGCCTCTGTGCTTCAGCTTCTCACCAACAGTACATGATACAGCAAATGACACAGGCCAGGCAGCCATTACTCAGTCAAGGAGCCAGCTGCCCTAGTGCCAGCCTGTAGGCTTGCTAAAGAAGGAAGAGAAACTACCACACAAACGACCACCACTACATGACAGCATTTAGAGGAGGCATTTCTTCCCGTCCCAAACCATGAGCTGTTTGGGACTGGCCTCAGTCATAGGCACCAGCACATTCTGATTAAAGACCCCTGACGTTCCATCAGAAGCACCCTTGGCAAACACGAGCATTTATAAGAATAACGAAGGCTGAGGAACCCTAGAGTTCCCAAGAGCCTCAAATATTTGGGCCCAACTCCTGAGGGCCCAGCAGGTATCACCTGCCCCATTGCTACGGCCGTGAAGACGGCCCGGAAGTTCCTCAGGTCGGCAGCCTGCAGCTTGGCCACGATGCCAGCATCCAGGAGCACCAGGCACAGTGGGTGCTGGGCAGGTGTCACAGCCACCACCAGCGTGTCGCAGACATCCACCTGCTGCAGCCGCGCCTCTTGGCTCTTGAAAAGACCGTCAGCACCCTGGACCAGGATGTTCCCAGGGTGAAGGTCGGCATGGACGAAGTTGTCCACGAATATCTGGAAAGAGATCAGTGCTATGCAAGGCTAAGTCAACCCTCACCACCCATCACCACCAGGCCACATGCAGAAAAAGCTTCCAGTGTGACAGTCTGTTCCCAGTGATCAATGACAATGGCAGAGAGCTGTACATTTTATAAAGTCTCACTGTTTGATGTCATCAGCTCAGAATTTGTACAGGCAGAGACCAAGCTGATGTTTTCAATAGAAAAGTTATTTTCAAAGGGCAGAGCATTAAAAAAGATGATAAGGAACATGAAAAATTGAAGACCATACTGCCATTTCAAAAGACTTATTTTTACTCTATGATTTGAGCAACTAACATTCAAATCAAAAATAATTATCTATTCATTGTTTAAAGATTTTTCTCCAAGCTTCTCTGTTCTTCAAATTCATGGAACTTCCTTTCTTTCAAAATATTTCATAAATCAGATTTCCTCCGTGCGTACAGTGATGTCTAACAATGATACTGACAACCGCCCAATGTCACAACGAATTGGGTCGGCAGGGAGAAATGGCTTCAAATCACTAAGCAGGAAAGCAAGCCCCGGGGACTGTGATAGACAGGAGGAAGTCCAGCGTGACTTTGTGGAACAGAAATCTGCCTCCCATGAAAGGTCTTCTCGATGGTCACAGAAACCACCAGCAATCCTACAAGGACAAGGAGGAGAGACCCTGGGCAGTGGGGCCGAGCAGCTGCTTCCAGAGACGCTCTCAGGGAAGACCTCGAGAATGCAGGTCACAGACCCAGGCCACAGTCACCCTCCTCGTCTCGATCCTGGCTTTGCTGGACATAAGGGATGCTGCTGCCCCAGTGAAAATCCTGGAAACTGGGGAAGTTAGGACCTCCACCTGACCCGGACCCAAACCGCCTGGCACTGTGCCATCGGCTTATCTCTGCAGGGCCTCCGCCCCCCTCCCTGAAGCCCCCCGTGACTTTCCCACTCCCAACTGCTGCTTAGCACTGCTTCTCCCAACTACTCCACACTGTGCCCTCCCCTCAGCCCACAGTGCCCCTGGGAGCCCTGTTACTGGGGACAAAGCCTTGAGCTTCCACTGCACTGACAGCTGAAACCTGCCTCTCCCACGGCAGCCCCACTTCTCAGCAGCCCCAGGGAAGGGGTTGCTGACTCTCCACACCTGGGGCTGGAGGTAGAGTCAGAGCCACACAACTCTCTGTCACCATCATGTGAGCACAGAGCCCCACACTGTCAGTCTGCACCAGGCCACACCCTGCTCTGAGCTCCTGTTCTCACCGCAGTTTCACTTCTGCCACGGCCTCGGCCCCCATGTCTCCACCTCAGTCACATCGGTGGCTTCCTCATGCTCTCTGACCACAAACCTGGTTCTCTCTTAGCCCAATGCTGCACCCTCCAGACCTGGCCCCTCGTCCTGCCTATCCAGCCTAGACCCTGCTGCCCATCCCTCAACTGCTCTCTTCTGTGCCAGCCTCCAGGACCACCTCAGACCCTAGACAATCTCAGTATCTTCTTTCTTTGCTCCTGCGTGTAAGCAGCTAACAATGCTGGGATGCTACTATTACTACTGTTGATTATGATAACTGACACTAGTAGGGCTCACTATGTCCTTTTATGAATGTCAACTCATTTAATCATTGTCAGGCTGTCCTCTCATGGGTGACAACTAGATTTCCTTCACATTCCAGCTGATGGAGCCACTTCTTGAATAAAACCCTGGGCCAGGACAAGCCCCTCCTAAATGACCCGTTGGTGCCTGTACTTAGCCTATATATCATTTACTTATTCAAGGACTGTCTTCCCACCAAACAGTAGTTCCATGAACATTGTAATCATGTCTGTTTTGCTCAATCCTGTAAATCCAGCACTGCCTGGCATACAGCAAGAGTTCAATCATACTTGCTGAATGAATGAATGAAGTAGCATTTAACACATGATGTCTTCAGCTGTTTGTCCTAACTGCAGGCAACTTGGGCAGGGCCTATGTCTTGGTCCCCACCCTTCCCACAGCACTTTACAGGGTGACAGCATGCAGGCCACTGAGAAGGTACTAACAGAAAGCTGTAGAGTGAATGGGCTCAGCTATTTCTAGAGCGGACTCCAGACTTGGCTCGCCCTCTGCCCACAGTATCCCCACCATCCCCACACTTGCACGTGGCCACACGCTAGGCCTGAGCCCCCTCTGCCCGCCCACTGGCTCACCATCTTCAAGAGCATGTTGATCCCCAGGCGTGCGATCTTCCTCTTCAAGTCAGTGGGAATCCCCGCCTGCTGGTAACTGGACACAGGCACACTCTCCTTTAAGGAAGGTCAGGGAGTGACAGCTTTACCCTGGACAGCCCTGCCCCTCACCCCCGTGCGACACACCGTGGTGCCTTCCCATCCACTGGGAAGCAACCCAAAGAGTCTTTCCTTTCTTAGAACCCCTAAAGCATCTGTCACCCACAAGCTGATTTTAACCTATTGACATTTCCCTTCCATACCCTTCTCAAAGGCAAACACGTATTGGTTGATTAGAGAGGAAACCAGTTGGCTCTGCCACCCACGGGCAAGGATGTAATGTTGTGGGAACAGGCAGCAGCAGACCCTGGGGAGCTCCCTTCTGGTCAAGAATGAGCCCATTGGGATAAGAATGAGCTCTGTGGCCTTGAGCAGAAAAAAATGGGAAGAAGAAAAGAGAGACGAAAGGGAAGCTGGGTAAACAAGCACTTCATATAGTTGGTTATTTAACTGTCAGCAGTCCATTGAGACAGATCCTGTTATCTTGCTAATAGAAGAACCAAAGCTCAGAGAGTTTAAGTAACTTGCTCAAGATCACACAGGTAGTACATTTGGGACTTGGTGTCACTTCCCTGGATTTCATATCATTGTCTTTATGAAGGAGGCTGGACCAGGAGCCAGCGAAGGCCCAACACATGGCAGGCACACTTGCTGAGCTCCTTATCTGTGCAAACTCTGGCTAAGGACCTTCTGCATTCAATCTGTTGCTGACTCCTGGGACAACCGTGTGAGGTAGGTATGGTCATCCCGCTGTCACACGTGAGCAAACTGAAGTCACCCAGCAAATCAAATGGCAGAGCATTTTCAAATCCAGGGGGTCTGAGGCCACGGCCACTCTCTCAACCACCTCCCTGTGTTCCTGTCCACCCCGGGTCATGCCCAAACTCCTCTCATGGGTAATCACCAGCTCCTTTGGCTTCTGTCTTTTCAGACTGAAGCCCTCATGTGAAGCAGAGACGGCTGGCTCTAAGCAAAAGGTACAGCCCAGTAAGTTCTGACTCTTACTTCATACGTTTCCACCAAAACATCCCTGGTGACAAAGGGACGCAGCGGGGTGGGGAATTTGACGGAATTCACGTTCAGGAAGTTGCACTGGAAGAGTTCTAGATTCTGAGCTTCATAGCGCAAGTCGATCTACAGGGAAATGGAGAGAAAAGGTGAGGGGGTCGTTGGGGCACTGGGACAGCAACCTCGAAACGGCCACAGAGCTAGCAAGTCATGAGAGTCACCTGCCTTCCCCTCCTGCTTCCCCCCATACAGCTCCCTGGAGACACAGGGGCACAGATTCTGTGACTGAAGACCTCCCCACAAGTCTTGAACATCCCCGAGACTCCCTAGCAGTTTGGGCTTCGCTGCTGCTCCATTCTTCCTTTTCTGCCCACCAGTCGCACCAGCCCATGGACCCCCTTCCCCATCTCGCAGGGGGTTAGCTTTGCAGCCTGTCTGGGCCCGCTAGCCTCACCAGCACGTCCTCTGGCCCTTTCCCACGATTAAGGCCTACTCCCATGGCAGGGCTGGCTCCGCCCCGACACGCACTATGGTGACACTGCTGTCCCCAAACTCCCCAGACTCAAAGGCCCAGTCCCATTTTTATCCTAATTAACTCTCTACTCTCCCCACCCTGGGCCGTGCTGGTATCACTGACACCTGCTCCTCCGGAGCCACTCTTCTCTTAGGCACCTGCTCTTCACTCTCCCCGGCTTTCCCGCTGTCCTCAACTGCTCCCTCTGGGTCTGGCTTCCTAACCAGTCCTCCTGAGTGTGCCCCACCAATGCTGATGCTCGCTCAGCTCCTGCCCTTCGCCGGCTTTTGCTCTCCCTGCCCATCCCCTCATGTCCTCAGTGACAGAACCCTGGCCTCCAGTCCAGACCCCCACGCCACCAGTCCCGAGTTTGTATTCCAGTACATCTGGACATTGTCCTGTGGAAGCCCAGAGACCCTTGGACTTGATGTTGAAGCAGAATTTATTTACACACACACACCCCATGCACCCCGTTACTCGAGAGTCACTGCAGATTATTCCTTCCCTCTTGTCCTCCACAGCCATCTGCACTCAGTGCCACCGACTCTGCAGCCCTCACCACTCTTGGATCTGTTCCCCTTCTCCACCCCACTGCTACACCCAAGTGATCCGCAACCAGTCACCCTAACAGAGGCATCTGAACCGGACTCCTGACCCCCCATTTTCCCACTCTCCAGCCCCCTGCTACCTACAAGATGACGCCTGAATTCTTCAGGATGACATCCAAGGTGAGTCATTCGTTCTTTGGGTCCATCTCTTGCCTCTCCCACTTCCTCTAGCTTCACCCAATCTGAATAGTTTTAAACACCCCAGCCTGCCTGATCTACCCCCCTCATTTGCCTTCCTTATCCTCTCTGGAATGTTCCTCCCCCATTTAGTCCAACTGTAAACACCACTCACCTTTCAAGACCCAACTTGAGCCTCGGGAGCCTTAACCTCAGGATGGAATGACCACTTCCTCTGCTGAGCCCCAACCGAACCTGTAGACTCCTACTGTAACACTGACCACACTCTATTTGTAAGTATTTACAGGGCAGCACTCCCCATTGGCTACATATTCCTTATGGAGGAAAATCTCACTTATTTTCTTCATTCACCAGCTTCTAACAGACTCACACATGCACAGCCACACTCTGGGAATGTGATAGGCCTACTGAGAGATATAGTTAGTCGGAAAACCTGATTTTTAAGGCAAAATGGGGTGAGATACAGAGATTTGAGTTTAATGTGATGGGACCCCAAGATGTCTATCAGACTTCTAGAACGGGAACTGAAGCTCAGATGAGTGGTAGAACTGAGAGTAATTAATGCAGAGATGGTTATTGGAATAGAAGCTGTTGTCTCTGTTTTAATTTTCTTTTATCAAAGCTACACTACTCCATAGCATAAAGCAAAGCTTTCTAAACAGTAAACACCTCTCTGGGAGTTAAAACCTGATCTCCAAGGATATCAATGAAAAGTTGCTCACTGCTTCTGAAGGCCTGCCAATTTCTGCACCCAGCAGAGAGCCAGGAGAGAGGCCTACTTAGAGCCCTGACGCCCCCTACGTGCATTTACCAAGTCGGGCTACTTAAACAAGTGTCCCAAGGATCCTGGACAGGAAGAAGGTCCTTGTCTACTTAAAAGTCTTAGAAACAAAGCAAAGCAAAGGCAGTGTGTGACTTGGCAAGTTATTCTTATCACCCTGGAGTTCAGCCATTGAGTGTGGCACGATAACGTTATATGTTACACCGGAATGATTTCCCTTCCCTCCCAGGCACTAGGGAAGACTTTGTCCCAAGCACCCTTGCAGTTACACTGGGTCCATCTGATTAAAGCTGACCTGTAGACTAGGAAGTGATGTGCATCACTTCTAGGCCTGCCCACAAATTCTCTTACGTGATCCTCCACGGTCTCTCTCCCCATTCCACACTAACCCTTGATGACACATCTTTAAGTGCCAAACTTGGGAGGAAACCAGGTTCCTGAATAACTATGAAGTAGAGCTCCCTCCCTCTCCTTCAGTTCACCTGCGTGGAACTTTGAAATAAGCAATAACCTTGTTGCATTAGCCACTGAGATCTGGGTGTTCTCTGTTGTACCGGCCAGTGTTACTTACCCTGAGTAATACACCATACTACCCATAACTGATTGGAAATTTATTCATTCAGCATTTACTAAACAGCTGCTGATGCAAGAGCTATGTTAGAAGCTATTTACAACTGAGGGAAGGCGAATTCACCTGCTGGACCATGAGCTTCTCAAATTCCTCCACAATCTCAGGCAAGCTAAGCCACTTGATTCCTGGCAGAAGGGCAAGGACTCGGCTGCCCATCTTCATCAGCAGCAAGTCCATCTGCACCTGAGAAAGCAGGCCAGGGTGCAAAACCTGCCAGAAAGAGGAACAGTGACACAGAGGTGGGACCAGGAAGGCACATTCACCCAGCCAGGGCTGGGTCCCGCCCCCGGAAGGAGAGCCAGGCTGGCTTCTCACCCGGGAGGCTCAGCCTCCCTCACTTCCGGTGCCTTCCCCGAGGAAATGCTGGGGGCAGCTCCTCGGTGCTGTGTTCAGCTTTCCTGGGGAGAAGGGGTCTTCTCTTCCCAAATACAGGAAGCTTAGATCAGTGGCTCCCAAAGAGTACATAAAAGTCACCGTGGGGTGCTTGGTGAAATGCTGACCCCCAGGCTCCTGGAGGGCCTACTGAACCACCTGCTCTGGGAGTGGAACCGGGGAGCTGCGTTTTCCGAGCACACCAAGCAGTCCACAGCCTGATAAATAAGACTCCGGAGTCAAAGGACTGCAGCAGGGATGCACTGCGGCAGGTCGGGAAGAACTCTGGGTTCAAATTCAGTTCTGCAACTCACTCCCAGTATGAAACTGAGCTGGCTACTCACCTTCTCTGAGCCTGTAGTGGCTTAAGGCTTTGGCGCTGGTACTGTCAGCGCTGCGGCCTGGGTTCGATTCCCAGTCAGGGAGCTACCCACATACCAAAAAGCAAAAAAAAAAAAAAAAAAAAAAAAAAAACCTGGAGGTAACAGCCCCTAGCTCCACCTCAAATCCTTTCAGGAACAAAGCAAGGGGCTAAGCAAATAGGTAAGTAAAACAATGCCTACCTCAGAGTCATCTAATGTAAGGTAAATAATGCCTCCAACACGACTGGCATTTCCTGGGACACAGCAGGCGCCCAGTCCCTTTGTCTTCTGTGTGTGTGTGGAGGGGGAAGAACATGGACTTCTCAGAATAGTTTGGTTTAGTGCTTCCCAATTTTGCCTGACCAGGAGAACCACTTGGAGCATTTATAAAGCGCCAGGCCGTAGGCTCCTCCATGGAAAGTGTGATTCAGCGGGTGTAAAGTGAGGCACCACTGGGAGGGTCTCTTCTGAGGGGCTACCTGCTATTTGTGTCTGCCAGGTCCCCTTGCTGCATGGAGAGGGAAAAGTGTGAAGATGGAAATGGATGGAGCCCAGGCTGGGGCGACTGGAAATGGAGAGAAGGAAGCCACTGCTATAAAAAGGAACACTGCCATCCTGGGCTCGCCACGGCACACCTAACCTAGTCATCTAGTCAGTCTGTCTCCGGTTTATCCTGACCCCAGAGTAGTGGGCAGCTGGAATGTGTCTCCTCCTCATGCACGGGCAGAGGACTCCAAACCCTGTTCGTTTTCCGTTATCAGACAGTTCACACCCCCACTCCCTCAAGCCAAGAAATAAAGCAGCTTGCACATCACATCACAGACACTCAGACAGTGGTCAGGCTAATAGAAATCAAGAGAAGGGAATGTGGGGTGATTTGCAAAAGGGAGTTCCTGATCTGGATAGTTCCCAGGTTTGGTGAGTTGTTTTTTTGTTTTGTTTTGTTTTGTTGTGGGTAGTACCCTGGCTGGGAATCGAACCCAGGCCGCAGCATTGACAGCACCGAAGCCTTAGCCACTACACCACCAGGGAACTCCCTTGGTGAGATTTTAGAGATGGGAAAGGCCCAGGTGAAGACATCGGGATACTTACTTTCACTGCCACAGGGATGAGGTGATCTGGTTCAGGTAGGTGGGCAGGTGCTGAAGCCTGAGACCTGACTACATCAGATCCAACCAGGGCAGCTGTGGGGAGGAGCAGCCTTTCCAGAAATGCCTGGTCAGCAAGACTTCCTGGAGGCCTCCACCTTTTCTCCGGATGTCCAAAGAGCTCTTCCAGCCCTTCAACTGCCCCAACTTCTGAAGGCGGCTGCAGACTGGAGGCCTTGGCAAGTCTCTGCATGCTGTCTTTCTGCAGGAAGGCAGGATTGGCACGTGCTTTGTACACTTGGGCCACGCAGCCTGAACCCACAGGTTCCTGCTTATCAAAGCAGAGGACCCTCTGCCAGTCCTCCCCAAAGGCCTGCTGCAGGACATGCTCAGTGTGAGTCCAGTGGTGTGGGGTCACCCGGACATGCAGCTTGGAGAACTGGGCACAGAAAGCCTCTGAGAAGAGATCTCGCCGGGTGCTGGCCCACTGGCCCAGTTTGATGTACGTTGGCCCTGAGGTCTCGGTGGCTTTCAGAAGCAGGTGGAGCCAGAGGCTAGAGACACTGGGAGCCAGGTAGGTGAAGGGGTAGAGTAGGAGGAGGGGGAAGAATTTCACCAAGAGAGCCCCAGCCCGCAGCCAAATCCGGAGGTGCAGGAGACAGCCTAGCCGCCCCTCTTGGGAGACTCTTTCCAGGGGTCCATTTTCAGCCAGGTCACTCCAGCTGGCCCTGTGCTGACACAAGCTCTCAGAGGCACCCTCACCAATGTCCCCATAGACAGAGATGAGTTTGGGCAAAGTGCCAAGCAGAAGCCAACAAAGTCTGGCATTGTGAGGGCATCCAGAGGTTCTTAGAAGGCTGAGTTTCCTTCTGAGCTCAAAACCCCTTAGGTGCGACAAGCAGACCCTGACAGAGAAGCGCCAGGGGGTCACCATCTTCTCCCAGAGGTCCACAGCCTAGGCTGCCTGTCCTCAACTTATTACTTTTTTTTTTTTTTTTAATTTTTTTTTTGCTTGCCTGTCCTCAACTTAAAGGACACCTACCTATGTTCACGCTTTGGCAAGGCTGACATGAGTCCAGAGCCACAGCTGAGTATCCCACCTAAAAATGGGACAGCTGCCGGATCCCACGAAGCTCAAGTGCAGTCCAAGCCCAGTCCTGCTCCTAGTCCTGCCCGGGCAAGGCTGCACCAGCCTCTAGGCCGCACAACCCTGTCCAGCCTTGACCGCAGGAGGGGCCAGCCCATCCGTCCTCCCTGCTCCACGCCCGGCTCTGTCTAGTACCTGGCGTCGACTTAAGGCCCGAGGCCGCGACAGGCTTTTGCTGGGGACCGGGCCTTTCAGACCTGACCCACCGTGAGAACGGAAGGGGCCAAGCCAGACACGAAGTCAGGCCCAGGGCGAGGACACGACCTACGCGGGGTGGCTCCGCGCGTGAAGAAGGAGCCGGGCGGCCGCAGGGCCAGCGCGGGATCGCCAGTGTGTCCCGGCACCCGCGAAGGGCCGGAGCGGCGTGCGGCGGGGCGGGGCGGGGGAGGGGCAGGGGCGCTGTGCCGGGCCGAGGCGTCGAGGCTGGGGGAGGAAGAGCGGAGGGCCGGGAAGCCGAGGACCGACCGCAGGGAGCGGGTGCCGAGACCGGGCGGCGGTGAGGAGAGCCGCAGACCCGACGCGGAGGCGGCGCGGCCTGAGTCTTCCGGGAGCGCCCCGGAAAGACGGCCCCTTAAAGCGGACGCGGCGCGGGCACCGCCGAGGCTCACCTGGTCCTCGGGCCCTGGGCCCCAGAGGTAGATCGAACGCAAATCACAAACACGCCCACCCCCTTCCCCCACCGCCGGGCGTGTCTCTCCGTTGATGGTTGCAGCTTTCCTTAAAAGAGCGTGGAAGCGTGGAAACGCTAACCTGCGCCGTGAATTGCAAACTTGGCGCGAACACAGACAGGGTTTTCAGTTCAGTGGGATGGAGGGTTGGGGCGGGGAACTGGGGGCGAGAGGGTGTCCTTGGCTGGCGGGGAGTCGCAGGCAGCAACGATTGGGGCAGTGTTGGGACTGTGGGAAGTGGCTCCTAAAAGGCCATGTTCGTTCATTCAACGAATACTTGTTGAGCCCCATAAACATTTCTTAAGCTGAATCTAATATTTCTAGAGGTCCAGGAATATGTATTGAGCTAAGTACCGCGCTGGGCGCTGGAGACTTGGAGAGTACACGGCCGGCCCTGGCAGGCTGACCCCTTAGGGCCTGAGGGAGACCACACGGGAGAAACAGAATGTGCACTTCCAAAGTGTGGCAAGAGGCATGAAAGCAATGAATCGGGAGAGCCAATAGGATGTTACTACTTTGGAGAGGAAAGGAAGCCTTGGGGATTGGAAGGTGTTCGTGTAAGGTTTGGGGCAGGTGGGGGTGGGGGCATTGTTTGTTTTTTAACCTTGAAGAACCAAACGAAGGTCAGATGGCTCTAGAGAGCAAGGGGGAGAGAAATGGCGGTCCTCTGCTGCCTGTGGGGTTTATGAGACTGGCTGCACTGGGTACCACACTCACTTCTACACATACAACCCTTTATCTGCATGTGAGTGAGAGGCTTCCACGGAAGTCCCAAGGGTGGTCTGTGGACCTTGCAAGTGGAAGCTACCCTGGGGAGAGAAACACAGGGACACAGCCCGTGCCCACGTGTGGTTCCCGCTGCTGGAAGTGTGACTGCCACCCCACATCCCTAAGGAGTACCTGAAAATGTGGGGGCCTGGGAGACAGGAGGAGGAGTGGCCGAAGTGAGAATCCGTTTCCCGTTTCCCATTTCCACCAAAAGCTGCAGACCCCTTTGCAGTTCCCAAGATAAAAGTCATCCCCTACCACCCCTGGTTTCTAATGTGGCCAGCCATTAATTATTCTGTCCCAACTTCTTCCTGATTTATTTACCCACTATGTCCCAAAGGGTACCTCTGATTCACCATGAAGACTTATTTTGAAACCAGAGGGCCTGGGCCCTAGCCTGCTAATTAGGAGGTAATGTGACTTCAAGCAAGACTCTCTGGGCCTCTTTCTCCTTAAGCTAATAGAGGAAGGGAGTCTGACTAAAGCTGTACAAATCCCCTAGACTTTCAGTTCCCAAGCAGTGGTATGCGTACGCACCAGGGGTACATGCTGGGTCGTTCAGGGGTACGCAAAAAATAATCGGTAATGGCAAAATCAAACAAGTAAAGTAAAAACATGCAAACCATTAGTAATGGAACAATAAATTTAAGTTTGAATCACCATTAATGGAGACACTTCAAAGTTACATCACATTAGCAAATGACATTTGGCAAGAGCATGGCTATGAGCCCTTCCCCCAAACTGCTCTTCTGCCAGTCATTATGCAGTTTCAGAACAATCCATTTGCCATGTTTCTAGAACTTCCCCAAACTCATAAAAACATCCATAGCCAGACTGTTTGATCAGTTTAGTTACTGACTGAGTAAATGTAAGTGCATTCTCATTTTTTGTCTTTTTTGGGTGGTTCCCTGGCTGGGAATCGAGTCCGGGCCCTGGTGTTGGGAGCGCTGAAGCCTAACCACTACACCACCAGGGAAACACCTGCAGGGAACCCCCTGCATTGTCTTTAATCATGATTATTTTCAAGTACTTTTTAATATAATGTTTAAATGCTTGATTATCATTTCAATATTTAAGTGTTAGGAATATTGTAAAATTAAATCTGTGGTTTGTACTTTTAGTGTAGTAATTTTTTTCCTAACTTATTACTTCATTTCCACTATTTTACATTAAGATAGGCACTGAACGAAAGTGTCAGTATTTAAAAACAGCTGTTTTAAAAATGAGGGATAGGAGTTCCCTGGGGGTGTAGTGGCTTAAGGCTTTGGTGCTGGCGCTGTCAGCACTGCGGCCTGGGTTCAATTCCCAGCCAGGGAGCTACCCACATACAAAAATTAAAAATAAAAAAATAAAAATGAGGGATACAATTTATAGAAATGGGTTTAAAAGGGGAACACAAGTGGGAAAAGGTTGAGAAACACTGCTGTAGACTTACATTTATGATTTTGGCAATTAATATCTTTAATAGTAGTTAACAGAAAAATCCTGGAGCTAAATAAGCTTGGCTTCAATTCCCAGCTCTGTGTAACCTGTATAACCTTGAGGACAAATTACCTCTCCTCTCAGAACCTCCATTCCTCATTTGTCAAATGGAGGTCATGACAGCTCAAAGCTGTTGAAAGCAGTAAACCAGAATCTGTGTGACATGCTTAGCACAAGTAGTCAGTAAATGTCAGCAAATATTGTTATTTATGTTATCTGGATAAACGACAGTTGTTTCTCTTGCTACATCATATGACAGACATATTTTCACAAATTTGGAGGATATGTTATGGAAGCTTTGACTTAAGGCCTTTGTGGTGTCCTAGAACTTCATCGAAAGCAATGGCTCTCAACTTGAGCATCCATCAAAATCACCTGAGGGCTGGCCCCATCCCCAGTGTCTGATTCCCTAGGTCTGGAGTAGGGCCCAAGAATTCACATTTCTAAAAATTTCCCACATGTTTCTGCTGCTTCTGGTCCTCAGAACTCAGTTGAGAACCATTAAGCTTGTGGTGGTGGTGGTGGTGGTGGTGGTGGTGGTGAGAGTACAGCCCCTCAAGGACTCACAGTTACCCAAGTAGGTGAGGTTGAGGGATGTGAATGTCGATGTCAATTAGAATGATGTCATACATATTAAGGCACCATGGACAAACAGTTATATCAAATACGAACCCTAAATCAAAACTGATAAGGGCAGCCTTTAAAAATCATAGATGTTGATTTGCATCAAGCTGCTCCTCACATGGGTAATTTTATGTAATCTGTTTCAGGATTAGTAACGAGTGCATTTAGAATGATGAATTAATTAAGAGACAATATACAAAGAGACACTGGCCAGATCATATATGACAATAGAAGTGTGACCCACAGCCTCTAGCAATGGGTCCAGAACAGTCAGGACATGGTCAATAATTTTCACCCCCACTTCCAACTGGGGACCCAACTAGAGAAAGCCACATGTTCTTTCCAAACCAATCACACAAGATGCCCCAGCCTCCAGCTTCTCTCTGCCAACAACCTGCAGTCAGGACACACCTGAAGCCTTTTTTTATTTTTCTATAAACCTTTCCCACTAGCATTTGAGTCTCCACTTGTACCTGAGTCTCTACCAAATGCAAATGATGATGGCTGACTCCCTTGCTGTATAAAGCTCTGAATAAATAGCCTCTGTTCTCCTTTAGGTGATCTTTGGTTGTTTTGTTTTGTCTTGTTTTTTCACCATAGAATATTCTCCACAGTGAAACCCCCTCATTTTTAATGGTTTCCCGTTCTTGGAGCTGTTCCTGATGTTAACTCTATTACCACTAGGTGGCACCATTTGCTTGTGACGTGTGACCAAAGCTTCCTCGGGGTTCCCAGACCCAGCGGAAAAGGAATGGGTGAGCTGGGAAAGAGATGCAAAGGCCCACCTGGCTGTACTTACCTTTTCACATGATCCGAATGACAGTGATTTTATCATCTTTTATGTAACCTTGTTACAGAGCAAATGCCATACAGGGCAATTACTTGCTCAAACCCCTGGGGAGGGGTGGGTATATGGAATTGTCTGGCTCTGGGGTCCTCAACCTGTGCATACTTGACATTTGGGGCAGGCTAATTCTTTGTTCTGTTTGCGGGGGGTGGGGGAGGAGTTGACGACCGAGAGGGAAAGCTGTCCTGTGTACTGTAGGATGTTTAGCAGCATCTCTGGCCTCTACCCACAGGATGCCAGAAACACCCTCCTTCCCAATTGTGACTTTAAAATATGTCTTCAACCATTACAAATGTCTCCTGAGAAGCCAAGTTGTCCCTGATGTGAAACACCGGGTATAGCACCCTGTGGAGGACGATTCTGTGCTGAGACCCTTTCAGTACCCCCTTTCTCCAGAACAGAGTAGCAGGGGAGGGGAACTCCTGCACACATCTGCCACAGCCTCCCCTTTTTCGTCCCCTCCTCCCTGCTGAACAGGCTCTACACCAGCGAGTCTCCAGTGGGGACTGGAGCCACCTCCTCCACAAACACCTGGAGTGCCTGTGAGAGTGCAGACTTCCCAGCCCCATCCCAAGCCCCGGCCTTAGGGTCCCGATGGAGAAGGTTAGATTCTGCTCACCACCACCACCAGCAGCAGCAGCAGCCAAGGAGATTATCAGGCAAATAAGTTTGAGAAGCACTGACACACACACACACACCCTCCAGGTGGCCTGCGATTAGCTCCTAAGAGGCATAAAAATTCTGGCCCTCCATCCACATACATCTACTCTGCAAGCTCTCAGAGTAGAAAATATCAGAAATAATACTGGAAAAAGGCACTAAGGGAGGAGGCTGTTGTAGGCATGCCTGCCTCTTTTCCCACTTGCTGCTATGATTTCCACATCCCTTCCTCCTGTAGGCCTGCTCGCCAGCTATTCTCTCTTTTCAACTCTTTAGTTGTCTCGATGCGTTGTGTTAGCACTAGCCAGGTGCAGGTGCTGCTCCCGTACTAAGGCATGTGGCCCCCCAGGTCCCCGTCCTCCTTCTACCCGAGGGGCCGCCACCGTGCTGGTTTGTGAGGCCCCACCCAGCTCTGCCCCGCCCCGCCCCACCGAGCTGAGCGCAGCTCTGCAGCTCCCGGGCCTTAACAGCTCTGCTTTAAAGCCAGGCAGATTAGGATAGCAGCTCCCGACCTCCAGTCCTGGAGGCAAAGCAGCGAGAGGGTTGTCCTGCGGTCAGACCGCTGGGCTCATCCCAGCCCTGGCACTCATGTGCAGTGGCCTTGGGCAAGGCACCTACCTCTTTTTGGCTGTTTCTTCATTGGTAAAAGAGGCTGATGTAGAACCTATCTCCTAGGTAATCTTTGGAAAGCCTGAACACGACCTGGCACTCACTCAGTCATAAGGAAAAAACGGAGTGAGAATGAGAACCTACAACTGCATTGTGCTTTCTCTGCCTATTTGAGAGGGTGGGGAGCCGGGAGGGGCCCAAGGGCCATCTGGAACCTGAGACCCACAAAGGGGAGTTGCCTTACCCAAGGTCATACTGCTAGCTAGGGTGGTCAGATGTCACCTGGCTTGCCTTTGGCCAGTGATTTTTATTTTGCTGTAATTTGGCCTGAGATATATAGGAAGTGGATCAAATAGTAGAGCAGGCATGTCCAAACTGCAGCCCAGGACGGCTTTGAATGCAGCCCAACACAAATTCTTTAAAACATTATGAGATTTTTTTAGTGACCATTTTTTTTTAGTTCATCAGCTATTGTTAATGTTAGTGTATTTTATGTGTGGCCCAAGGCAATTCTTCTTCCAATGTGGCCCAGGAAAGCCAAAAGGTTGGACACTGCTGTAGTAGAGCCTTCCAGAAACATGTTCCACAAAGTAAGGTATGGCCTCTGAGAGGGAGGACAGGGATTTACAGCCATTTGGAGGCCAAAGGCTGAAATCAGGGCCTGGGTGGATGTCAGCAGGGTGCAGCACCCAGCTCATAAGGTTGTGTGATGAAAGTGTTGAAGAGGATTCTCATTCCCCAACTTAGGCTGAGGAGATTGTCTAGGAGGCCAGAAAATAGGCAGGGAAGGCTCTAAGAAGTAAGGTGGGGGAGTCTCACGTCCTCCTCATCATGTCTGAGAGCTGCCCTGTGTTCTGGAATCACAGTGAACAGAAAGAACTAGAACTGCTTAGACACAGAAATTGGTGCCTTGGGAGTTCCCTGATGGTGTAGTGGCTTAAGGCTTTGGCACTGGCGCTGTCAGTCAGTGCTGCGGCCTGGGTTCGATTCCCAGCCAGGGAGCTACCCACATACCAAAAAGCAAAAAAAAAAAAAAAAAAAAAAAAAAAAAAAAAAAAAAAAAAAAAAAAAAAAAAAAAAAAAAAAATAATAATAAAAAAAAAAAAGAAATTGGTGCCTTAAAAGAAGAATCTAAATCACCACAGTCTTGTTCCTTCCTTAGTGTTCAACTGGGTCTCCTAAAAGGAACAGCAAAGAATACAAGCCTAGAGGGGTGCTTGGCATTGCAAGCCTAACACTTGAGACTTTGCCAAATGGTGAATGCTGCAGAATGTCAATGACTGTCTCTGCTTTTGTCATAAACACCTCAATCCTTGTAAAATTGTGAACACTTTAATTCTTTGTGAAAAAAAAAATAACCCTCCAAAGTAAGATAGGGACATAGAATTGAAACAGATGGTTCTTGGGCAAAAAGTCTATGTAATTATGGTATTTGCCAATTTGGTAATGCTTTGAGATTTCCTGTGGTCCTCTGATAAATGTCAGAGGTCCATAGTGATAAACGCCACTTACTCCCTAGAGGGCCCCCACAGCTGCCCCTGTCCCGAACCCAGCACAGCAGATGGAAGCCAGGAGAACACCCCAAGAGAGGACGAGAGGGGACAAAGTGAATGCAGCCAAAGACAGGTCCTTGAAAGGCAGGGGAGGCTGAAAGAGACCTGGGGCCCTCAGTTTGGGCCCCACTCCCCTTCTCTTGGGCAGCCTCAGCTCTCCCCTCCCTTCCCCTTCCATCCCACACCTCCTGGATGGCTTTTGATTGGGACCAAGAACAAGCCAAGGCTGGGTTTGAGGTTTGTGTGGGCCGCTTGGCTTGGTTTTGTTTCCTCAGCGGGAGCCAGCCGAGGGTTGTGGTGGGAGGGGAAGGGACTCCGGAACTCGTGTCCAGCCTCTCTAGGCACAGAGAACGGGCAAGGGACGGGCCTGGCAGGCATCCTGGGGCGGGAAGGTGTGGGATGCCTGTGGAGGACTGAAGAGGAGCCCTGCTGCTTGCCCCAGTGACTCCGTGGAGTCCACGGGGGGTCAGGGTGATGAGGAGCTTCACTAAGGGCGTGTCAAGGTGACATTTCCCCGCTAAAATAAGTTTCTTCCTTGCTCTACCTCATCCGAATGCCATGGGCCCAAGCATAGATAAATAATTCTTCTCTCCATGCCAGCGCTCTAGATAAAATAACAATAGTAAAATGACCCAATCCATCATCTACTGTGTGAATACTTTTCAACTATGCACTCACTGGCAGTAGCAATGAGACTGAAGCGGGTTGCTGTCAAGGGGCTGAGAAGGAATGGCTAACAGGGATCCAAACACTGGTTGGTACCTGACCTCCAGGGTGCGCGTGGTCGGAGGGGCTCCAAGGAACCGCACTGCCTGCGCCTCCCAGAGGGGGGCGCGTAACCGGGACTTGGAGTGAATGCTGATCCGGAAACAGCCTTCCAGAGTGAGCGGCTGGCAGACCGGCTCTTAGGCAACCTGGTGTAGCAAAAAGAACGTGGCTGGAGCCAGGCAGGCCTGTGTGTCCTCCAGTAAGGCATATGACCTCCTGGAACTTGGTTTTCCCACCCATAAAATAGGGATAGTATTCAATTGCTCAGGTGTGTGGGGAGGATTCCATGACATGACATGACACACTCACATGTAAAGTGCCTGGAACTGAAAAGATGCTCAGTAAATGTTTAGCATCCAAAAGGAACTAAGTGGAAATCAAATAATGTTTGGAGAGGCTCTTGCTCAGGCTCTCCCCTGTCCTAACCAGCCTAGCCCTCTCCTGTCCCTCAGTCTGTCTCACTCGGCTAGTGGCTGACATGAAGGGGGCTCTGTGCTGCTGCCCAGGCTCTGGCGGAGGCCTTGGACCGATGGAGAGAGAGAAGCTCGATTCGGATGGGGGAGAAGAAACACTGCCTGCCCCCCATTCTTGAACCCTGCGCACCCTTGCGCTCCTGGAAAGCAATTGGGAAAAGAATAAATAGTAACACAGACGTTACCCGAGAGCGCCCCCCACGGCCAGGTCCAGGACGACACCCTTTGCTTGACGTGCTTTCATCCTCACCACAGGATGAGGTCAGGTGTAACGGTTGCTATTTCCACCTTGCAGAGGAAGACACTGAGGGTTAGAGGAGAAGCAACCTGTTCCAGAGAGGGGTGTGGCCTTCCGACCCAGAGCTCCTGCTCGTCAGCATGAAGCTGAAGGACGAGGAGGGCCGGTGCAAGAGATGCTCTGCTGAGCTCCATGGCTGTGCTAGGTGGAAAAGGCAGAATTTAAGATCAAGAAAAATCAACTCTTCCCCTCCTCCCACCGGCACCTTTTCTGACTTGAGGCCAGGCGCTGCCTCCTGCCGTGGCTCTTGCCACCTTGGAGAGAGGAAGAGGACAGACAGGGAGGGCAGGAGCTGGGAGGAGAGATGTTCAAAGCAGTCTATTGGAGCAGTCTGTGTCAGGAGCTGGGGGAAGAGAGGGCCAGTAAGAGAGTCTTCCAGGCTCAGTGCACAGCCCCCACCTAGGAAGGCTACCGTGCTCTCTGGAGCTGGAGAGCCAGGGTTAGGAAGGACCAGGGGTAGCATCAGCTGGGAAAGCCCTGGGGAACCAGCAGGAGCAGGGCTACAGAGGAAGGGAGGGAAAGGGGCCATTTGTGGGCCCCCTGGAATGGCCACAGTGCCAGAGATGGAGCAGCCAGCCCTGATGAATGCTGGGCTTGGGGCCTAGGACAGGGCAGCAGGGATGGAAACCTGCAAAGCCCCGGCACCCGCAGGGCTCATCAGAGTCTCACCTGATGAACTGAGGCAGGAATATGTTTCTAAAACAAGCTAGTGTGCAGAACTCAAAAGATGAAGGAGTAGGTGAAGGAGCAGCAGCCTGCCACCTAGGAGTTACACTAAGGGGCTCCCCGGTCTCCTCTCTGGCCTGCCTACCTGAGGTGTAACTGGCAGTTTGGAAGCCACAAAATCGTGGGTAACTGGCCTGTTTTGTGCATTGGGTTGGGGGAGGCAGCCAGCTGGGCTCTCAGCTCAGTTGCTCACCATCTGCTGTTTTCTCCATTTTGCCAGTTTGATTCCTGACACCCCAGGACCCTGGGAGTAATTAACCCTCAAGAAGCCAAGTCTCTGGTCTCTCTGGTCTTTTTGTAGAAAGTGCAAACTTAATGAATGATGCATCAGCAAACAAGACAATAATTTAAATGCTTACACTTAAAAAAAAATGCTTGCACCCTGCAACTTTGTTTTCTAAAAGTTGACCAAGTTTAATTGAAATGGGGATGGCAATGGAGGAGTTTAAGGAGCTTTAACAAGTCCTTACACAAGCTTCAAAGATCTGACAGGAGCAAAAACCCTCTGCTAAGGAGACAGAGCTTTCTTCTCGTGACTTCGATATCTGAGTAAGTCCCTTAAATCTCAGGCCCCCAGTCTGCGGGGACTGCCTAGGCAGTGTCTAATGTTCTCCATGTTCAGCGATCCTTTATTTCTCTCTCCCCACCCCAAAACACCCCTTTTGTGGATTAGTAGGCTAAGCCTCTCTCTCCCCACTTTTCCCCGCCTCTCTAGGCTTTAGGCCCCTCCTTCTACGGGCCCCTGAGCTAAAGACAAGAATGACTTTCCACCCATAAATCACCACTGCCAGGCCCGTCTCCCTTTCATCAGGGAGCTCTGCTCAAAAACCTCCCGTGCACGCCCCCGCCCCCGCCCGCCATTGTCCTCTGCATAACGTGCTCACAGCATTTTCACGTGTACTACTACTAATTTGGCAGTTCTAAATCATGCCATCTGTGTTCCTTTCTTGTTTGTCCTTCGTAAGTGGGGGTAGCGGGCACTACACAGTCCCTCCTGCTCTGGGAAGCTTTTTCTGACCCCTCTCCTCGCCGGGTTCGGAAGTCCTTGTGCCCCGCGCTCAGGGCCCCCGAGCTTTCATTGCCTGTGCCATGTTTGTCCGTCCCCGAGCCAAACTGCAAACTGCAAGGGCCCAAGTGCTGCCTAGGGTGCCCCAGCCCCCACACACGCTTTCAACGACTGGAGTGAACTGAAGGCAGGGCGTGTCGCTCCCACCTCCGTGTACCTAACTCGAGGTCTCAGCCCCGGGCGGAGCGCGCCCTAGGCCTGGTGGACATGGAGAGTGCCGCTCGGTGGTATCCAGCAAAGAAAGGGTTAAGCCACCCATTCCCCACCCCACCCCACCCCACCCCCCAAAAAAGGCTAGGGGAAGAGTCCGGCAGAAGGTCCTGTTTACTGGAGCTGCTCGAGTCCGCGCGGCCCTGGGAGAGGCGTTGCTGTGGCAACGGGCCGGGCGCCCGCCAGCTGCAGATGAGCTCACTGGAGCCGCGGGGGGAGAGTGGCGGGGGGAGAGTGGCGGGAGGAGAGCGGTGGGCGGGGGGCGGCGAGCGCGCGGCCGGCGGAGAGCCGTCGCGCCGCCGAGGAGAGACCGGGCCGCGGGCCCAGCCTGAGCCACTTGCCCACAGCGGCAGCCGGGCGGCGGGGGCGCGAGCGCAGCGCGCGCGGCTGGCCCGCCGCCGGGAGAGGCCCGGCAGACACCAGGGCGGAGGGCTGCTGGCCATGGCGCCCCGGGCCCCCACCGCCTGCAGCCCCCGCCCGCCCGGGCGCCCCCGCGCTGCGCCTCGGAGCCCGCTGAGCCGCTGCCCGCCTGGAGGTAGGGCCGGCCGGGGGACGGAGGAGGGGACGCGCTGGGGGAACGAGGACCGTGGAGGGGACGCGCTGAGGAACTGAGGACCCTGGAGAGGACGCGCCGGGGGGAAGGGAGGAGGAGATGGCTGCAGCTGCCTCAACCCGGAGCTGGGAAGTGGCTTTTTGCAGACTGCAGGCTCGGTTTCCCGTATGCGGACGTGGGGACCCAGGCAGTTCGGCCCGACCTTTGGGACGTGAGCAAAGTGCTGCGCCGTTCTGGGTCCCAGGGGGCGTGAGTGGTGTGTGTGAGTGTGAGTGTGTGTGTGTGTGCACGTGTGTGAGTGTGTGTGTGCACGTGTGCGTGTGTGTGTGTGTCCCTCCCTCACTGTGGTAAGAATTTTCAGTCTTGGGAAAGCAGGAAGTTAAGATGATGATCTTCTTTCTTCCACTTTTCCCCTAAGGACGGAGTTGGGAGCCCATGGAGCCTAAGGGGAGTCTCTGAACATAGGATGTCATAGTTAGCGGGGTCACAGAGAACTGGGTTCAAACCACTGAGGAGAGCCAGACCTCTGGGGGGGAATCCTGTCCTGGGGACGGCGCTATGCCCTCAGGAGCACAGACTGGGGCAAGGGAGGTGCAGCGACTTGCTTTAACCAGCTGGGGACGGGAAGGAGCTGGCGGAAGCTAGCTGGTGTGGAGATGTGCCTCAAAGATGTGACTTCACAACTCCAAATTACACGGCTAATGATGGTCATGGGTAATAGGGCTGTAATAGATACTCTGCAGTAATTCTGTTACTAAACTCTCACACCCTCCCTGTTTCCTACATGAAAGAAAACGACAAAATCCCTTCTGCTCGCATTATCAAATATTAAAGGAGTAGAGTCGAAAGTCTTCAGGGTGGCTGCTTAGGTTGGAGTGAAAATCTGCTAGAAGTGGAGGGCAAACAGGGACTGTTTTTGAGGAAGAAGGCTAGTGAAGCAGCTGGCCTCCAGGCCTTTTGTTCCAGAAGATTTAAACCATGTCTGTGGGATTATTTATTGACTTTACAGTTCTGTGTGCTAGACGTTAGGGGCAGTGATGAATAAGATACCTCCCTTGCTTTCGGAAACTCACCACCTAGTTGGGTAGTCATACCAAACATTAACACCAGTTCTGGTCTGACTGGTGAGCGCTGCACGCTAAAAGCCACTGCAGGGCCCACAAAGTAGGAACTGAAAGCCCTGAAAACTTCTTCAAGAAAAGCTAAGTGGGGAAGATTGTTTCAGGCTGGGGGAACGGCGCGTGCAGTGTCAGCCAGAGCGAGGGAGGAGGACGGGTACATGTGGGGAGAATCCATGGTTGAACTACTCCAAGGAGGCTCTCGCTGAAGCACGAGTGATAGGGTCAGCTTGGTGTCTTAGAAACCTCTCTTGTCTGAACGAGGATGAGGGCATGGCCTGGGAGCACCCAGGCCACAACTACTGATCCCAGGGTGACGGCAGTGGTGAGGTGGGATGGAAAGATCCAAGAGATGAAGCGGTAGAACCTGGTGATAGGCTTGGGCACAGGGTGAGATGACTCAGACTAAAACTAAGTGCAAAGCAGCTCAGGAGAAAACCAAGCACAGCAAAAAGAATGGATGTTCTGAATGGCCTGAGTGTGGCAGATTACAACACTTGCACAACGAATTTGGCTCTAAATTTTCTGGCAGCATAGAGACAAACAAAAATACACTGGATTGCATAGTTTTGGATTTTGGACAACAGAGAGCATACAAATTAATTTTCAGAACAAAACGTTTCTTGGAATTGAACTCAACTGGGAATTTGTCACGTAGATCTTTGTGTAAAGACTGAAGAGTGACATAGATAAAAATGTTCATAGTCTGTGTTACAGAAGATGGGGAATGAAATTCCACATGGCTGTCATCCTTTACTGTCTTCCTGTGATTACCAGGGAACGGCATTTCTGTAGGGGGCTGAGTGTCAGCTCAGGCTTGTGCATAGGCATGGCACGGGACAGCGAGGTCCCCAGGAATCCTATATGGAAGAGCCACAGTGTCTCAAATGTAGGAAGAGGTGGCACCTACTTCAAGGAACATAGAGAACAAAGCACCCAGGGTGCCCAACCATAGTGAGTGGGCTGTGATTCTGGTCTGGAGAGGGGCTAGGTAGGGCAGAGCATTTTGGGAAAATTGGCATCCGGAAATTCTGACCAAAGGGAAACAGAGAGCAAACAGCGTTGGAGGATTCTGTTCAGATGGGGGTGGGGGTGGGGAATCCACCTCCCTGAGTGGTCCAGGTCTTCCTGCCTTCAGACCTGATGTTCAGCCTGCTTCTAGTGGGTGGAGAAAGGGTGGGACTCAAGAGACCAGAAATGCACTCAGAGAGTGGCCAGGGAGAGTGGGAATCTTGTTTGCTGCAACACAAGGAATGTTGTAGAACATCGATTCCCAAGTTGTGGTATGTGTACCGCCAGGGGTAATTGCTGTTCAGGAGTATGCAAAAAATAATCAGTAATGGTTAAAAGACAAGTAAAGTAAAAAAATGCAAAGCGTTAGTTATGAAACAATAAATGTTAAGTTTGAATCATCGTTAATGGAGACACTTCAAAATTAGATCACAGTAGCGAACGATGATTGGTGAGGGCGTGGCTATGAACCCTTCCCCCAAACCGCTCTTCTACCAATCATTATGCAGTTTCAGAACAATCCATTGCAATGTTTCTAGAACTTCCCTAAACATACAAATATATCCACAGCCAGACTGATCAGTTTAGTTATTGACTGAGTAAAAGTAAGTGTGTTGTCTTTAATCATGATTTTTTCGAAGTAGTTTTTTAAATTTAATATTTATATAGTTGATCATCATTATCAATATTTGACTGTTATGAATATTGTAAAATTAAATCTGTGGTTTGTACTTCTAGTGTAGTAATTTTTCTTTCCTAACTTATTACTTCATTTCCACTATTTTACATTAAGATAGACACTGAACAAAAGTCAGTATTTAAAAACAGCTGTTTTAAAAACAAGGAGTCCAATTCATAGAAATGGGTTTAAAAGGGGACACAAGTAGGAAAATGTTGGGGACCACTGTTGTAGGAGAACAAGGAGTTTGGGCTGAGAGCATCTGCAGTTTGAGCCACAACTCTCTCAGCCAGGCCCTTCCCTCTGGTTTCTGCAGAAGGCACAGAACCTGGAGAATCTACATGGATGTATTCCTCACGTGCCTCATTTCTTGCCAACTATAGATGCCTTACATTACCGATGAGTAGCTATGGGATTCTACTGTCCCCCCTCAAATTTCTTAACATGTTTAACTTGCGTCGTGCAGTAGAACGAATACACATGTAAGTGCCCTGACACACCTGATGCCTGGCCCCACCCCAGACCAATTAAATCAGAATGAGCCCTGCACATCAGTACTTTTTAAAGGTCCCAGGTGATTTTTTTTTTTTTTTTTTTTTTTTTGCTTTTTGGTATGTGGGTAGCTCCCTGACTGGGAATCGAACCCAGGCCACAGCGATGACAGCGCCAACGCTGAAGCCTTAAGCCACTACACCATCAGGGAACTCCCCCAGGTGATTTTAAGATACGGCCATGCTTGAGAGTGGCAGCTTTAAGAGTCATCTAGAAGGCTTGTTAGAGCAGGGGTCAAGTATTTCAGATTCCAAAAGCAAGGACCCCATAGGTTTAAATATTAGGAAGCCTGTTACTCATAATGAACTCAACTGGCTAATCAGTCTCCATTATGAAGATTTAAAGCCATCTTGAACAGGTAGATAAGGAGCCTGGTCACAAACACATTTATGTGAAGGAGTGTGTGTGTGTGTGTGTGTGTGTGTGTGTGTAGCATTTTTTGAATAGAAACTCCAGAAGTATAATTTCAGGCCTCTGGTCTAATACTGTCACATGCAGCGGTGCACCTTAGCCCAGACTGAGAAGCTTTGCACCCTTCTCTTTCCACCTGGGTTCTTGAGTGCTGAGCCTCTGACCCATGGGTTCTTTCTACTTCACTCCTGATATTGAAGTATATTTGTCCTCTGATCTATGTTTTCTAACTTGGAAGGAAGCTAGGAGAATTACTTTGCCATTTAATATGCATAAAGTCTCAAACAAAAGGAATGAATTCTATAAGGGTTGAATTTCAGCAACTCTGTCGGGATAACCGGGAAGGTATTTTGGATTGTAACAACTTTCCCAACAATCCTCAAATATACGTTGCAGGCAGTCACTTCTTTGGCTGTGGGTAATGTTGACTCAGCCTCCCCCTCTATCTCTGGAACCCCAGCCCCTTTTCTGCTTCCTGAGGGCCCAGGGAATGTCTCACAGATACGCACAAGTGACCACAACTGAGCCCTGCTTGTGCCTTGTGTCACGCACAGTCTTCTTGGCCAGGCATGGACTCTTCCTTCACCAGAACCAGAGGGCCTCCGCAGGTGCCCCAGGCTCTCTTCGAATCCCCCACACTGGCTATCTAAAGAAGGGTAATTAAGCATACCTGCCCCTTTAATTACAGGATGAAAGTTCTCTACACCTGACCTTGAGAAGCTAGCACTATATCAGGAAGCCACAGTCAGACCACCTTTACCCTCGTGTTAAAGTCATTGTCTGATTTGGGCAAAAATTTAGCCCGACTGTCACTTTGCCTAGAAGTTAAACTCTTTACCAGCTGGAGCCCAGAATTGCTTTGTCTTTGCCTTTTCTTTGACACTTTTGTCCTGGGCCTGCAGTTGGCTGAAGGAGAGGTAAGCTCGAGACCCTGTTTTCTAACTGGCTGAACTGGAAACCATATTATGAGTCTTTCCCCTGGCCTTCGGGAGGGAAGGGGTTGAGTCACTCTGGCAGCAAGCTTAGGAGACAGGTTCGTTTCCCTCAGCAGTGGGGAACCCAGAGCCTCCATACTCCCCTTCAGAAGGAAATGAAGAGCAGGATGGCGCTGGAGAGTGGGATCAGGACAGGAAGCCACCACCGAGACTGTCCTTACATGGTACCCAGGCCTTCGTGGGCTGCGTGTCTTAGCAGCAGAGCTCGTCAGACCAGTTCAAGCAGAGTATCAAATGCATTTTGTTTTATTTTCTTAAAAATATACTTAAAATTTTGGGGCGGGGGGTGGGTAGCGAACCCAAGCCACAGTGTTGAGAGTGCCGAAGCCTAGCCACTACACCACCAGGGAACCCCCTAAAATTTTTAAGATTACTTCTGTATATATAATTTTATATACAGATACATTTATATGTAAACTATGAAAGTTATGTTTGTTGTATACATAAAGGAATAAAATGAGAGTTTAGGGAGTTCCCTGGTGGCTTAGTGGCTTAAGGCTTCGGCGTTGGCGCTGTCATCGCTGTGGCCTGGGTTCGATTCCCAGCCAGGGAACTACCCACATACCAAAAAGCAAAAAAAAAAAAAGAGAGAGAGAGAGTTTACCCCACACTGTCTCCCTCCCCGCAGGTCATCGCTGTTTGGTATATCTAACAAATCCTCCTATACTCTTTTTCTTTGCATGCGATAGTCCTCTCCTTAGCAGATGCCTAGTTCCTTTGTATGGATTAACTTCATTTGTTTAACAGATTATCTACTTATGAGCAATTGGTTGTTTCTGATTTTAGCCACCACAAATACTTCCCGGCACTTCTTTCATTATTTCTGTCAGATATATTCCTAGAGGTGGAATTGCTAGATTGAAATAGATTTCTTTCTTTCTTTTTTTTTTTAAGAGGTGAAACAGATACTTTATTGAAAAGAAAATACACTCCAAAGAGGTAGGAGCGGGCTTGAGCAGGGAGAGTGGCTCAAGGGCCTGAAATAGATTTCAAAGCCAAGTGCATATTGAATATATTTGTGCCCAGTGATGGATATTTTAAAAATGAGATGCTGATAGTCTTCTAAATATTGTAAAATATATTACCTCTCTTTCTCCTAAACCAAGTGTCCTTTCACTAGTTCCCACTGAATTTACTATGAATTTCTATTTAAGCTGATAGGAAAAGTAAAATTCATAGTGTGGCACATTTGAAGAGGCAATCTATTATTTTGAGTTTTGTTGAGTTGCAAAAGGCAACATATTAAAATTAGAGTTTCTAAGAAATTTTTTGTTTTATAGATCGTGACCCAACAAATTGTCCCAGTTTTGTCTCTTATTGTTGATCTTGTGTTTCCATTGTCTCAATCCCACATCACCCCAATTCCACATGTGATATAGGCTGAAACCTGGGATGGGTGGGCGGCTCACCAGTAAGAGCCAGCCCCCAGTGGAATAATCTAGAGCGCCTCCCTCAGTCTCCCTCATACTTCTTGCTTCTCAGAAAAGAAGATGTCACAAGGGTTGAATTTAATTTAGCACTGAGTTCTCTGCAAATCCACTTTGGGTAATAGATACAGCAACTGCACATATACACTGGGACACTTGGAGAGTAAAGGGGAGCTCTAATGATAAGTTGTTACACTACAGGCCTCCCCTGGGACGGTCCCTGCGCACTGCAACTTGTGGCCACCCTAGTAATGGGTGACATTTGGACGTGCCCATCCGTTCTCCCTGCTGGTCCAAGCGCATTGACACTGGCACACACGATTTGTTCTGTCCCATTGCCCCACCCCCAGCCTTCCTAGCTCCCCTAGGGTAGAGGCCTGAGCCCGAGGAAGGAAGCAGGGTCAGGTGGATACCCGGTGCTGCGTGTGAACTTCTCATCCCCACTAAATGAGTCAGAGGACATGGGTGCTGCTGTCCCTGCCACCACAGCTTACCATGGAAAAAATAATAACCGACTGCTTTTTTCTGGAGCCATTAAAACAGGACACTTCTGTACTTTTATTTGTGCTTCTCACGTCCCTGGGAAATAAAGGCTCAGCCTCCCCAGATGACTAAGCACAGGCATTTGTATGGGATCATGCAGCAAATTGGGATTGAAACTGACCTTCCATGGTCAGGGGAGAATTGGGTTGGTGGAGAAGCCATAGAGCTCTGATTTGGTCCCAGGACAGCAGTGGTGGGCAGCCTGAGACATAGAACTTACACCCCTGTAGCTGGAGTGGGACCGGTTCCTCAGCCACAGACTTGGTCGAGGTGGTGTCAGAAAAGGCCCAGGACCTTCCCACAGCAGCTGGCCAGTGCTTGGGCTTCTGCCAGGCCGTGTCTCCTGCTGTGGGGCTCAGAGCAATTCTCTACTTAACACTCTGAGCTATAGGTGAGATTGGTTCAGATTTGGAATGAAGTTTGTGGTCGTGCAATCCCAAGTATGATTCCCGGGCATCTTGTAGTGACTGTCATCCTTTACATCTGGTCCATTTCATCATCTGTTTGAGACCACAGACATACACGAGTTCCCAGGACATCAAAAAAGGGCCAGAGCTCTCTGTTTACCCTCCAGCTGCTCTGATGCCTCTCACAAGGTGGGAAAATGGGAAAATGTAAGAGAAGAGGGCTGCTTGATTGTTCTCGAAGCAGTGGGACTTGGAGAGTCCAGCACTGCAGAGACAGGCCCCAGAGAGCTCCTAGTCCAGGCTGTTCTTTCACCCAACACGGGACAGCCAAGATTCCTGGGCTGGGACAGAAAGGAGAGAGATGGGGAATAGGTGCACACACAGCCCCAGGTCTGGGCTGCCCAGTCGCTGGAAGAGAAAGGCAATGCTGCTTTCAGGACTGGAGACGGAGCAGCTGGAAGAGCCCCTGAGGCAGGTCAACAGGCTTCTCTGCAGGTCCCTGAAATCTGGCGTCAGTCCCTATCCTCCATCCCTAACTGGCTGCTCAGACCTTCCCCCCACATTACCAACGCTGCAGCCAATGGTCAGTTTGCTGTTCTTACTGTCCTTGAACCTCCCTAGTGTATGGACATGCCTGACCCAGATCAAGGTTGATGTAAAACTGACACTGACATATCTGTGCCACTCACCAAAATTCTGAAATGTTTCTGTGCTGCTGCCCTGAGCCCCAGAGTGTCCCACATTCCTGGGACCCCCAACCCCAGGCCTCCCACCCAGATCCAGCCATAAAGGATTAACAGTAAGGCCATTCTGATTGGCTGGTGTCTGAGCCACACCTTTGTCAAGCATTCTGAATATTGCCGCCTCAGCTGAGACACCATATTGTTTTGGTTGTACTAATTGTCTTTCAAAAAAAAGGAGATCTTCACTGATTCCTTCTTTTCTTCTCATTCAACAAGTATTTATGCCACACCCATAGCGGACCAAGATCCGGGCTGGACGCTGCAGAGAAACACAAAGCCCAACGCGTGTGTTCAGCCTTCAGACCTCACGGGCTAGTCCGAAGGCTCAGATAGAGAAATGAAAAGGAATGGAGGCTGGAGCTGAGTAAGGAGGCAATGTAAGAATAACGTCCACGCCTCAGTTCTTCTCTCCCTTCTTCTTCACCTCCTTCAGAGAGCTCATTCATGCTCTCAGTTCTTCTGCTCCCTCCCAAATTCACATCTCCAGGGAGCTGCTTTCACCAGACCCTTAGAGCTTTACCTCTGGCTGCCTGCTCTACATGTTTCCCCTTGAGTGCTCCGGTTTAACCTTCTCATGTCCGAAAGATCGATCTTCCTTGTGTATCCTCTTTATTTTCCAAGGGTAGCAAACCTTAACTTCTCTTTACTTTCAGAACATCCCAAACCTAGTCCTCCAAACCATCCCATCCTCTCCACATCCCAGCACTGCAGTCCCACCAGTCAGTCTTTGCCCTGGGCAGGAGCACCTCGCCTTGAACACTTCCTCTTCACTAACTCTTGGAACCCAATCTAGCCTTTAAGGGCAATCAGGCGACATCTTCGAAGGCGCCCATGACGCCCCTGACTTTCATTGCCCCCCTCTAAATTCCTCCAGTTTATATTTGTTTCATAGCATTTACCACTGTAGTTCAATGCAGTCCTTAAACCAATGTCCCATGATGGCGTTTGTTAAATGTGCGTCAGGCATTTTCTGGGCTGATCTTGTCTTCTTTGCCTTGAAAATATGCAATCTTGTATTGCCTTTGTTGATTGGGTTTTGTTGATGTAAGGAACACCCAAACCTGTAGAGAGTTTTTATAAGAGTTTATTTGAGTCAAAACTGACCATTGCTGGGAAGCAAGATCTCATATGCTTCCACAAAATGACAGTTTTTCAGCTTCTTTTGGGCATTTGAAATTAAGGAGAGAATGTAAGGAAGATTACATCATGAAGGTGGGAGTAAACAAGGTGGAGATTGGATTACAGGATAGTTAAAATTATGTGCTCTCGGGAGGGTGGTTATTTCAAAGATGAATTAACTCGATGCACAACAATGGACAGGGCTTGCTTACGGCAAAGATAAACTTTTTACTAAAAAAGTTATAGGCCCGGGGCGTGACTTCCCACTGTGACCTACCCAGTTAGGAATTTATGATCAGATCCCCCTGTGAGATTGCTCTCCAGAGAACCCCTTTTTCTGCACAGTTTGTATCTTTTATCCCTAGCTCTAGGGCAGGGACCCAATATTTGTGTATTTCCCAACAGCACCTCACACAGAGCACTGCATTCAGCTCTTTGATTATCTTAACTAATTTCAAGTCCATCCATGGTGGCTTGGATTAGCTATCTAAAACCATAGGGGAAAGACCATTTCTCATATCTTAAAACTTAGCTAAATAAAAACTAACACATTCCCGGGCATTGCACAACTTCTGAGCACAAAACACCAGACACATATAGAAAACAAACAGAACCGGCGCCTCAGCCTGAAAACGGTGGGAGGGAGGGCCGGGAGGGCGGGCAGCCTGCACCCCTCGGGTGGGCTCCTCACTTTTCACAGCTGCCATGGTGGCTGAGCACGGGTGCAACCTGGCTTCTACTGAAAAGCAAAGGGGGTCAGCTCCCCTTCCAATTTCAAAACCAACTTCTATAGGTGACATTGTACTACAACAGCAATTATGTGTTTGAGAGTGTTTTACGGCATTACCACGCTTGCAAACCATTCAGACTGGGTAAGCAGCCCTGCAGGTAGGTTGAGGAGGTGATGGCATTATTATTATTAAAATAAAGTTCTATGTTATTACTCAACCTAGTATTTGGCAGAGTTGAGTTCACTTTAATAAGGACAGAAGACTTGTGATAGGACGTGCACAGTGCTGAGTGCTGTACAAGTGCAATCTCTCATCCCACTGCCTGCTTTCAAAATAGGTGCTACTACTACTATCGTGGTTTTACAGAGGAGAGAACTAAGGCTTAGAAAGTAGCTTGCCCCAGGGCCTACAGCTCTCACGTGGCAGAGCTGGAATTTGAACCTGGGTCTGTCTGCTTCCAAACCCTTTGCCTTTAACCTGCACGGTATGCCATCTCTCCAGCCCTTGCCCAGAGCCGGGAGCAGGGCGGGCGTGGCCTCAGCCCCCTTCTCTCTCTCAGGGAGCCTGGTGCCGCCGGGAAAGGGGATGGGAGATGACGTTTCTCTCTAAGATTGCTGCCTTTTGTCCAAATGTGCTGGCCAGGAGCCAGGCTGGAAACTCTCTGCTCATGGAAAGAAGGAGAACAGAAGCCAGCAAAAGAGGGTGGGAAAGGGTCTGAGGGGAGGAAAGGAAAGGAAGGCAGGAAGGAGAGAGGGGAAGAGGAGGTGGGAAAGTGAGGGGCTTGGGGCAGTACAGCTGGAACCAGAGGTGTCCTGCCAGGAAGCGGACACAACTCTGGGCCTTCAGGTGCACCCCCTTCAAGCGCTCCTTCTCGTGTGCCCTGAGCACCCAACCCTGGTCGCCACACGCCACGCCCGGGGCTCTGGGTGCTCAGAGGCAGGGTAGATCGCACAGGGGCCTTTCCTCCCCTGCTCCTGTCTCCGATACCACTGTTGAGTGAGGTCAGATGAAAATGGACATCAGGAAAGCCTTCAGAGGGAAAAACAAGTCACAAAATGGCAGCCTCAGGGCCGCCCCTGGAAGTGGAGGGCCCGAACGAGGCAGGGGGTGCCCTGGTCCCACGGTGTCCATGGTGGGCATGGCAGAGACAGGGAGGAGGGAGGGAAGGCGACAGGGGCTGGGGAATAAAATTTGAATGAAATTATTTTGTAAAAATAAAATAGTTTAAAGAAATTCCATCATAAAAATTGCCCGAGTGACTACTGTATATCCAGGGGGGGAGGCCTGGACCCTGCCCCTAAGGTACTCGTTTCAGGTGTCAGGCCCTGGACCCTGATTCTTTCAGCCTCGCTGGCCTTAGGAGAAGTTAACCCCTCCAGGCCTGGGCTTTGGCATCTATTAAGGGGCGGGGTGGGGGGGCAATAATGGGGTTGGTGTGAGGAATCAATGACACAGTCCATGTAGAATCTTGCCTACAGAATAGTAAGGGCTCCAAAAACATTAGCCACTCATTCACTATTGCAATTTAATTTGAGGTACCACACATAAATATGTGAAACCTTGAGTAATAAAATGTACACGGGGGTGCCCAAAATATGTACGCTCGTTTTAAGAGATGTTATCTATGTCTTGCTTTTTGAAGTTGAATTGAATTACAGTAGCAATGTGTAGTATGATGCTCACTCAAAAGAGGGTGTTAATCAAATGAATGCCAGTAGCATCACCAGGCGACAGGCAGGACAGTCAGAGAAAATGGTGGAAGCACCGTTGTTCAAGGAGCACAAGACCATTGTGAAGAGCTATTTGAAATTCGAGAATGTTGTTTGAGTTTCCCCCATGTTATCCTGACTTAACACCCCTTGACTTCTACCTATGGGGGACCCTAAAGGACGTGCTGTACTGTAGAAAACGGGCAACACTGGCAGTACTTTGGGAAGAAATTGAAACAGTGTGGGCCATGATATAATAGACACTGGTCAGCGTTGCTCAGGCAGTAGTTGGCCGTGATCAGAAGCGTCTGGACACAGACGGTAACCATGAGCACCTCCTGTAATCACAGAAGTCACATGTGATTTGTATTCATCTTTGTTAACAGGATATATTGAGTATTACAATTTTAATTCAGTTTTTTCCTTTCTTAAAATGTATATACATTTTTGTCACCTTCTGTATAAATAACAATTATAACTAACCATAGAAGAGATAACACAGGTTGTTCACATTTAGTTAGATAATCAAGTGTAGATAAATTAATAACTGCTATAGAAATTCAGAGGAGGCAGGAAGAACCTCAGTTTGGAGTGGCCAGAGCAAGCTTTATGGAAAAGTTGGGTTTTGAGGTGGGAGTGTAATAACAAGAAAGGCGAAGGATGACAACTAAATCAGAGTATGTACGACAGGGACGGTTAGGGAGATCCTAGTTCACGGACCCAGGGGTATTTGTCAGTAGGGACGGTCGTGCTGTGCTCTTGCCCACAGACGCACTTGGACGTACTATTGCACTTACAGTCCAGCTGCAAAAACGTTGCTCAGGATGCTGCACCCAATGGCGTGGCATCTGGATGTGACCGGTCTTAGCCCCCTGCTCCGTCTGTGTCTCCGTGGGGTTTTGGGTGGGTCTTGCCTTCTCTGTGGCTCCGAGTGCTCAAGTACCATTCTCTCAGTTGCTTTGGTTTTTAGCCTCTGGTTTTTTGTTTTTGTTTTTTCTTCTGTCTTACCCTCAGTCTCCAGTTCATTTCCTTAACCTGCTAACACGAAATCTCTTCTCCCAGATAGGGCAGAGAAGCTCTGAGCACTGTATTAAATTTGCATAAAAAGAAAAGAAAAGGCACTCAGTAGAAGCCAGTGGCTAACAGTACCTGGCAGCTGTGAAGCTTATGGTTTCTTTTGTTGCTGTTGTTTTTCAAAAATCTCTCAATAGTCTAATAACAAAGAATATTTCTCTTCACAACAAACAACAACAACAAAAACCCCCACTAACCCCCAAATCTCTCTGGGTTTCCGAAGAGGTGGGCTCCTTAAGGGGGGAAAAAGGGGAACTTTATCAAGTATAGTAACTAGTAGGTCCAGGTTCTCCTGGGACAGCTTCTCCATAGAAACGCGAGTCACCTGGGGAAGAGCAGGTAGTGTGGAAGAGGTGAATGAGCTCTAGATGGGGTGACAGGAACCCTGGGTCCTGCTCCTGCCTCTGCCACCACCTAGCCGGGTGACTGAGGTCAGCCCCCAGACTCCTGGGCCATGCTGTGGTCATTTCTAGCCCTGACTTCATCCTTGTCATCTTCCTCCATGCCAGGGGCTTTTCTAGCTTCATTATGTATCTTCTTCTTCTTCTTCTTCTTTTTTAATTTCCTCATTAGATTGAGGCCTCTAAGAAGCACTGTCATTTACAGGCTGGGTTCCCAGTGACCCCCTAGGTCAGGAGGGGAAAGCTGCTGAGGCCAGGAGGAGGATGTGGAAGGCTGGGTCAGCCAGTGCAGGCGTCATTCCCAACAGGGTCCTGGGAGAAGGGGCTCAGCATTTCCGGAAGGGAAATGCCTCCCATAAATAGACAGAGGGGTGGGAAAAGGATTCCTCCATCCCTTTCCTCCTGTCAGCTCAGTTCTTCCCTCTGATGTTCAGACTGTGCAGCCTCTTGTCAATGGTTTTCATTCAGATGTGTCCGTGTGTGGGGGAGAGATGTGAGATCTGCTTTCTTGTCTATTATAGATTCAAAATAAGAACTGGAGAAGACATACATGCCTTTTATTTATTCATTTACCCACAGTGACCTCTCATTGGTCCATTCCAATATAAAGCCAGAGCTTTTTCAGTGAGGTTTTTTTTTTTTGCTTTTTTGGTATGTGGGTAGCTCCCTGGCTGGGAATCGAACCCAGGCCACAGCGCTTACAGCGCCAGCGCCGAAGCCCTAAGCCACTACACCATCAGGGAACTCCCCTTCAGTGAGGTTTATTGGGAGGGAAGGAGAGTGTACACCTTCTGATACCGTGTCCTAGTTGACTTCCTTCAGGAGTTCAGCAGAGCTTCCTGTAGTAATGCTGATAATCCACTCCTCAGGTCCCTCAAAGGTTAGGTCTCATGACATTGGTCTTACTAAGGCTTCAGGTGTTCGCAGCAGCTCCAGGGTCATGAGGAGTCTCCTGTGGGAGGGAGAGGGACTTCTTCATCGCTGCCCTTCTGACCCTCAATAATGTGGAATGGTCAGATCACACCCAACTTCCTGTGCCAAACTGGGGGCTTTCGTTTCCGTAGTAGCTGAAGTTTGTTCAGCTTCAGCCATAGGGACGCAGACTTATATTTAAAGCTCATGCACCCAATAGCTTTTCTTTTTCACTTGGCGAAAGTAATTAAACATAAATTGAACGTGACACTGCATGTTAATGGGGATTCTTTTGGTTGCTTAAGCAAACAGGGATACGAAGGTATCTTGTGGGACCCATGGGCAGGAATGCCGGCTAGCCTGGATTAGATCCAGGGAGTACAAAACCATCTTTCCGCTGGTGTCATTCGTGTCCCCCATGGCCTAGCTCTCTCTGCTTCTTACTCCACAGGGTGGGAAACGGCTGCCTCACAGGTTTCCCTGTTCCTGCCACGTAGGTTGATGCAACTCCCTGGGATGGAATCTGATTGGCCCGACTAGAGTCCGGCCTCCTCCAGAACCAGTTGGCTATGGGGGTGGGGGTGGGGGGATCATAGTTCAAACGTGGCTGCCCGTCTTCCCGTGATCTGTGGATGGGGGAAGGGGCATTTTACAGAAAAACGGGCCTCCTGGTGAGGTAGGCCAGCTCTGTGTGGCGCCTGCTGTGTCTGCTGCAGGTGCGACGTTTTGTTAACCATTTTTGTGTTCCTTTGCCCCAACCACTTCTGGTTCCTCAGATGCTAAATACTTGCTAAATACTTTGACAAAGATAGTGCTTGTTATGGAGGTAGTAGCATATTACAACAAGGGTTGTGGGGCTAGGTATATTTCTTCTTAAATCTCATATTATTATCAGCTACATGCCTCAGTTTCTCCATCTGTAAGATGAAATTGACTTCTCATTATGTATTCAGTTCCCGGTGCTGGGTGCTTTGATTGATTGATCCTTCTTTCCTTCCTTCTATTTTTGGTAACACATTTATTGAGGTGTAATTCACATATAAAAATTTGTTTATTTGAAGTATACAGTTTAATAGTTTTTAGTATATTCACAGAGTTGTGCAAAAATCTTTACCACAGTCAATTTTAAAACATTTCATTACATCAAAGAAGGAACCCATACCCCTCAGCCAGCACCCTCAAACCTCGACCCAATCCACTTCAATCCTAAGCAACTATCAATCTACTTTCTGTCTCTATAGAGTTCCCTACTCTAGAGATTGTATATAAACGGACTCATACAATATATGGACTTGTCTGCCTGGCTTCTATTCACTTAGCATAGTGTTTTCAAGGTTCATGCATGTTGTAGCATGTGTCAGTACTTCATTCGTTTTAAGGCTGAATAATATTCCATTGTATGGATATACCACATTTTGTTCATTAGTTGTTGGTGTTCAGATTGCTTTTATTTAATGGCCATTATGACTAATACTGCTATGCATGTTAGTGTAGAAGAATGTATGTGGACATATGTTTCATTTCTCTTGGGAGATGCAGTAAGTCTATGATTATGTTTGTAAAGTGCTTAATGTAATGCCTGACAGATCATAGGACATGACAGTGCTCATTTCTTTACCCCGACCTTTCTCAAGGTTATGAATGAAAGCTATTTCCTGCTTGCTGCCCTTAGGAGAAATTCAACTTCCCCCAAAGAGCCTGATCCTTATGGGTTAGACTCTGAGGTTACTGTCCCTGGGGTCCTGGCAGATTCTTGCATCAGGCTTGTGAAGAGGTCGATACAGGGTGGTTCTGGTTGAAGGTACTGAAAGAACAGATAATGTTTGAGGGTCAAAATATAAATTTTGGAGTAGAAAGATAGGAATTGGATTCCTTACTGTTACTTAAAACCTATGATTCTTGAAACGTCTCTGAACCTTGATTCTCTCACATTCAGAAAGAAGATAACAATAATTACATCTGGAAATTGACAAGAGGGAGGGGGCTTATCTATGTTATGATGTGTGTATAATATAGAAATCAGGTTCTCTGCAAGTGTATTTTAAGCTTAGGGCTGCCACAGAAAAGGAATCAGACTTTAGAAACTGCATTCAAATCACAGCAGACTCCTAGGGCCTTGGAGCTCTTCAGGAGCACTGGTCAGATCCTTCAGGGGCTGCTGTTTCCCCCTTAGGGCTACAGCCCCTTTGTGAAACCTGCAGCTGGTTTTCTGGCTCTGAGAAGGACCCAGGTCATCCTCAACTCACCAGGGCTGCAGGCACATCAGATCTGTAGTATGATCTTCCTTTAATGCCTTTGGGCTATTCAGTTATCCCAGCACCTTTTATTAAAAAGTCCATCTTTGCCCTAGTGATTTAAGATGTCGCCTTTACCATATATAAAGTTCCGTGCGTACTTGGGTCTCTATCTAGACTTTCTATTTTGTTCCACTGGTCTATTTATCTATTCTTTTTTTTAAATTCATTTTTATTGTTAGACTTATTGGGGTGTATTTATCTATTCTTGTGGCAGTACCACAGTTTTAATTATAGAGGCTTTATAGTATGTTTTCATATCTGGGCTATTTGCTCCCAAGCCCCTCTCCTCCCATTTTACAAATTTTTCATTGTTTTCCTAGGTATTCCTCTGTTTAGTAATCTGATCTTAAAGTATTCATTGTCCTCCTGGGAGGTCCTGGTGGTGGCTTGCGGCTGGGGTTGAGTTGTCTTTTGGACCTGGGTGTGCTTGCTTATTTCAGTAAACTGATTTTGTTAAGATTATGTTTTCTTTTGGATTCATTAGTACTGAAGTGGTTGGATAGCACTCATTTTCCCTGAATCTCCCAATAACTTTTTAAAACAATCTTTAATTCAGAGAGAATGTTAAAACTTGGTAAATTTGAGTAAAAGGTATATAAGAGTTTTTTTGTATTGTTCTTGCAGTTCTTCTACAAGCTTGTAATTATTTCAAAGTAAAACATATTTGAGGTCTTTATGCTTCTGGTGACATCTCGGTAAAAGCTTTCAAAAAGTCTCCCCAAGTTGTGTTCACAGATTCTGCATTGGTTCACATGTTAATTGACTCCTCCAAAGAAATCCAGCAAATCAGTTTGGCATAATCTCCTTACAGAATCAGTGGTACTTTTCATTCAGTGCTTTGTGCCTCACTGTTTGATGGGTGGGGCAGAGGCATATTGGCCACCATAATGAGAAAGTATCTTCAGACTGGAAAAAAAATGATGCAGGCAGCTCAATAGAATGTAACAGAATTCATAATAGCCTAATTTCCTTACAGGGATGTAGGGTTCGAGCAGACAGATGACCCAGCAATGCTGCAGACTATTTTCTGCTAACAGACCCTGTTACTATACTTTTTAAATATAATACTCATCTAACTCAAGTACTAATGATTGACAAGGCAAAGGGACAAAGAATGTAGTAGCTCCAGGGGCCATAACCTCCATGTGGTCTTGTGATGGATGATTGTTTATAATGAATACTATCACCAGTTTGATATTTTATCAGTTCTCATGCCATTCCAGGCATTACTAACAAAAATATTTATGGCTGCATTTTATGGCACATAGATAATCATCAAGTAGAAGTCTTTGATGTGCTTGCTAAGGGCAGTGAGGTTGGTCAAAGGTCATAGCATGAAAGAAATCCAGTGCGCAGAGATGGAGTCAGTTTTGTTCACATCGGCATCAACATAGCTTCTTTAAGCATTTAGTGAGATTATGCAAACATCTACAAGGTCTGACAATTAAGTTCACGAACTTGCCACTGTGCGCTTACGTGGGCAGCACTGTACAAACACCTCAGTAAGGTGTCACAGCCCTGGTCTATCTGTGTGTCACAGCTGTGTTCATGTCGACATGTAGCTGTGTCTTCTGGGTGGTGTTCGTTGTTGTGTGTTTTTGTGTGCCATTGTGAGAATGTCAGAGCTTGAATTAGAGCAACAAACAAACATTAAATTTCTTCTTAAACTTGGTAAGAGTGGAAGTAAAATCACAGACATGTTAATCGATGTTTATGGGGACAGTGCCATGAAGAAAACTGCAGTCTACAAATGGAAACATTTTTCTGAGGGGAGAGAAAGCCTCACTGATGAAGAGAGGTCAGGGCGGCCAGTAACAAGCAGAACTGACAAAAATATTGCAAAAATTTGTCAAATGGTGCATCAAAATCGTTGGCTGACTGTGAGAAGCATAGCAGACCAAGTAAATGTCAATAGAGAAACAGGAAAATCTTCACTGAAAATCTTGGCATGAGAAAGGTGTGTGCAAAAATAGTCCTAAAGGAGCTCACCGAGGAATAAAAGCAAAGGAGAGTGGAAGTTTGCCAAGACCTTTTGGAGAGGCAAGATGATGTTTTGGGCCATGTTATCACTAATGATAAAACATGAATGTACTAATACAACCCTGAAACAAAGCGTCAAAGTGCACAATAGAAGTCAGCCAATTATCCACAACCAAAGAAGTTCCATCAGTCCAAATCGAGTCAAAACAATGTTCCTAAACTTTTTTGATATCAGAAGGATTGTTCATTATGAATTTGTACCAACTGGACAAATAGTCAACCAAGTTTACTGTTTGGAAGTGTTGAAAGGACTGCATGAAAAAGTTAGATGAAACAACCTGAACTTTTCACCAGCAACTCATGGCTCCTGCATCTCGACCGTGTGCCAGCTCACAGGGCTGTGAGGGAGTTTTTAGCCAGTACACAAGTAACTGTATTGGAACACCCTCCCTACACACTTGATCTGGCCCCCACTGACTTTTTTCTTTACCTGAAGATAAAGGAAATATTGAAAGGAAGAAATTTTGTTGACATTCAGGACATCAAGGGTAATATGATGACCGCTCTGATGACTATTCCAGAAAAAGAGTTCCAGGATTGCTTTGAAAGGTGGACTAGGGACTGGAGTTGGTACATAGCTTCCCAAGGGGTACTTCAGAGGTGATGGTAGTGATATTCATCAGTGAGTTATGTAGCACTTTTTCTAGGATGTTCATGAACTTAACTGTCAGACCTCCTATGCCTTTCACCTATATGCCCCATCTTTCAAGCCCAGATCCACAAAGAAATATTGCCTTCACCTGTTTTGCTTATCATACTATGTTTTTTATTGGAGACATTCATGTACATCTTTTCCCCCAGCTTTGTTGAGATATAACTGATATATGACATTGTATAAGTCTAAGGTGTATAACATGATGATTTGATACATGTATATATTACAACATGATTACCACAATAAGATTAGTTAACATCTCCATCACTTCACATAGTTACGTTTTTTTGTTTGTGTGGTGAGAACATTTAAGAACTACTAAGCAACTTCTAAGTATTTAATACAGTATTATCATATGCATGTTATTTCCTATATGAGAATGAAAATTCTCAGAAGACAAATAAATCTGTTTATTTTACATTTCTGCCAGGCTTCACTCAATTCAACTGGGACAGTAGACTCAACTATTAGAATGAATTACATGACTTTTCCTGTTAGCCATAGGTCCCCATGTAATCTCTCTTTGGGCCCATTAAAATATCTGTACTGGGGAGTGGTTACTAGAGGCCAAATCTTGGTAGTCACTAAATGAAAAGAGGGTATAAAGTAACACTTACCTAACTGCCCTTCAGGAGATACTGTAACAAAGCAAAACAAGTAATGGAATGTTGGACACAGCTGAGCTCGATGTCCTGCAGCTGCCATTATAACAAAAGACAAACTTGGAGCCTGTTCGGGCACCAGGGCAGACCCAGACACCCACAGACAACAGTAGGATTTATATTAATATTTTCCCTTGTTATTTGTAAAAATAATCGTAATGCCTGATTATTATAGAAAATTTGGAAATCAAGTTTTTTGTTTTTGAAAATATAGATAAGCAGAGGGAACAGAAAAAAAATCATTCCAAGTTTCTTACCCAATGATAACTACTGTCCATCCTTCGTTACATTTCCTTACAGTCATTTTTTTATGTGTACAGTTTTGAGTAAGAATAGGTTTGCCCCCCCATCCTTTTAAAAAACATGTTTGTTTGTTTTTTTATATTGGACACAGCTTTTGGATCCTATTTCTTTTGGGTAACATTATATCATGAGCTTTTTTAAAATTTAATAATCATTTAAAAAATTTTTTTTAATTTAATCATTTTAATAATCATTTTTAGATTGATTTTTTATTTATATTTTAAAAATAATAGCTTTACTGAGATATAATTCATATAGAGTACAGGTCACCTATTTAAAGTGTACAGTTTAATGGTTTTCAGTATTTTCACAGAATATGCATGTAAACACAGTCAATTTTAGAACATTTTCATCACCCCAGAAAGAAACCCCACGCCATTAGCAGTCATTCCTCTTTCCTCCTGCCCACTCACTCCTGACCTGGGCATCCACTAGTCTGCTTCCTGTCTCTGTAGAATTAGTCTTCAACACAATGTAATTTGTTGTATCATACTCCATCGAATAGCTATAGCTGTTTTTTTTTTTTGTTTTTTTTTTTTTTTTTTTTTTTTTTTTTTTTTTTTTTTTTTTTTTTTTTTTTGGTATGTGAGTAGCTTCCTGACTGGGAATCGAACCCAGGCCGCAGCGCTGACAGCGCCAGTGACGAAGCCTTAAGCCACTCCACCATCAGGGAACTCCCTATAGCTGTATTATAGTTTATATGACCATTATATTGCCTGACATTTTAGTTATTTTTACTTTTTCAAATTATAAATAATATAACAATAAACATTTGGAGTCCCCTGGTGGTGTAGTGGCTAAGGCTTCAGCGCTGTCAACGCTGCGGCCTGGGTTCGATTCCCAGCCAGGGAGCTACCCACATTAAAAAAAAAAAAACAGCCCTCGACCGCTGCCCCTTCTGGACTTCAGGCCCTTCCGCGACCCTCTGCGCTCCAGCTAACATGGCGCTGCGCGCAGCCCGGAGCGTGCAGGGGGCAGCCTGCAGCCTGCGGGGTGGGGGGTGGGGGCCCAGCCTGCAGCCTGCGGGGGGCGGCCTGCAGCGTGCGCGGGGGCGGCCTGGAGCCTGCGGACTGTCTCGGCGCCCACTGTACCCCGCCTGCTGCGGCCCTGGCGGGGGCGCGGTCCACACGCTGTGCACCAGCCCCAGTCTCCTCTCAGTGCGCAAATTCACAGAGCAACATGAATGGATAACAACAGAAACTGGTATTGGAACAGTGGGAATCAGTGATTTTGCACAGGAAGCCTTCGGAGATGTTGTTTATTGTAGTCTGCCTGAAGTTGGGACAAAATTGAACCAACAAGATGATACGGTGCTTTGGAAAGTGAAAGCTGCTAGTGAACTCTGTTCTCTTCTATCAGGAGAAGTAACTGAAATTAATGAAAATCCAGGACTTGTCAACAAATCTTGTTATGAAGATGGTTGGCTGATCAAGATGACACTGAGTAACCCTTCAGAACTAGATGAACTAATGAGTGAAGAAGCATATGAGAAATGCATAAAATCTATTGAGGAATGAAAATGGAACTCTCCCACCAAATAAAGTAGTATGAAACAAACAAACAAAACACAAAAAACAATAAACATGTGTACATGTTTCCATATTTAGGATTATTTCTTCATATAAGTTCCCAAAGTATAGAAATGTGTAATATAGATATGAAAAAGTATAATCACAGACCCATAAAAAGAGAGATCCACAAAAAACCTTCACTATTCCTCCTAGCTTACTCAATTAGCAAATGTTTATGAAATTCAGCATGGTGTAAAAGAAGGATAAAACAGTTGCTGATCTTGAAGAGAAGAAAAAGACAGACACTCAAAATAATGAGCTAAAGTCTAGTCCTGGTCTAGATTAGATAATACAAGTTCATACAGTTAATTTCACAAACTCATCCTAGAAAAAGTGCCACATACCTCAGTGCTGAATATCACTAGGGTCACCTTCAAAGTACTCCCCTTGGGAAGCTATGCACTGACGCTAGGGCCTAGTCCACCCTTCAAAGCAGTTTTGGAACTCTTTTTTCTGGTATGGCCATCAAAGCAGTAGTATTACCCAAAATCTGACTATTAAGTTCGTGAACTTGCCACCATGCACTTACATTGGCAGACAACTTGGTAAGGTGTCACTGAGTTGTTTGTACAGTGTGCCAATGTAAGTGTACGGTGACAAGTTCACAAACTTAATTCTCAGGTTTGGGGTAGATGACAGCTCTGATGGTCATTCTAGAAAAGGAGTTCCAGAATTGCTTTGAAGGGTGGACTAGGTGCTGGCATTGGTACATAGCTTCCCAAGGGGAGTACTTTGAAGGTGACTGTAGGAATATTCAACAATGAGGTGTGTAGCACTTTTTCTAGGATGAGTTCACAAAATTAATTGATCTCATGTGATGAGGCCACAGTGATATATCCTTGTATATGTATAAAGAGGACCAGACTTGGATTTAAAGTGTAGATTCACTTCCTGGCTTTATCACTGATGAGTAGTTGTATGAACTTAAGCTTCCCTGAGCCTCAGTTTCCTCATCAGAAAAATGATAGAAGCATTGCCATTGACTTCTGTAGAGGTTAGAAATAAGAAGTGTTTCTAGTCTAGCCAAGAACGGAGAAAAGAAGAGCAAGTTCAAAGATTTGAGAGTTGAAAGAAGTTAGAACTTTACTTCTCATAGTTTGGTGACCTGTAGTACCCCCCCAACTAACAAAAGGAAGTATACTTTATTCAGATTTTTAAACCATATTTTGGCAGTGTTAGCATATTTCATAATTTTCATGGTTTATGGCAAACACACTAACTTACCCAGAGAGGTGATGTGAACTCAGGAGGACTGACACCACTAAAACCTTATACAGGCTGTGGTTTGCGTTCATGTGCCAGATGACCAACCACCTAGTTGTACTTTGCCTCTTACTACCCTCCACAGAACCCAAAGGCAACACACGGAAATATTTCCACATTGCAAGTGGGTAAGGCAAAAACCATGATTTGCAAACATCATCAAGAGAAAAATATGTTTCCATTCTACCCAGGTGACCAAATACATCTCTATATGTAAGAATGTTTGGCAGATGTGAAAAAATATTTCCTGGGTTTATGAAAGTGAGAACAATAAAAAAACCTTTAGTGCTCGCTTCAGCAGCACCTATACTAAAATTGGAACAGCACAGAGAAGATTGGCATGGACCCTGCACATGCAGATTTGTGAAGCGTTCCATATTTAAAAAAAAAATGTCTTTAGTTGCCCCTGGCCTCAAGAGCATCACAAAGCATGGTCCAATCTGTAATCTCAAGCTGCTCTAGATACAGATTCCCAGTGGCTTAATTTTTCCGAAAACTGACAGGTGTAGGTCAGGAAAAGACTGACCAGGTTATTAAAATATTGACAGGATCCCTGATAATCATGAACATGGGAATGAACAATGTTTTCTTTTCCATGTTGGCTTCTATAAAAGTTAAAACACATTTTTATTTCTATTTTATGTAAAGAGTTCTGTTAGGAATTTTATTTTGTGTTCGTTCATTTCTTGGTATCATTCCTGACTTTGTTTTGTTCCCCTTTGGCAAAAACTTCCCACTCTTCCCCCAAGTCCGTATTTGTCTTATTTCCCTTATTCAAAGACATTTCTCTTTATCTCAAGTTTCATCTTACAACAGGGCTAATCAGCTAGATGTGAATAGATATGTCTTATCCCAGGTTGCCTAGAACACAAAGCCTGAATCAGAAATGAAAATGAGAATGCTGTTTGGGGGAGTTGTAAATTCTGAGGTTCAGCGATGAGGGGAAAGGACAGGTATGCACGATGTAAAATGTTGTTTCAGCAACATACAGCTGGTCTCTTGAAAGTTGCACCTGTTCAGTGCATAGAACTTCTCCATGTGGGCCAAGTAGAGGGCCCAGCCTCCCCAGGGCAAAGGACTGATCAGCCTTGGGTGATCAACCAATTGACCTGAGTTCAGCCATGCCACTGGTGGCCAAAGGAATGCAAACAACTAAGGGTGGCAGATGGGTCCAACACTGAGGCAATATGAGGAGGTTCAGAGGTGTATCCAGTGCAAAAAGGTGATGTATGCAGTGTCTTAGTCACTTCCGTAAGAGGAAACTACGCACCCCCCACACTCCAGTTGGATCTTCCTACAGACCAAATTGTAAACACAGTGGTACTGAACAACGTAGAAAGAGAGAATCAATCTTGAGTCAGTGACTTGAGTCCTTCACGGAGCAAAGCTGCTACCTGCCCAGGATCACCTGTCTATCTCTGGACTGTTACACGAAAGATAGATAAATTTCTATCTCATTTGAGTCACTGTAAAAAACAAAAATATATTGTCAGGAACAGGGTAGTCATACTGACAGAAAGTCTTAAAATTACTCAGGTTATACTCTTGGTCTTGAGGGCCCCTTTAGAGTGGGAACGAGCCTTGATCTGAAGCCTGTGTAGGAAAAGGTCTGTGAAGCAGCATCGTGGAGCATTTACAACTGGGCTCCAGGGGCAGGAGCAGCTCACGGTGTGCTAATAACTCCTCCAGCAGGTTTCAAGGTTGGTGTAAATAGGAGCCAACTGGAGTAAAAGGGAGATTTCTCTTGCTGACTAACAATGCAAGTGGCAGGGTCACAAACAAGGCTATGCCAGTGGCTCTTGGCCTTGCGCCGGCCCAGGAATGCCGATTCCTAGGTGCCCTGGCAGCCTGATCACTTGGCCTGAGGTGAGGCCAGGACTCCTCACTTTCAGCAGTTGTCCCCTTTGTCCTTTCTTTTTTATAACAGCCTTATTGAGATAGAATTCACATACCATAAAATCCACCCTTTTAAAGTATGGCCATTTTATGAATCAAGTCATGGATAAGATATATTTATCCATGTTTCAGAACTAACACACTAACCTACGGCAGTAAAGGGCCCTGGAAAATTGCACTTGTGTGTTTTATTCCTCCCTCCACCTCCTCCCCTGCCCAAATCCCTTTTTTTTTTAATTGAATATGCTTGTAATGTATTTTTTAGATATAATTTGCATAAAATTCACCATTTACATGTGCAATTTAGTAACTTTAGTAACATAGTAGATTTACTATGTTGTACAACTATCACTGTTATCTAATTCCAGAACACCTCTGTCATCCCAAAAAGAAACCTTGCTTATTAGCAATCAGTCCCCCACTCCTTTTATGGGTTTGCCTGTTGTGGGTAGTGTGAGTGTGTGTGTGTGTGTGTGTGTGTGTGGAATCATAGGCATCCTTTTGTGTCTGGTTTATCTTCAAGGCCATCCTTGTTGGAGCATGTAATAGTGCTTCATTCCTTTTTGTGGCTGAGTAATATTCCATTGTGTGGTGTACCACATTTGAAACATCCATTTATCATTTGAACAACAGTGCCAGATTTTACTTTTTATTTAATCACTGTTTTCATTTTAATTTTCATTAGGGGTAATCAGTTCCTTTTCCCATTGCTTAAATGTGTCCAGATGGTTTTTCTGGCAGTCTCTAAAGCAATAATATCTGAAGTTCTTTTTGTAGGTGACTTTGATAGTAAAATTTCTGTAGACCATGTGTCACCTTCCCTGTTTCCACCATAAAAACCCCACCAGAGTTCATGGGAAGGTTGTTACTGTTGGGAAACAGCTCCGTCTTGTAATCCCAGACCTATAAAGTGATATTGAAGTTTATCATGGTAATTTAAGTCCCAGAGTACTACCAACTAGCAAATTAGGCTAGACCTGTCACCTAATTAGTGACTTAGCATCAGAGACAAAAAGGAAAGGGTCAAAGTTTCGTGGGAGCAGCATTTTCCATTCCTCTGTGAATTCAGGAATGCTAGTAGACTAATTGCAAAGAGTACAGGCTTCTATGTTCCCTCAGTTTCAGCTCCTGAACCTCACTAAACTTGCTTCTCAAAATATGGTATCAGCTGTTTTTCTAGAGACCGTGGTTCTAATACTGGAAGTCATTACAGCCCAATGGGAAGGAAGCGAATTCCCTCAAGTACCATGTTGTTTAAGTGTTTGTTGGGATCTTTAACCTCCAAGTGCATACATGGTTCTCTGTGCATTAGACACAGTGGGCTTTGTCTCTTTTGGAGAAGCCGTGTCTTCCTGGGAGGTACAGGGAAACTTCCTTGGGGAGAAAACTGGATTGCAGGACTGATCGTGACCCAGCACAGCCCTGGGTGCTGTCCCTGAGGGCAGACGTTATGTCTTACTCATCTTTGAATCCCCAAAGCATCCTGCACCTGCACAGTGGCTGTGAAAGAGGATGCCAGCTTAAAAGAAGAGCATGGGTAGAGAGAGCGGCTGCTCCCGAGGAAGGAGGCTGCATCACAGTGCGCCCGCTCATGTGGAGGCACAGTGCAGACATGAGGCGGGCGGCGGGCAGTGGCCGCTGTCTTTGACCTCCAATGGGGCCTCTGCCAGATGCAGGACAGAAGAGCAGTGTCTGTCAGCCCAGCCCATCGGAGAGGCTCCGGAAGCTTTGTGGAGCATAATGAGAGAGGCACTGAGTTCCTTCCTGTCCCTGAAAGGCCTTTCAGGGCTCTCCTCCATAATGGAAAGGGGGAGCCCTAGCGCCTGCTTTCTTTAAAGAACTGGGCTTGCTTTTAGCACTGACATACCCCAAAATGTAGAGTGCTGTGTCGCTGGGTCAGGGGACAGCTGAGCTCCATGGGCAGGTCTCAGATTCATCCCCTCCCAGATTCTCGGACCTGTCTGTTCCCTTCCTTGATTTTTTTCAGGTCACTGACCCCTAACCTTCCTCTTTTTCATTTATTGCTCATATTCTCCTTGTTTCCCCTCCTTCTCCCTCTGAACCTCCTTAGCCTTGTTTCCAAGAGTTGTATGCAGGCCTTCAAGCCCAGTCCTTTGGTTTCTTGGGAGGAGGAGATGTGCAGGCCAGGACCTTGGACAGCCACCCTGTCACCTGGCAGGTAGAAACCATCCTGGGAAAGGGACTAGGAGCCTTGGAAGGTAAGGCAGGATTGGGAGAGGGGTTTCCTGGAGGTGAGTGGGAAAGCGAGGTAAATCTCTACTATCTCAATATTCCTTGAACCTAATCAAGGAGTTACATCCTCTCCATCAGGAGGGACCAGGCAGACAGTGTTCATTCTGCTTTATAGAATTGCATGGCCCATCCCGTTGGCATTTTCCGAATGGTCTCATCGTCCTAGCCACATGCACCTGTGCAGTGTCCGTTTGTCCTCAGGTGGAGAGACACAGATGACTGTAGGGACTTGCTGGTGAAGTAATAGTAATACATCTTAATCAGCCACTTCAGTCCATTTGGGTGTCAGGCACTATTTCTGCACTGAGGCTGCTGCTTTAGTATCCACATGGTCCTTGTCACCTTTCAAGTTTGAGATGCTCAGTGGGATTCCCAGGTTTGCTGGGACCATCTCCAACTTTTCCTTAGACCTGACAGATGACCTGGTGGCTAGGAGGTTCCTCCTCTTGGGTTTGGAGCTGCCAAGAGAGGCTCTCTATGCCCGACTGACTCTGAAGCCAAGGACAGTGTGGGTTTACACCTGCCACTGGGGCCAGGAGAAGAGGAATGTACCTCTGTGTGGATAGGAGCACTTTGGTGGGTCATTTTTTTTTGTTTGTTTGTTTCCAATAAAATAACAGCTCTTCTCTTCTTTGGGGGCAGTTAGCTCCTCATAAGTTCTTAGAGAGTCTGAAAAAAGTATTGGGTTATGCTGGTATTCATGTTTCTCCTTTTATTCTTGTTTTTTTATTGTTTGTTTATTTTGTTTTTTTCTATAGAGGCCATATACATTTATTAAGTCTACTTTCAGCTAGGCGATTAGAAACAAAGATATCTATACCTACAGAGGGTTCACAGCCTGCAGAACCACTTAGCTGGGAAACGCCAGGTAAAGGTGACTTCAGTTTAAGTGAACCAGTCCTCCATTTTGAGCTGGTTGTATTCTGCTTTCCAAGCTTATGTGCTTTCTTAAAATTTTTGGTGATTTTCTCTAATACACATACATGAGAAGAGGTTTGGCATGGGGTCTGAGCCTGGGGGAACCTCAGGATTCTGTGCTTCTTCCCCGCTCCTGGGTCAGGCATTCTGAATGGTGCATTTATGTTACCCCTCACTCCTGGGTGCATCCATCTGGGGTACATAGTCTGGGGTCTGTGCCCTAGATTTGCTGTCGTGGCTCACTGAATGTGCATCCCTGTCCTCCCAGACAGCTTGGAGCGCCTCTCCGTGCTGACATGATGACAGTGTGCAGGCTGGCCAGAGGTACACACAGCCAGACTGAAAACCCAAGCTACAGATTGGCTGACAAGAACTTTTCTCCCCCAAGAGTGAAGCAGTTGGCCCAGATCCTCAGTCTCTTTCCTTTCCCTCCTCACTAGCCCCACTTCCTTGAACTAAGGAGGCATTTCTTTTCTGGGTCACAGCAACAAGCCTCCTGTAAATCATCTCCATGTGCTGACACCAAAGTGGTCAAGGGAACGTCTGACTAGTGCCCAGTGTTGAGGACCTGCCAGGGCCATTTCGAGCAGTATCCCCATCTATGCATTCCAGTCCAGGGTCTACTCTTCCAGCACAGGTATTCTAATTATCATTGAGCCCTGAATCTTTGCACCCACATCTGTCCACATGGCCAGCTTTACTCATCAGCAGATGGTTTTATATCAGCAGGGTCATTTTCTCCCCAGATGTTTTCCTCTGATATGCTCCTTCACATCCCACAAAGGAGTTCACAATCACCTAGCTGTCCATCCATACCTATGTGCCCCAGTCCAGAGCCCCTTCTGGGGCCAGGAGTCCTCGAAACAGGAACTCAAGAAATTTTAGGGTGCCTTTGGTTTCATCATCCTTGCCTCTCTTGCTTGAGCTTTGTAAGTCCAGCATGGTCTTCCAATAAGCCACCCTCTTCCTTTTCAGTTTTTAGATAAGACTTCAGTGATGAAGTCGTGCCAGATGTTTGGACTCTAGGACAATGACTATAATTATTACAATAATACCAGTTATATCTTACCAGTATCAAGATTTATAATGTATGCTGTACATAAATTAACTCATCCATTCATTTATTTAATAAATACTTAATGACTACCTCTTTTTTAGGGGGAGGGGGTAGTTCCCTAGCTGGGAATTGAACCCAGGCCGCAGCATTGTGAGTGCCAAAGCCTAGTCACTACACCACCAGGGAACTCCCTAATGACTACCTCTTAAGTACTGACCACAGCAAACAGGAAAAATTAGGCCTCTACACTCCTACAGTTCCAATCTAGAGAAAGGAGACAGGGATCTTTAAGATGAAAAAAAATGAAGCCAAGATTCAAGCCCAGGTCCCTCTGAGTCTAAAACCATGTACTTGTCTGCTGTCATTATTGTTTAATAGTATATATGATATCAGTGATTACATGTTATATCATCATTTGTCACTAAACCAAACCTGAACAGTATTTGTACGTGTCTGTCCTATCTCTGCATCTTGCTACTAGCACCATCGAGCAGGGACTTTAACTTCTGCCTTTTGAATGCTCAGTAAAATATCAACAAACTGATTCTGATTCTGACTAAAATCTGAATTCATGCTAATGTCCTCAGTGGTGACAGGACTATGAGAAAATTTGTTTCTTTTCTGTAATCATTCTGTTATGAATGTAATTGTTTATTTAAATAAGGAATTCTGCTTTTGTAGCCATATTTAACATATGAAAGTGTGTTTGCAATTTCACAAGTTTCTAATTTATGCTGAGCAACCACATACAGAAAAACAATTTACATTTGGAAGAGAAAGCTAAACAATAACAGGATGTGTGAAATTGCTAATTATTCATCCCTTGTGTGAACCTTAACTGGAGTTTCAGAAGTCCTATATTGTCAGATCTGTATATTTAGAAAACGGGCACCATGAACTTGCTCCATGTTTGTTTGGCACATCTAAGGTTACTGTGTTCAGTCATGACCTGTGCAGGTGGAAGAAAGTTTTACATTTCAAAACACAGATACTCCTATTCTCGTTAGACTAGCTTAAAAATGTTTTTCTCTTTTTCTTTCAAAATCATTTTTAACATCTTCGTGGTATGAACTAATCTCCTGGAAGCACATTTGGAGGTATATCTCCCTCCATGTACATCTTGGGCCATAACATTCTGCAATGATGGGCGTTTTCTGCTTTGCCTAATACCGTAACGGTTAGCTACATGTGGCTACTGAGTACTTGACACGTGGCTGCTGCAACTGAGGAACTGAAGCTTTCATTTAATTTGATTTTAATTTAAATCGCCATGTATGGTTAGTGGCCACTATACTGGACGATAAAGTTCTAGGTCACACCAAATCTGGATCTGCTTGTTGATTCACTCATTCCTTCATTCAACAAAGATATATTCTGCCAGGTATTATTCTAGATCCAAAGATATAGGAGTAGCCAAAACAGGCCAAAGTCAAAACAAAACAAAACAATACCTGTCCTCAAGGACAGACCAGTCTAATAGGGCTCACATTTTAGAACAAGGGTGTGCAACCTTTTGGCTTCCCTAGAAGAATTGTCTTGGGCCACATGTAAAATACATTAATACTAACAATAGCTGATGAGCTAAGAAAAGGTCCATGGTAATGTTTTAAGTTTATGAATTTGTGTTGGGCCACATTCAAAGCTTTCCTGGGCTGCTTGCAGCCCATGGGCCACAGGTTAGACAAGCTTGTTTTAGAGGAAATTCAACTCAAATGTAGCCGGTCATTGTGTTTTTACTCATTCAGATACAGCCAACTTATCAAGCTCAGAATTAGCAAAAACTTCATGTCTTATGATATTGATTTAATTTTTAAATAGTCATTACAAAGGCCCACCCACTAATTACCGAAGCATAGGAAACTTTGACTATATAATATTTTGTGTGTTTTTTTGTTGTTTGTTTGTTTGTGTTTTTTGTTATGTGGGTAGTTCCCTGGCTGGGAATCGAACCCAGCCCACAGTGTTGACAGTGCTGAAGCCTTAGCCACTACACCACCAGGGAACTCCCAGACTATATAATATTTTATCTCATGACATTTCTCCCATTTTCATCAGGGAATAAAAGCTATCAATAACAATAACTACCACTTCTTTTTTTTTTTTTTTTTGGTATGTGGGTAGCTCCCTGACTGGGAATCGAACCCAGGCCGCAGCACTGACAGCGCCAGCGCCAAAGCCTTAAGCCACTACACCACCAGGGAACTCCCCTAAAGTGACTTTTTTTGGTGGGGGGGGGGGGTACTTCCCTGGCTGGGAATCGAACCCAGGCAGCAGCGTTGAGAGCTCCGAAGCCTAGCCACTACACCACCAGGGAACCCCTCACTTCTTGTACATTGATGAGATGTCAGATGCTTTATGTGGGCTGGCTCATTAAATGTTTACAGTCACCCTGTCAGATATGCATCATTATTATTATTATTATTATTATTCCCATTTAATAATGAGGAAACAGATTTAGAATACTAGTTAAGCAATTTGCCCAAGGTCACAAAGCTCATCAGTGGTTGAATTAGGATTTATACCCAAGTCTTCTGGACTCCAAAATCCAATAGTGCTTTTCATTCCACCATGCTGTCTTCCCAAGAAAAACAGTAAGTGGTTTCAGTGTCTGTGATTTACAACTGGCATGTAACATTGGTCTAGCAAATCTCTATGACCAGCCGAGAACAGTAACCAAGAGTCCCTCACCCAGTGTTTGTCTTTCTTGTTCAGGGTCAAGGTGGAAGGTCCAAAGGCTGGGGACGACCCTCGAAGGCAGCCATTTAAGTCCTCCCTTCCTTTCCTAGAAACTCATCGGGACGCACCCCTCCAAAGAAGCCCACTGGGAAGCCTCAGTAACTTGGTGCTAGAGTCAAGAGAAGACTGTTTTCACCAGAACATGTTGAGCTCTAATATGCTCATCAGCGACCCAGCTTCAGAGCTCAGTGCCAAAGAAGCCAGCAGGGCTGGCAGGAGACAGCTCAGCAGTGTTCAGCACTCCTGCCCTCCTGCCCGAGGTGGGGCCCGGCACACAACCCTCAGCATAAAGGACAAGATATCAGAATGGGAAGGGAAAAAGGAGCTGCCCACTCCTGCCCCTAGCAGGAGAGCAGATGGGCAAGAGGATTACTTGGCATCCTGTGTGATGGAGAGAAGTAGCGATGGTGTGAGGACTCGGGTCACAGCAGCTCAGAATGGAACGAGGCTGGAAACAGACAGCAAAGAGAATGAGAGGAATAAAGGGGCAGTGGAAGTTGGGGGACAGAATGCAGAGTGGAGGCTTGACGTAAGCCCACCAGCCAGAGAGCTGGCACCTAGCTTGGGCAGAGGCCGGGGGCCGAGGCTTGGCAAACCACGCTTTCAGAATGATAGCCTCTCTGTGTTAAAGCAGGTCAAGAAACTTGAGCAGGCGCTGAAGGATGGGTCGGCAGGGTTGGATCCCCAGTTACCAGGGACGTGTTATTCCCCACACTGCCTGCCGGACAAGGCTGAGGAGGGGCCCACCCTCGCTGAGAACCGTGGGGGCAGGAGTGGCTCAGAGTTCAGGCCCCACCACTTGGACCTGGAAGCCAAGGAGCCCACCCTTGGGGCGTCAGACGGAAGGAGAGGCTCGTATGGAAGGCCCTGCGACCAGAGCTTAGCGAGTGTGTACGGTGGCTTCCCCTCAAAACCCTTCATCAACCCCCTGCCCAAGCCCCGGAGAACGTTCAAACATGATGGAGAAGGGGACAAGGATGGGAACCCAAGCACCAGCTTCAGCAAAGATCGAAGGAACCTGCCTCCTCTGCCCTCTGTACCTCCCCCGCCCCTGCCCTCCTCTCCCCCACCTTCCTCTGTGAACAGAAGACTGTGGAACGGGAGGCCGAAACCCAGTGCGGACCACAGGTAGGTGACAACGACTGTCTGAGTCGTTTATGCCACATCACAACTGTGTTCTTGGCCTGATTATTGGGTTTCAGTAAACAGATTGTACTGCGGATGGCCAAGGCCGGGGAGGTGCACCCGGGCAGATGGAAGAAAAAGTGAGGAGCCGCAGGCAGCTTAGACATAACCTTTAGTCCAGAAACAAAGCAGCAGCAAACATGGCGTCCAGGGGTCTCTCTCCCGGAGAGTCCCCCTCCGATAGGCAGGAGAACAAAGGTAGCAGGCAGCCCAGTGTGAGCTCAGAAGGCGCAAAAACTGCAAAGTGGCTGCGTCCAGGGTAAGTCATGGTTACAAAGCAAGTGCTGTGTCATCTTCCAGCAGAAGTTGGGCAGATGGCTCTTGTAGTTAGATGAGACTGTTCAGAGCTTAAGATAGTTTATTCTTTAAACCTGGGAACGTGGTAACTAATACGTATGTTTTGTTTGTTTTCTGTCATCAAAAATGAGTATTTGTTTTGAAAAATTACCCTTTGGATGTGGTAGGTACTTTAAGTCAGACCATAAACCAAGAATTAAATGAAAACTTGTTTTAACTCTGGCAGTCTGCTAATTGGTGCTAATTGATGGTTATTCTGTGACTACTGTCTAAACAAGTGCATGAATCCCTCCTGGCTCGTTTGCATTCTTTCTTGGGATGGGCTCTAGAAACTCAGTGTTGGGTCTGTCCTGGCCCTATCACAGCGTATCTGTGTGACCTTGAACAAGTTATTTAACCTCTCAAATCCTCTTTTGCCTCATTTATACATATAGATGTCACACACTGTGATCCATATTTTATATAATTAAAACAATACATTATGAGATAAAACGTAAACACTTGAAAACAAAATCTGTGCTTTGGAAACGTTTTTCTGCTTTGAGACCTAGTTTCTAGTCCATTTCTGTAATTTGATAATCGTTTGATTCCACTAATGTGGAAACGAGCTTTAGAGCAAAACCCCTCAAAATAGTTATCTGTATTTACTGTCACCACTTCTTCACCTGTTTTTTTCCCTTGACCCACTGCAGTTAGGCTTTTGCCACTTATCCTGAATTTGCTCTCGACCAAAGCCACCAATGACCTCTATCTTGCTACATCCAATTGCTAGTTCTCTGTTCATTTCTTGATTGATCCCTCTCGGCATTTGAGGAACAGCTGACTCCCTTGAAGCACTGCTCACCTGGCCTCCAGGTCACCCACTCTCCTGGTAGTCCTGCTTCCCCAGCTGCTCCTTCTCAGCCCCATCTTCCTGCCCCTCTCCCTTCTGTGTGTCAGAATAACACCCCCTGTCCCCACAACCCATCCACACCTGGGGTCAGAACAGGCACTTCTCTCCTTTGTACACTCATTTCCTAGATGACCTTATCCAGTCCTGTAGCTTTAATATCAATTACATACAATCTGACTCCCAAATGGGTATATATCCCCAGCCCTGATGCCCTTCTACCCAGCTTCAAGTTTGTACAGTCATCTCCTGCTTGGATCTCCATTTGGTTACCTAATGGTTTGGATTTAACATGTCCAAACCCAAATTCTTAATCCAGGCCACCACTAACCATCTTTTCTCAAAACAGTTGCCATCTTATTAAATGACATCACCCTTCATTTTGCTTAGGCCAAAAACCTAGAAGCCATCGCCGATTCCTCTTTCTTTCACATTAGTCCCATCTAATTCCTCAGCAAGTCCTTTGGTCCTAGTTTTCAGCATTGCCTTGAATCTGATTACATCTCACCCACCGCTACCACCTTAGTCATCTTGGACCTACCCAGTACATTCCTCCCTTAGTAGCTGGAAACTTTAAAAATAGAAATTAGACCATGTCACCCCCTCAGTCTCCATAGTCTGTCATAGTCTTTGGGCTGCGAAGAACATAATTTCTGACGTTCTCGTCAAGGGAAAAATGCTTATATGTTCTAGAATTTTGTATATGTATAGTTACAGTGTATAAAAATAATATCCTTTTAAAAATTAAATCATGCTCTCTATTCTCTTTTTTTTTTTTTTTAACTTGGAATATCATGAAGATGTTTCAATCAATGTTACCACCCTTTTCCCCCCACCTTTTTTAACTGCCACATTCTTTACATCATGTGGATAAACCATATTTTTTTTAGCTATTCCCCTACTGATGGACACTTAGGTTGTTTTCTGTTTATGAATAATTATGACAAGCAATTTTATGCATATAGCATTACAGAAGACTCTAGAGCCAGAGTACTTACTAGATCTGCTTCTTGCTAGCTGTGTGACATTAGACAAGATACTAAATTAGTCTTGGTCTCATTTTACTTATCTGTAAAATGGTGATAATTATAGTAACATTTCATAGGTTTGTTGTGAAGATTAGATAAGTAAATATGTATAAATCGTAAGTTAAAACAGAGCCTGGGATATCGTAAATGCTTAAAAAATGTTAACTGGGGTTTTTTTCAGGCTCTCTTTTGTTTAATTAGGTTATATATTTCTTTTCATATACTATCCTATCATATTTTTAAAAATGACCATTTGGTCTCCTTTTTAATAATTAATTATAAATACCTTATTTCCTTTTTATTCTTTTTCAAAAATGTCTTAACTATTCTTACATATAGTTTTGTAAATGTTCTGCATATCATTAGCAAATTTCACACACACACAAAGTATGTTAGGAATTCTATGCATTTGCTAAGTTTATTCCTAAGTATTTTATCTTTTGTTGCCATTGTTAATGTCACCTTTTTTCTCAGTATATGGTCTTAGTATTTAAGAAATCTATTTTTGTATATTATTCTTTATAAGACACCTTAAATAAATTTCTTATTGTTTCTAATAGATTTCCAGTTGATTCTCTTGGACATCCTATGTATATAATTATAGTATCTGCAAAGAATTATCATTTACTTTTTCTATTTAATTTATACCTTCAAATTCTTTCTCTTACTGAATTGCACTGGATACTACTTTCAGAACAGTATGAAATAATAGTGCTGAGAGCAGTGGGCAGCCTTATCTCACCTCTGACTTTAATGGTAGTGTTGCTCATGCCCCACTCTTAAGCACTCTTGTTTGAGATGTATTTTTATGTTACCAAGTTACTGATTATTTATATTTCTTATTTTACCAAGAGATTTTTTAATATTGCTGAATAGCCATAATTTATTCATTTCTATTGATATATATTGTACTGCTTCCAATTTAACTATTAACAATAATACTACTTTGAACATTCTTATACATGTCTTTTGGAATGTATATGCACAATTTCTGTTGGACATTTAGAAAAATAGAGTTGTTGAATTACAGGATATGTATAATTTAACTTTACTAGATGATGAAAACTGTGTTTTCAAAGTGGTTATACCAATTTCTATTACCAGCAAAATATGATTATTCTACATCCTCTTACTAAGAGTTTCAAAAATTAGGATTGGATATTACAATTATATGGTTCTTCTCATTAACCTATTAAAGTGAATTTATATCCTGCTGTTAACCCATTTTTACATTTTCTGGGATGAACTCCCATTTGGATGTGTTTATTATTCCTTTAATGTACTACTAAACTCTATTTGCTAATATTTTAAGATCTTTGTCTCAGTATTCCCTAAATGGGACTGATCTATGAAGTCTGACAATTAAATTTGCGAACTCGCCACCGTGTGCTTACGTTAGCAGCACTGTACAAAAAAATCAAGAAGGTTTCCTAACCTTAGTATATCTGTGTCGCACAGCTGTGTTCCAGTCTGTGTGTGGCAGTGTCTTGCTGAATGGTTTTCATTATTGTTGTATGTTTTTGTGTGCTGTCGCGAGAATGTTAGAGCTTGAATAGAGCAACAAATGAACTTTAAATTTTGTTAAACTTGGCAAGAGTGGAAATGAAATCAGGGACATGTTAGTCCAAGTTTATTGGGATAATGCCATGGAGAAAATGGCAGTGTACAAATGGATTAAATGTTTTTCTGAGGGGAGAGAAGGTGTCACTGATGAAAAGAAGTCAGGGCAGCCAGTAATGAGCACAACTGAGGAAAACATTGCAAAAATTCATGGAATTGTGCTTCAAAATTGTCGGCTGACTGAGAAGCATAGCAGACCAAGTACACATCAATAGAGAGTCAGGAGGGAGTTCCCTGGTGGTGTAGTGGCTTAGGCTTCGGCGCTGGCATTGTCAGCGCTGTGGCCTGGGTTCAATTCCCAGTCAGGGAACTACCCACATACAAAAAAAAAAAAAAAAAAAAATAGAGAGTTAGGAAAATCTTAACGGAAAATCTTGGCATGAGAAAAATGTGTGCAAAAATGGTCCCAAAAGACCTCACTGGTGAACAAAAGCAAAGGAGAGTCGAAGTTTGCCAAGACCTTTTGGAGAGGCAAGACCATGTTTTGGGCCATGTTATAACTGGTAATGAAACGTGGGTGTACCAATACAACCATGAAACAAAGCATCAAAGTACCCAATGGAAGTCAGCCCCTTCTCCATGACCAAAAAAGTTCCATCAGTCCAAATCAAGAGTCAAAACAATGTTGCTAACATTACTTAATATCAGAGGGACTATTCATTAAGAATTTATACCAACTGGGCACACAATCAACCAAGTTTACTATTTGGAAGTGCTGAGAAAGCTGCATGAAAAAGTTAGATGAAAACGACCTGAACTTTTCACTAACAACTCATGTCTCTTGCCTCACGACAGTGCACCACCTCACATGGCACTGTCTGTGAGGGAGTTTTTAGCCAGTAAACAAACGTCTATATTGGAACACCCTCCCTAGTCACCTGTCTGGCCCCCAGTGACTTTTTTCTTTACCCAAAAATAAAGGAAATATTGAAAGGAAGACATCTTGGTGACATTAACGACATCAAGGGTTAATACAACAACAGCTCTGATGGCCATTCCAGAAAGAGTTCACCTTGCTTTGAAAGGTGGACTAGGCACTGGCATCGGTGCATAGCTTCCCAAGGGGCGTACTTTGAAGGTGACTGTAGTGATATTCAGCGATAGGGTATGCAGCACTTTTCTATAATAGAATGAGTTCATGAACTTAATTGTCAGACCTTGTATACTTGGTATTTATTATACTATCTTTATCAGGCTTTGGTATTCACAACATCTATAGAAGAATTTAGAGACTTCCTTCTTCATATTCTGAGAAAGTTGGAATCCATCTCCAGTCCTACATCCTTTCCCAAACAATTGCCAAGCCCAGGGCTTCAAAAGCTCTGGTGACTTTTGCTCCTATCCCTGGTGCTTCCTTACAGCAGCTCTTCCGTGCCCTTTCTGGGCTGTTCCTCCAAATAGGCCAACTCTCCCAGGGCCAAGGTGATTCTGAGAAATTGGAGTCTTTCATCTGTGTCCTCATGGGGCAGACAGATCAACCTGTTGAACAGTTATTCCCATTATCTTTTCTCTCTTAGCTACCATCTGCTCTTTTCAGTCTTCCAGCATTTTCTTGAAAACCAGCTAAAGTTACTTAGTTTCAGTCCAAAGATGAAATTTTTCTTGGCCAGTTTGAATATGGTTGCATCAGCTGTGTATTAAGAATTTTGGCTTTGGACTTTTTGTTTTGTTTAAAATAGTACAATGGTATGATTAGGGCAAGATGTTCACTTTCTGCCCTTAAAAAATAAAAAGTCCTCTTTATTGGGGTCCTATCTTTAAAAAAAAAAAAAAAAAGGAAAAGCTCAACTCTGAATTTGGCAGACTTACCCTCTCTGGGGCAGGAAAGCCAAGCCAAGATTGAAGAAAGAATGATTAAGGATTTTGAGGTTATGAAGGTTTAGAATTACACAGCCAAGCTCTGCGCATTAGAGAACGTGTTCAGCTTATTTTCATAGACCGATTAGGCCACGTCAGCCACAGCCAAACTAGTAAATTCAAATACTCATTTTGAAAAAAATGTATTTTTCTTTTCTTTCTTTCTCATTTTTATTTTTCCCTTTCCTTTTTTCTGTTTCCTCTTTTCTCTCCCCTTCCTCCTTTTCTTCTTTTCTTCTTCTCTTTCTTTTCTCTTCATTTCTCTAAAGCCCCCGGAAATTAAATGCAAGGACTTATGCCTTCAATCCTAAAATGGAAAATGAGAAACCTTAAAATGTCAGGAAATTCCAAAGATAAGGTTCCTACAGCAGCATTAACTTGGTTATGTATGTTTTATAGGTGCATTTAATAACTTTGGCAGGAATGCCTTAAGGCCAACATTTAGCAAGGAAAGTTATTATTTAAGTATAAGCAGCATCCTGAATCACATGTATCTACATACCTAAAAGGTTTTAACTTGAATTCAGGTTTTTCTATTTTTAGCTTACATGTAATTTGCTGATATGACAGAGGTTTTAGATCTATATGAACCTAAATAACTATAGCGACCACAATCTTGGCTTTTGTTTTGCCGTTATATAGCTTTAGCCTTTCCTTGGGGCTTTAGCTTAAGATTTTCAGAACTTATTGAGGACATGAAACCTTGGTCATTATATGGCTGTGAAATCATACTGTGCTCTTATTGGTTCCATACTTTTCATCTTCTGTAGAACTAATAGGGATCCCCATAGCTCTTTTAGGCAGCATCTCTCAGCTATCATCAGTCTAATGGTTTAAGTTCACTTAGCAGCCGTGCTGTGGTCTGTGCCTATTGTTATGAGTCTGTCTTAGTCAACATGACATCCGTGAGGTAATTCAAACTACTGTGTCTGGGAGGGAAGGCAAGATGGTGACTGGAGAGGAGGTCCCTAAAGCCTCTCCCAGAAAACAAATTACTGTGTCTGACATCTGAATGTTTAAAATCTTCAAAGGGGCAAATAGTTTAATTAAATTGAGATTTAGAACAGATAATTACTTTGAAAGCATCTGAGAAGCTTGATTTTGTAAATTCATTTATATCAATAATAGTTGCATTGTAAAACAGAGATAAGAGTAGTGAGGATGGTTGTTATTCTACATTGGAAGAATTGTTCTCACAATTTTAGACACAGTGGCAGACAGAGATAGTTTTTCTTCTGGCATTTCTATTTTGGATTCAAGATAGAGACAAGCAGAAACCAAATGTGGGGAATCATAGATGCCCAATGACAGTGCAAGCCAGCTACTAATGTAATCAGTATCCTGCTTAGCTCCCTACTCTGATCACCTGGTGTTCTGAGTGCCCTCCCCAGGGGTGTGGTGGGCTGTGGGCAAGAGGTGCCCGGATGAGCAAGAAGAGATTTCTAATGCACCTGGAGGTGGATGAGGGAGGCAGAGCATGGCATCCCTGGTTCCTAGCCCATCGGAGTGGTGTTTATTTTGGGGGTATTTTTCTTGTGCATTTTTTCTTTTTCTGTTTTGGAGACTTTTTATTTTTCAGTTACATTTAACATACAATATTATAGTGGTTTCAGGTGTACAGCACAGTGATGAATCATTTATGTAACTTACTAAATCCTGATTCTCATACAGCTGGTTCCCTCTGACACCACACATAGTTACTACAGTGTTATTGACTATGCCCCATGCTGCGCTTTACACCCCTGTGACTATTCTGTGACTATGAATTTGTACTTCTTGATTTCTTCCTCTTTTTACTCACCCCCCAGCTCTCCTCCCATCACCCCAACAAATCTAGTACCCACCTGACACCACACAAAGTTACTGCAACCTTATTGACTATATTCTCATGTTATACTCTATATTCCCATAATTATTGCCTTGTAACAACCAAACTAAACTCTTATAATACCCACTCTCCCATCCCTCGTCCCATCTTAAAGAAGTCCCTCTAACATTCTTTGTAGTACTGGTTTGGTGGCGATGAACTCCTTTAGCCCTTTCTTGTCTGAGAAGCTCATCTGTCCTTCAATTTTGAATGCTAGCCTTGCTGGATACATTAATCTTGGTTGTAGATCCCTGGGTTTTCATCACATTGAATATTTTCTTCCACTCCCTTCTGGTCTGCAAAGTTTCTGATGAGAAATTAGCTGAGAGTCAAATGGGTGTCCCCTTATAGGTTACTACTTGCATTTCTCTTGCTGCTTTTAGAATTTTCTCTTTTTTTTTTTTTTTTTTTACTTTTGCCATTTTAATTATGTGTTTCAGTGTGATTCTGCTTGAGTTCATCTTGTGTGGGACTCTGTTTCCTGCGCTTATATGTCTGTTTCCTTCACCAGGTTAGGAAAATTTTTAGTCATTATTTCTTCAAATAAGTTCTCAATTCCTTGCTTTTTCTCTTCAGCTTCTGGTAGTCCCATGATGTGAATGTTGGTATGTTTAACATTGTCCCAGAGGAATCTCAAACCATTCTCATTTTTTTGGATTCTTTTTTCTGTTTGTGGTTCTGATTGGGTGTTTTCTGCTGGCTTTTCTTGCAAGTCACTGCTTTGCGCTTCTGCTTCGTCTTGTCTGGTGACTCCTTTTATTCCATTCTTCGTTTCAGTTAATAGTATGTACGTCTTGCTTTGTGCTTGCCATCTCTGTTGAAATGATTGAGTTCCCTGAGCATTTTTATAATCGTCGTTTTGAGCTGTTTCTGATGAGTTACTTGGCCCCATCTTGTTTACTTTTATTTTGTTGTTGTTGTTCAGATTTATTTTGAGCTCCCTTTCTCTGGTTTCTCATTCTGGCAGCCTCTCTGTAGATACTCTGCTCCTTAACCCAACACTCGCTGCTGTAGTGTCTTTCGTGTTCGCTGTTGATACTGGGAGGGCAGAGGTCTGGGGTAGAGAGGCGGCCAGGATTTGTGCCTTCGTTTTCTTCCCCGGGGCTATGGGCTCCACAAATAGTATAGGTGTAATTACACCTTTCTGTTCTCGGTTTGCCCTGAGGACCGTGCCCTGAGACTTGGGGGTCAGTGCTGTATGCTGGTCTCTCAGACCATGCTGGTTTGGGGGCCGACAAACAAGAGTGCAACCCGCTCTTTCTTGCCCCTTCCCAGCGGGAGCCAAAGGGTGCTGCAGCACCTCACTGCCCCTGTTACTCCCTCTTCTCTTGGAACTGGAGTGACATTGGGCCGCCTCGTCTCCTGCACCAGGTCTGCACCTCCTGGGGCCAAAGTGAGCTCGTTGCAGCATCTCACGCCCCCGCCTCTGAGCCTCCTCTCCTCTGTCCCATGGACCAAGTGAGGTCTGGGGCGCTCTCCCTCCGTCTTTTCTCCTCCTCCCTCCCCTGGCGGTAGAGTTCTAAGCAGGACCCACGACTTAGCACTCCCCCTTTTTTCTCTTCCTTTTGCCCCACTGCCCACCTGCAGGTACTTTGATGTGATGAGTGGGTTTCTTTGATGTGTTTATGCCTTGGGTAGGGAGTCCTTAGTTGAGTTGCAGATGTTTTATTCATTGTCATCACCAGGGGAGTTTTTAGGGGTCCCTCTCATGCCACCATTTTGTTCTCTTCGGAATGGTGTTCTAAGTGGTGGCCAAGTCCCAGGCTATGTAAGATTATTTAACCCATAACCGAGAATAGTTCTGGAGGACGTGTGTTTAAAACAGTTGGCTAAAAATTAGCTCTAAGAGTACAGCTGCTTTATTTATTTATGCCAAAGTAAGTATAAATTATAAGCAGTAAATGTGGCTGTTGAAATACTCATTCACTTATTCAACCAACAAATGTTTACCATGAACCTACGTAGTGTTAGGCATAGGAATACAACAGTGAACAAGGTAGACTGAGACCCTGCCCTCGTGGAACTTAGACTAGTAATAGTTGGAAGTGCACAACTAGTTATGTAACCTATGAGAATGTTCAGCAGGGGTATTTAGCCTGTCATAGAAATAGGGCCAACATGGAGAGGAAGTGACTCCCAAGCTGAGACTTGGGGTTCCCAAGGGGAGGATGGGTGATGGGGGTTCAGACTGAGCGAACAAGCAGGCAAAGGCCCTAGAGCAAGAAAGACTTGGCCATGCTGGCCAACCTGAACAGCGAGGTGTGGCAGGATGGCTCAAGAAGGGTGGCAGCCTGGAGGTCTTCTGTAGCCAAGCTCTAGAAGAGCCCTGTAGACCAGGCAAGTATTGGGGCCTTTTACCTAAGAGGAATAGGAACCGTCTGAAAAGTTTTCAGAAGAGAGGCATGATTTGATTTGTATTTTTTAAGAGCTCATCCCGGAAGCTGCATGGAGATTGGAAAGGACACCTGTGTCAGGGTGGGTAGTTTGAGGGGGTGAGAGGAAGATCGAGGAGGTATTGGGATTACCCTGTGGTGTGGCTGCAGTGGGGATCAAGAGAGTTGGGGGCAAATTCCAGTACTTCGCAGGTAGAACTCTTGCTGATTGGTTCGAATTGGGCAGTAGGAGAGAGGGAGATCTGGACAGAACTTCCAGGTTTAAGTCATAAGTAAACATTCGGATGGACAGTGACGGCCTTTGCTGCAACAGCAGCACTGGAGGAAAAGCTGGTCCTTATCAGGAAGAGGGGAGTAAGAGTATGAATCCACTTCTGGATTTGTTAATTTTGAGGTTCCTATGCATCATCCAAATGGAGATGTGGGATGACCTCTTAAGTTAGTACTTTACCTACAAAAATATGGAAGAGTCACAAATGACATTCAAAATCCTACTTGAAATCACAGTATTTGATACTGGTTTTTGAAATTTGGATATTACATAAATTGTAACACACGTCAGCAAACATGGGTGGACCAGTTGGATCCTTCCACCATTTCTAAAACTGAGAAGTACCCAAATTACATGATAACTTGAAGGCTCAGGAAGCAAACTTGAGCTGAGAGGAGGTTGCACCACTTCACCAGGCCTTGGGCTCCTGAAGGCAGGGACTGCTTTGCATCACCAGCTGTGAGGTGTTTGGGACCCTCAGAAGGTACTTAGTAAACATGTGGGCTGGTGTGGAACACATGTGCAAATGTTTCAGTGAGAGAGAAGCCAATTTAGATGTGGTTATCATTGGCCTCTCAAAATTTCTTTTCTCTCAGTTAATATGTAAGTAAAGGTCTAAAACCATTTTTTTCAAATTAAATATTTTTATAGAAAAGACTTAGCTAAGTAGTCGGATGATTTGTTTAATCACATTTTTCCCTCCTTGGCAAACCTAATCACCTACCTGAGCCCCAGGACAGAGGAGGCTTTTATGCAGATTATACAAGTAGTGCCTGGGGAGGAACTGTATGAAGCCCTTGCTTACAAGTATCTTACCAACACATAATGATGATAAATCAAACTTTGTAATTAAAACTCTTTCCTACTGGCTGTAGAAACAATTATGTAAAGATATCTGGTTTCTCCTTGATTGTTGAGGCTTCATGTTGACTTAAGAGTTTCTTTGTCTTGCAGGCTTCCTGCATAGGAATTAGTCACCTGAAAAACCAACATTTTTAATACAGAAATGGAGCTGCTTTTTTTTGTTTTTTGGTAGTTCCCTGGCTGGGAATCGAACCCAGGTCACTGTGTTAAGTATGCCAAAGCCTAGCCACTACACCACCAGGGAACTCCAGGAGCTGCTTTTTAAGAAAGCTTACAATGAATTCTTTTGCAAATTCTTTTTAATTACTTTGTTTGGGTTTTTTTTTAGGAAGTCTGTCTTTATTTATTTATTCAAAAAAAAATTTTTTTGGAGTTCCCTAGTGGTGTAGTGGCTTAAGGCTTCGGTGCTGGCATTGTCAATGCTACGGCCTGTGTTCAGTTCCCAGCCAGGGAACTACCCACATACAAAAAAAAAAAAAAAAAAAAAAAAAATTTTTTTTTTTTGGTGTCTCCCTGGCTGGGAATCAAACCCAAGTCATGGTGTTAAGAGCGCCAAAGCCTAGCCACTACACCACCAAGTCTGTAATTTTTAAAAACTACACTTTTCTAATGCTATTTAAACTGGTGGTACCTTTTATGTGTTGGGAATTAAAGGCAGCGTGTAGCTGAACTCTTATAGTAGCATCTTGTTCTTGGAAATATGGAAGGGTCATAAAACGATTGCTTGACATCCTAGGGTGTCTGATAGCAGCCATTTGGATACAGGCCAATCCCATCCCAATAAACCCCAGCGGATAACCCGAATTGTGTTACATATACTCTACGTAAGTGAGCCAGCCACTGGGACTTGGAGAGCCTGTAGCATGCAAACATCTGTATTGTTAGGGTGTTTACTATTAAAACATTTGAACTATTCAGCTATTATTTCAGAGGTACTTAATAATAATTTTTCACTTTAAAATTTGACCTGTGCAAATACTGCTTGGTAGGTACTGTGAGATTTTTAAAACAATAAAAACAGTTATAAAGCTCTCTCCATGGCAAAGCAAGGCACAGCTGCAGCCCCTTTCTGAAATTAAAAAAAAAAAAAAAAAAAAGACCAAGTTTAGCCAGGTTCATGCTCAAATTCCAGACATTCAAGTCACTCCCTGTAAGCGATGGCCACCTCTCTGTCCCTCTGCTACCAGGAGTGGGGCTTCCTGACATTGTGGCAGAAATTGCCCACCTCCCAGGGAAGTGATCCCTCCTGCCCCGCCCTTTTTCTATTAGGGTTCATAGCTTCTCTTCATAGCATAGTGTAGTTACACTGTGAGGGAAGGGTTTGCTCCATAATTCACAGTAACATGTAATATGGTTTTGTGTGTAGAATTAGTTCAAGTTTCTAACTGCAGACTCTAGAAACTCAGCCTGTTTTCGTTTGTGGACTGTGACTGCAGCTTCCCCTGCATTGCCTTGCTTGCACTCTCTGCCTGTGTTGTGAAGAGTACCAGTCTCTAACCAAACTCCCTGGCCCATCACTTTCTCCCATTGTGACCTTGAGCAATCTATCTAACCTCACGCCTCTGTTTTCTCATGTTTAAAACGTGTACAATAATAAACTCTTCACAAGGTTGTTAAGTCTGAATGTGCTAATCCAAGTAAAGCACTTGGTTGGTCCCCAGTCAGCGTGGTTAAATGAGTAAATGTGGTCTCCTTGAACAGTTTGCTTCTTCCTTACCAAATCTAGGTAGTGGCATGCTGAAGACTGTGGCTAACATAACCTGATTAGCTCACCAGGAGAAACCTGGGAGTTGAGGCCCACTGCGGACCAGTTATTTAACTCTGCTTTGGCTACAGACCACCACCCCTCTGGCTCCAATCAGATGCCTGATTAATGCCAACCTGGACCAGGAATTATTCAGATGGTTTCACAGGACAGCCCACTTCCATCCTGGAGAAAATAGCCTAGACCGGCTTCCCACCCCCAGACCCTATCTACTAGAGCTCTGAAGCTAGATCCTTCCTCTCCTGGCTGGGTACCTCAAAGGGAGGGAAAAGGGGCTTCTTGACTGGTAACCCCTTCTTTTGAGCTTGAGCTTCTGTTATTAAGTCAGGACCCTGGGGCACAGATGACAGTTTCAGCCTCATGGCCTGAGTTAAGGCCAGAGACACTCAGCCTGGAAGCTTCCGGCTTGGCCTTCCTTAGTGCTTCTGCCCTAAATTCAAGTTCATAAAGGAGAGGGGTGGGATGCAGATAAGGGGTAATGAATTCAGATGTAGAGATATTGAAGTTTAGAGCCTAAAGAGGAAAAACCATGAGAAACACCCATAGTCCAGAAGGAGGAAGAGGCAGAAGCTGTCAGTAATGACACAGGAAGTATTGTCTGAGAAAGAACAGTAGGGTTAGGGCGGCATTCACCAGGCTTCTCAAACCATCCAGAAGGCCTGTGTGCTTATGTTTCTAATCTTTTGCTGAATAATATTGTTGTAAAATATAATAAAAAAAAAGAATCACCAGAGAAGTGAAATACAAAACGACAACAATATACAAGTCCCAGTTTTAAAAAATAATTATGCTGTTCAATGGCTTGAAAAGTTTCTAAACATCTCCTCTCGATTTCTGTACTTTCCTCATCAAGGACTGGTGGCAAATAGACGGATTGCACTTGGAGCACCACTCTCTAGAAACAAGTGGTGTCATGCAAAGAAAAGGGCCGAGAAGGTGGTAAGGTTTTTTCAGAGGCTCATTTGTGACCTTTAGGGGACATTTTCAAAAAAGAGATGCTCGGAGTTCCCTGGTGGTGTAGTGGCTTAGGGCTTCAGTGCTGGCGTTGTCAGCACTGCGGCCTGGGTTCGATTCCCAGTCAGGGAGCTACCCACATACCAAAAAGCAAAAAAAAAAAAAAAAAAAAGAGATGCTCACAGAGCAGAGGGTAAAGGGAAGAAGAGCTGATAAACTGTGGTGGTGTCTCCGCCCCTCCTCCTCCCCTCTCCCCAGATAGAAATGTTGGCAAGGAAGGTGAGAAATAGCAGAACTACAAGGGTCATCGCCTTAAATGAGAGCTTGTCAAGATAGAGGAAATCTGTGCATATTGAAGGAAAGAGAGAAAGAAGCTAGTAGAGAAGGAAAGATTTAAAATACAAGAAGTCCCCAAAGTTTGGAAGGCAGGCAGGTGGCCTCTGCCTGGGTCTGCCATGTCATGGCCCGACACTCTCCGCCCCTGTTTCCCGTGGGCCAGGCTTGCTGATGGGCTGTCATTTCCACAATGCACCAAGTTCTCTGTGGCCATAGGACCTTCACACATGTCCTTCCCTCTTCTTGGAACGCTTTTCCCCGACTAAGGTCTTTCTGTCCTTCCAGTCTCAGCTTCAATGAGTGACTTGCTCGTCGAGGCCTTCTCTGATGCATCCATAACCTAAATTGAGCTCTCCTTAGTAGTCTCACTTGTTAGCAACCTGTTCTTTTCCATCACTGAACTTAACCCATTTAGCATTCTATTTATGTGCAAGCTGTCTTCCTAGAATTTAAGCTCTTTGAGGTAGGGATACTGTTTTAGTCACTATTTATTGAACCCTAATCACAGTGCCTCCCACACAGTAAATGTCCAATGTAAAACATTTGCTAAATGAGTAATTAATAGTACCACAACAGTAATAGTAATGGCTAACATTTGTTGAGGGCTTGTTAGGTGCTAAGGACTTTATAAATATTCTCTTTTCTATTGTTCGGACAATTCTGTGAGGTAATTACCATTTACAAACAGGACACTGAGTTTTAGCCCAGTTAAGTGGTCCATCTAAGATTTAAAGGCTTATAAATAAAAGATCTGGGCTCTGTATCCAGATTCTTTTAATTGTGGAGCCACCAGTGGGGCACCTTCCTGAGGGGCTGAAGAGAGATTAGAAGTGTGGGTGAAGAAACAAAGACACTAGACATTTCTAAGTAGTCAGCTACAATTACCATCTGACATGTGTAGAACACTGTGCTAGACACAAACTAGGAGAGAAGAGCCATAATTCCTGAGCTATGACCCTATGGTGAAGGACCAGGAGTGTGTGTGTGTGTGTGTGTGTGTGTCCCCAAAAATGTATATACTGTTTAAAACAGGAAAAAATGGCATTAAAATTGTAATACTCGATATATACCGATAACACGGTGAATACAAGTCACGTTTGACTTCTGCAATTACAAGAGGTGCTCAAAGTGGTTCCCATCAGCGTCCAGACACTTTTGAAAACACTGAACTACTGCTTGAGCAATGTTGACAAAGGTATCCACTTGTATTGCTGCACGTGCTGTTTCAGTTTCTTCCCAAAGTATTGCCAGCATAGCCGATTTTCTATGGTATACCACATCCTTTAACCCTCCCACTGCGGTAATGGACTTCAGGTTTTTTTCCCCAAAATGTATCAAAAAGCCACAAAAAATAAAATGTTGGTATTTTGACTATTTTATGCATTTAATAATAACATTTTGCTTTGTATATAAATGATATTTTTATTTTATTTTATTTTATTTTTTTTTTGCTTTTCGGTATGTGGGTAGCTCCCTGACTGGGAATCGAACCCAGGCCGCAGCGCTGACAGCGCCAACGCCGAAGCCTTAAGCCACTACACCATCAGGGAACTCCCTTATTTTATATTTTTGTTATATGGTAATAAATTTACTATTATATTGAATTTTAGCAAAAAATACTCAAAGCATACGAAATGGCATCAATTAGATTTAAGAATAGATAAATTAGAATCTAATGGCATTGATGAGATCAAAATTTTCTTACAAAACGTTACACAATATGGCATACAAAACATCTTTGTTGTTGATAGGCAAGCCACAGGAAAACATATTTAAAAATCTTTTAAATGGAGAAAAGTCCTTGAAACAGTTTCACCCTGAATAACAATTTTACAATAATTACAATATTTATATTTTTAAGTAACTACAGTTAAGGTGGTACATTTTATTGAAATAAATTATTACATTAAAGTATAAAAATTTCCTGTTGTTATTTATGCTTTAAAAACACAAAAACATACAAAAATCTACATATAGTAGAGGGAAACGTTTTTGAGCTTGCGAGGTAAACTTGAACGCTATGGTCAGCAGATGGAGGTATTCATTCGGATGTATCCAAACATTGCAGCAAACGGGTAAAGGTACCCCATAGGTGGAAGTCAAGGGGTGTCAAGTCAGTGGAGGGAACTCAACTGCAACTCTTTGTCCTATCCATTGTGCTGCAGCGCTCCTCAAATGACAACCGTGCTTCTGCCTTTTTCTTTGTCCTGCCTGTCACATGGTGACGCGGGAATTCATTTGATTAATACCATCTTTTGCATGAATGTCATACCACACATTGCTACCGTAATTCAATTTTAAAAAGTAATACATAGAGAACATCTCTTAAAATGTGTATACATCTTTTTGGCAGCGTGTGTGTGCGTGTGTGTGTGTGTGTTGCTGTCTTTACGTGGCATAATAGCATAAACATTCTTTTTAAGTAAAAGCTACATCTCATAATTGAGGATTTTCACACCTTCTTACAAAAACCAGAGTTGATTTCAGTAATAGAAGTTTTTCAAGAAAAACCTTTTTAGTATATGTTCTCTGAACCAGCCTAATTTGATTCAAGTTCTTGGTTGTTTTTTTTTATCTCCCATCTGGTACAACCCAGAAAGTCCTATGAGTTTGAAGACTTACTGCAGTCTTCCTGTGAGAGCAGCAGGGTCGACTGGTATGCACAGACTAAGCTGGGGCTCACACGCACTTTATCAGAGGAGAACGTCTATGAAGATATTCTAGGTAAGAGGCCAAAATATCTGTGCACGAGCATGAGTCTGCCATGAGAAAGGGGAGAGAGAACATGGGACTGGCTGCTTGAAAACATACACACACACACACACACACACACTTGAAGACATACATGCACTCAAATGCATGAGAGAGCATGTAGAGGCAAGTGGAATAGTGACCCATGGTGGAATATGTGAGAAAAAATGGGGGCAGGAGAGGAGAGAAAGAACTGGTGATAAACACCCAAGGAGGTAGTGTGGTGCAGTGGGAAGCACATGAGACCTGGAGCCTCCCTATCCATGACTGAATCTTCGCTCTGCTCCTTATTAGCCGTATGACTTTGAGCTGGTGACTAATGTGTCTTAGCTCCAGTTCTCTCATCTGTATATTAAGAATGATGGTAGCGACCTTACAAGGTTGTTTGAGGACTAGAGAAGATGGTATGTAAAGTACCTGGCTTATAACTGATACTCAGTCAATTTGTCGGGATTACTGAATGAAAGAGAACTAAAGACCTCTGTACTCTTTCTGGAACTGCTGGAGCGTGGCAGTTAACAGGGCATCAAAACTCAGCCTACAGTGAGTGTCTGCTATGGAGAAAGTACCATATTTTTCCATGTATAAGACAGCCCCCACTTTTCTAACCCAACATGAAGAAACCCTCTCAACCGATTGCTCCCATGTATAAGACGACCCCCAGTTTTTGGTCTAACAGTGTTAGACAACAGTGTCATCTTGTACACAGAAAAATACGGTCACTTTAGCCTGGCTCTGAAGAATTCTCTCAGATTCAAAGATAGGGCTCAGATTTCAGAGTTTGTTTGCCTTTAAATTTGGTGAGTTAAATAACCTTCAGGGAGGATCACCGTTTCAGTGAGGTGTGAGCTCAGACCAGCATCAGCATGTTGAAGGTGGGGATGGGGTGGGGGAGAAACGAGCTGATAAGAGGGAGCACCCCCTATGTGTCCACACACAAGGGGCAGGTAGGGCTGGCCACACGTGTGTACGTGCATGTATTCGCCACTTCCAGAAAAAGCCGCATGGTCGGTGGGAGCACGAGTAGAGAAAGGACGCAGACTTGGCTGCGCCGTTGGAATTGTACCACAGACTACTTGAATTTCTGTGCCCAAGCTGCTGGAGATGCATTCCTGCCAAAGTGGGAGGCTTCCCAAGTCCCACGTGCGTCTGAGCCCTGGACCTCTCTTAGCAGTGTGGGCCTGGCAGGGAAGCCCGCAGTTACAGGAACAGAAAGCCCAGCTGAAACAACAAAGGCAGGTTTGGGGCTTTTGTGACCAGATCTGGGGCTTTTGTGACCAGATCTGGCTTTTTCCTCCTTGTTCCTTGTTTCTCAGGCTAGCTCCATTCTCAGCAGCTTTCCCGCCATCAGCTCCCTGGAGGGAGAGTCTGGGACCTAAAAGTTTCAGCAAAAATCCCGAGGTTCATTCTCCTAGGCTAGTTTGGGTCCCTTGTTCATCTTCAGAACCCAGGAATGCCATGCAGTGACTGGCTCAGACGTGAGATTTTGAGCCCTTCCTGGAAGGGGTCACTGAGGCAGGGATTCGGAACACTCCGATCGCCTAAAGCCCTGAAACCAGACTACAGTTAATCTCCATCTAAGAACAAGGAGACAGGGAATTACCCCAGTGCAAGTCTCGGTGTGTTACCAGGAGGAAGAGTGAGTGGATAGCAAGACGACAGACATCCCCACAAGGACAGGCTGATTAGGTTGATCCGATAAGAAAAGCTTCCTGAGTGCGCCCAGTTCCTGACCCGTTTCTTTTGACCACAGATCCGCCGATGAAGGAAAACCCTTATGAGGATGTGGAATTACATGGTCGCTGCCTGGGGAAGAAGTGTGTCTTGAACTTTCCTGGTTCTCCCACCTCCTCCATCCCTGACACACCCACCAAGGTATGAGCCCCTAAGGGAGTGTTGGGGGGTGAGGGGTCCCCAACATTATGCCCTTGAGCAGCCTGGAGTTCTGGGCTATACTGGAATGCCAGGCCTCCTGCACTCCAGGCTCCCAGATTTGTACATTAGCTGCCTACCTGTTCTTCCAGCCTCTGGTTCTCCAGGAACCTTCTGCTTAGCAAAGCTTCCTAAAGTATCGTTTTAGCTGCTTCTGGGTCAGAAACCGCCCCAACTGGGTCATAAGAGTGTGTAGCTGTATTATACAGCCATTAAGAATGTCCTGACATAAAAACAAACCCATTTAAAACACGGAACTGAAAGGCATGGTGCAGAAACGGTGTTTTTATAGAATGCCATCATTTGTGAAAGAATGTAATCTTTGTAATCTCACATATGTTTGTGCGTGTAGAAGAACATTTCTGAGCTGTGGTCTGAGTGTCTGAGTACCTGGAGGTCAGGATGGAAGACTGGCATGTTTTACAGAATACCTTTTTGAACCTTTTGGTATCGTGTACATATAGATAATGTAATTATATTCACGTACATGACAGTTTCAACGTATTGCCTGTAGGACTGAATTCATATCCCGTAGCAGGACATTAAATTTCCTTTATAATTGATCCCTGGGTACCCATTACCACCTAATTTCCAATACCTCCTGCATACAGAAAGCTCCCCTCCAGCGAGAGCCTGCTGGCTGCCTCTGATATTATAGGCCCAGGATCAGCAAACTTTTTCTCTAAAGAGCCAGAGAGTAAGTTTACAGAGGGGTGGCAGGGGGAAGGGGACTGTCCAGAAAGTATCCAGCCGCAAAACTGTTCTTGAGGCCTTTGTGCATCATCGTCCCAAAGGGAATCTTCCTGCCCCCGGTCTTCCTGAGGAGAGTTGGAGATAGAACCTATCATGAACGGTGGACCTTACAGCCCCTAATTAGTTGCTACGCTACTTGCCAAAACCAGTGAACTGCTGTTCCCTGCTCCTTTGGAAAGGAGTGTCATCGTGAATAATCCACGGCAACTGGTAACAGTTTCTCCTTGCCTTTGAAATATGGTGTTCAGGGAGTTCAGGTGGTGGAGTGGCTAGGCTTTAGTGCTCTCAGTGCTCCGGCCTGGGTTCGATTCCCAGCCAGGGAACTAACCCCCACCCCCGCAAAAAAAAGAAATGTGCTGTTCGTCTTTTCATTGGACTATGGATATCTTCAGCATTGGGTAAGCCTGACTTAGAAAAAGAAGGAAGGCTGTCGTCCTGCCCCCTTCACATCCTACCCTGCTCTCCCTGGCCCTCCACCTCCTGTGGCGAGTTAATAGCATCGCTTCTAAGCAGCAGTGAAAACGTCTGCCCGAGGCAGTCTGCATTCAGAGCCTTGTCACTCCCTAATCCCAGAAAAACAATGGTTTAGCCCTTTCCCTCCCCTTCCTGCCAGGCTAGAGAAAGCCGAGGTCGTCTGTCCCCAAAATAGCTAAACAAGTAGGTAATTGTGTCACTGAGAACTTGAAGTCCAGAGGCAGCTGTCCTGCAGAAAGACAGTGTGGTTGCCCAGTGCACATGACTGATAGCCACTGAAACATGCAGGCTCTGTGCTCCTGCTCATCCCTCTGCTCTCCCACGTCGGGGTGTCTGGTTTGTGCCCCCATTTTGGGGAACAGCTGCTGACTTCTCCACATCCTCCGTTTAGCTCCTCAGATATTCACAGAGACTCTGCCACATCCGGGCTACATCTGGGACCTTAGAACTTGCTGAAGCAGTCCCTCTGTGGTGACTTCCTCTACCAGCCATAGAAGTGTCCTAAGACACCTTTTGGGATTTTCACTTAGTTAGATCACGCCTTGTCCCAGTAGAGAGAGAGAGTGGTCATTGGGACTGACCTGCCTCAGAAAGGACCAGACGTACAGCTGGGGGCAGCTGCAAATGCTTACAAACACACAGTGCAAGGTTTTCCTGCTATAAGTTACCCGCCATCCACACACCCCAAACAGCACAGTGAACGGGGTAGGGACTGATTCCTATAATAAAGGAACTCAAGGCTAATATGAGATTTTTGTTTTTAATGTATTGTATCCCTTACTAGCATTCTCTGATTGCCTGGATAGATCACACATACCATCTCCCACCAAAAAACATGCATCATTTAACTGTAGCTATGGAGAGACAGTGTCTGGTCAGCTGTGCAGGTTCAAGGCCTGACTGCCCCCCTTCCAAACCTTCCCAGGCCACTTACTAGCTGTGTGAGCAAATGGTATCGTCTACATGTGTCAGCTTTTTCATTGGTAAAATAGGAGTAATAATAGTACACTCCTCTTAGGGGTCTTATGAAGATTAACCAAATTAATACTTGTAATACTTGTAAGTCACTTAGACTACTGCCTGCAACATAAGGACTGTTTATGTTTGCTAAATATATAGAATCATGCTTTTTAGTATATGTTCTTTTAAAACATAACCTTATTTTCAGAAAATAGAAATACATTCTCATTGTAAAAATTTTTAAATACTGAAAAGTGTAATGAAGAAAGTAAAACTCAGCCATAATAGAGGATTTTGTTTTTTCTTTTTTTCTATAATAGATTGTGTGTGTGTGTGTGTGTGTGTGCGCGCGCGCGTGCTCAATAAAAAAAAATTGGGATTATATTGTATAAATAGTTTTGCTGCTCTTTTATACATATTTATCAAGAATATTTCCCTGTCATTCATTTCTTTTTAAAAACAATTTTTATCTCCTGATAGTGTTCCATCATTTTAGTGTAATAGCATCACATTGCATTAGCGTAAAGTTCCAGTTTTTGGAATGTGCATGCATGCCTTTCTGTGTATTTCTATGCACGTATATTTAAGGAAGTGTCTGTGTATTCATGTAAATATGTGTACCTGTGGGCGTATATGGACAAGTGTGTTTATTTGTGTGAATGACATCTGTATACTTATAGTGGGGAAGCCTCTGTAAAGGAGAATAGGAATGAGGTTACAATACAGGTAGGGGGGAGACAAGGATATTTTATATCAAGGACCCTTTTAGTCTCCTGCCATCAATGTCTCCTGAGGCAATAAGACGAGGACAACAGAGGACAGGAAGGAGTTAAACCATTAGCCACTGTTCACAGACTAGAAAGTTTAATGAACCTTGGCGTGAGTCCAGGTCAGCTCCCTCTGGGGAGGTGCACAGCTTCCTAGCAGCCCCCTTCTCCCCACCAAACTGTCCCCTGGCCAGGGCCCATCACACTTGATCTCTTGAAGTAACTCAGGAGGTTTCAAAGGAGGGTGCTTGTCTGCTTTTCGCTTTTGGACATTACAGATCTTTTGTTGAGTCCATTGTGAATCCAAAATGTTTAAGATTAGGGAGCACTCTGTGTCCCTGCGACAGAGCTAGGCCCCTCTGTAAAAAGTACTGCGTAGAGACACTGTGGAATTGGACACGTATGTCATCATGAGGTCATGTTGGTATGAGACTCTGACCAAAAGCTGGACTCGTCTCTGAACCACACTCTGATGCAGTCATCGTTAGGGTCCTGCAGTGAATTACCATTATACTACAGTTCAGATTTGGCAAACCACTGCTGGTTGCTGGGTTTGTAAATAAAGTTTTATTGGAACACAGCCATGTTGGCTGCTTTACATGTTGTCTGTCGCTGGTTTTGTGTTATTACAATGGCAGTTGAGTAGTTGTGACAGATAATATGACCCACAGAGCCTAAAATATTAATATCTGCTGTCTGGCCTTTAAAAAAAAAGCATGCTGATCCTGCAAAGTCCAAAATCCAATTGTATATTAAAGAAAAATGCATTCAGCACATTAAGGTATGAAAAATATAATTTCATATGAAAAAGGAAAATAACATATCAAGTTATTTTTGTGTATTAAGTACTCTGCTATGTTTTTTATATACCATTATCTCATCTAATTCATTAATTTTTAAAAAGAGAGTTTGCACCTATAGAGTATAAAATATGAGTCTTGGAAGAAACTTTAGAAAATGTAGCTCAAGTAGATTTTTTATTTTATTAATACTTCTTATTTTAGTGAATAGTTAATCATATGGTTCAAAATTTAAGGAGTATGAAGGATATCCAATGAACAGTTTTTCTCTTCCCCTTATCCCTTTATTTCTCTCCCTTAGAACAACTACTGTTAGCTTATTATGTATCCTTCCAGAACTATTCTATGAATATACCAGCAGAACAGCTCCCAGTCAGGGAGCTACCCACATACCAAAAAGCAAAGAAAAAAAAAAAAAAAAGAAGCACACACAAATATCAACGTACTATACCGACTAATCTACACCTTGCTTTTTATGCCAAACAATATATATGAGAGAACTTTCCATGTCAGTACATTAAGATATTTTTGTACCTGCATTGTATTCCACAGTATAGACCACAGTTTACTTGACCAGCCTCTACTGATTGACATTTAGGTTGTTTGCAATATTTTGTGTTATAAACCATGGCAGAGTGTATACAATACACTTTGCATGGTATAGCTTTCCTTATACAGTTTAACTTTGCATGAGTATAAGCATATCAGTAGGGCAAATTCCTAGAGGTAGAATTGCTAGGTGAAAGGGTATATCTGTTTGTAATTTTGTTGATACTGCTAGATTGCCCTCCATAAAGTTGGACCAATTTCAGTCCCACTAACAGTGTATAAAAGTGTGAAAGTGGAGTTCCCCAGTGGTGTAGTGGCTAAGGCTTTGGTGCTGTCAACGCTGCGGCCAGGGTTTGATTCCCAGCCGGGGAGCTACCCACATAAAAATAAATAAATAAATAAAAAGAAATGAAAGTGTGAAAGTAACTGTTTTCCCTCACTTTCACCAATACCATGAGTTGTCACTTTTTTTTATCTTTGCTACTTTGAGTGAAAAATGTTTCTTCAATGGAATTTTAATTTTTTCTGTTATGAATAAAGCTAAGAATCTTTTTTATATATCTAAGAAGCACCGTATTTCCTTTTCTACAAACTTTCATTCTTTTGCCTGTTTTTCTTTTCTTTTTTTTTCTTTTTTTTTTTTTTGGTATGTGGGTAGCTCCCTGGCTGGGAATTGAATCCAGGCTGCAGCATTGACAGCGCCAGCGACGAAGCCTTAAGCCACTACACCCCCAGGGAACTCCGTTGCCTGTTTTTCTTTTATATTATTAGTCTTCTCATTTATTTGTAGTATGTATTAGAAAATTTAACTCCGTAAAGTTACAGTTGTGCTTTTTATCAGTTTTTGCCTTTTGACCTTAAAGCAGGCCTAGAGTTGACCCTGCTACTGACCAGCTGAGTGTTGTCTATACGAGGAATTTCACTTCCTGGACCTCGGTGTCTTATTTCTAAAAATGAGGCCCAGGGAAGTGAAATTCCTCATATAGGCAACACTCAGCTGGCCAGTGGCAGAGTCAAAGCTAGGCTTAGGTCTTTAACTCCCAGTAGAATGTATCTTGGACTGTCAGAAAGCCTCGCCTGTAAAGGTAAGGGGTTGAGCCAGGTGAGTTCCCACTTGTCTAAAAAAAAAAAAAGACTGAATTAGATCTGCATCCTTTGTCATGCTAATTTTCCATAATTGGATGATATGTGTTTATTGAGCACTTATTAGCATGGACCAATTCAGTGTTACCTGGGAAGTACCCAGCTTCCTTCCTCTACCTCAAGTGGTCTCCCTCACCAGTTAGCTACCAGTTAGTCCGTCTTGTATTTATCTATCCTTGTTTTCTCCTTTCCCCTCACAGCAATCATTGTCCAAACCTGCTTTTTTCCGGCAAAATTCAGAGAGGAGGAACTTCAAACTGCTGGACGCTAGGAAGCTGAGTCGGGATGGAACTGGGTCCCCTCCCAAAATCAGCCCCCCCTCCACCCCCAGCAGCCCTGATGACACTTTCTTTAACCTTGGAGACCCACAGAATGGCAGGAAGAAGAGAAAGATACCAAAGGTAAGGCTGGCCACAGGCTTTTGTGTTCGGACACGCACCCTGCCTCACATCCTGCAAAGGAAGGCTGCAAAGGAGTCCTGGCCCAGGACACATCACTGGGCCCTCTTCTGCCTGCTTCATCACAGGCCAGGTGCACATGGGGAAGCCAGCAGGCAAGGCTGTCCGGGCCTTTGTCATAATGATTCCTGTGGTCCTGTAGCCTTCCTCTTACCCATCCTGCTCCCAGCCTTAGCTGCTCTTCTGACCCGAGACAGTGTTCACAGTGCCCAGCCTCCAAAGGCCACAACCTCCTTCATGGCCCAAGAAAGCAGAGCTCCATCCACTGTTCTAAGGCAGCACTTGTCAAAAATATATTTTGCCTGGCTCTTTTCAGCCCAAAGGGTGAAACATGCCTGCGGCTTGGGTGTGCATCCTAATCTGTCAGCTGTTGATTAAATTTCCTTTGGCTCAGTTTCAACCCTGAAGTTCTGGTCACTTACTCACTCACTTATTTATTTTATTGGTTATAAGTGTAACCAAAGTAGCATAATGATTAAACATTTACACACCGTGTAACTCCAACAAGTCTCTACCCATCTGACACTTTACATAGGTATTACAGCACCATTGACTCTATTTCCTATGCTGTGCTTTACATCCTGTGACTATATATATTTTTTTTAATTATAGATAACATTCAATGTTATTTTATATTAGTTTCAGATGTATAGCACAGTGGTTAGGCATTTATATAATTTGCAAAGTTCCCCCTGATAAGTCTAGTGACCATCTGACACTATATATCATTTTTACATTATTTACTCCATTCCCTACAGTGTATTTCACATCCCGGGGACTACTTTGTGACCACAAATTGTACTTCCTAATCCCTTCACCTTTCTTTCTTTTTTTTTTTTTTTTTTTTGCATTTTGGTATGTAGGTAGCTCCCTGACTGGGAATCGAACCCAGGCCACAGCGCTGACCTTCACCTTTCTCACCCAGCACCCCCAGCTCCTCCCATCTAGCAACCAGCACTTTGTTCTTTATATCTATGAGTCTATTTCTATTTTGTTTCTTCAGTTATTCTGTTCTTTAGATTCCACATATAAGTGAGACCATACGGTATCTGTCTTTCTCAGTCTGACTTATTTCACTTAGCAGGATAACCTCTAGGTCCATCCATGTTGTTACAAATGGTAAGATTTCATTTTTTTATGACACAGCAATACTTCATTGTATTAAGTACCACAATTTCTTTATCTAGTCATTACTGATGGGCTTTCACTTGTTTCTGTATCTTGGCTATTGTGAATAACACGCAGTAAACATAGGGGTTCATATATCTATTTCAAATTAGTGTTTTGGATTTCTTTGGATAAATACCCGGGAGTGGAATTGCTGGGTCATAAGGTAATTCTGTTTTTAATTTTTAGAGGAACCTCCGTATTGTTTTTCCATAGTGGCTGCACCAATTTGCAGTCTCACCAACAGTGTGCAAGGGTTCCCTTTTCTCCACATCCTCACCAGCGCTTGTTTCTTCATTCTGACAGGAGTGGGGATAGTATCTCATTGTGGTTTTCATTTGCATTTCTCTGATGATTAGTGAGGTTAAGCATCTTTTCATGTACATTGGCCATCTGTATGTCCTCTTTGGAGAAATGTTTATTTAGGTCCTCTGCCCATTTTTTAATTGGATTATTTTTGGTGTTGAGTTGTATGAGTTTTTAATAAAATTTAAATATTAACCCCTATACAATATATCATTGGCAAATATCTTCTCCCATTCCATAGGATGTCTTTTCATTTTGTTGATGGTTTTCTTTGCTGTGAAAAAAACTTTTAAGTTTGATGTAGTCCCATTTGTTTATTTGTTCTTTTGTTTCCCTTACCTAAGGAGATGTATCAGCAAAAATATTACTAAGGGTAATGTCTAAGAGTTTACTTCCTGTATTTTCTTCCAGGATTTTATGGTTTCAGGTCTTACATTTAAGTCTTTAGTCCATTTTGAGTTTATTCTTGTTTATGGTATAAGAAGGTGGTCCACTTTGATTTTTTTGCATGTGTCTGTCCAGTTTTCCCCTGGTTACTCTTTATTGGTCATTTTGATACTAACTTTCTATAGGAACTTTTAGAACAGGGATTTGTAATTTAAGAGTTTGTTGATGGGCTTGAGGGGAAGTCACAGGACCCATAAAATTTTATAAAACTTTGTGTGGATGAGTTTTGAAGGATGGGAGAAGGGATTAGGGATTGTCTAACCTCCGGCCCATGGTCCGCATGCGGCCTAGGACAGCTTTGAATGTGGCCCAACACAAATTCGTAAACTTTCTTAAAACATTACAAAAATTATCCACGGACCCTTTTTTTTTTACCTCCTCAGCTATCATTAGTATTAGTGTATTTTATGTGTGGCCCAAGACAACTCTTTTTTTTGTGGGGGTGGTTACCTGGCTGGGCATCCAACTCAGGCTGCAGCATTGAGAGCACCAAAGCCTAGCTACTACACCACCAGGGAACCCCCGCCAAGACAACTCTTCTTCCAACGTGGCCCAGGAAAGCCAGAAGGTTGAACACCCCTGGTCTATATGTTTTCCCAGATTTCTCAAAGTGAACCATTGACCTGAAAGAAAGTCAAGGGATATTTTCTTCTTCTTTTTTTCTTTTTTTCTTGGTTGGTTCCCTGAGCGGGGATTGAACCCAGGCCATGGCATTGAGAGCACCGAAGCCTAGCCACTACACCACCAGGGATCCCCTATCAAGGGATATTTTCACAAGCTGGTCCTTGCTGACAGTTTGGTTAATTGCTGTTTTGAGCCATAAGTTTTCCCCTACCATCCCTGCCCAAAAACATCCTTATTCTAATGATGTTAAGTCACCTTCACCATCAGAGTACATTCTGAAGAGTATGGGCAGTTAGGGTCAAGTGGTGAAAAAACATCTAAAACCTGTAGCCTGGTGATGGGGGTTTAGGTGGGTTAGGGAAGAAGATGTCTGGCTTTGTTTTGTTGCTGGTGGGCCGAGCGAGGGGCCAGGGTGGAAGCCATTCCTCATTTCCCTTCATGCTCTCCCGGTTTTGCCTTGCCCGCCCCCCCAACCCCCAGGACACAGTGTGGGTTGCATATTAATTGTTTGGTGATTGCTGAATGAGCTCCCTCTGACGCATGGACCCTGCATGGACCCTAGTCTCTTTCAGCCCTGGCAGAGGCCCTCTCATGTCTCCCTTTGGCTGCCTTCTAGTCACTGTTTGGCATGGTCCTTACAGCTGCTCATGAGGACCCCGTAGTCACTCCCTTATCTCCCCTTCTCCTTGTTCGGGCGTGGTTCATATGTATTTGTGATGTCAAAAACCTATGATTGTGGAACTTAAAAGTAGCTATTAACACCTGTATAGTGTCATCATTATTTTAGCAAATTACACAGGAATAATCAAATGAGTTAGCTATTAGATAAAGAGCTTTAATAAGCACTTAACCTCTGTCTTCTGCCCTCCTGCCTTTACCCATCATTTTCCCCTATATACTGTTTTAATAGTTTTAAGAGATTTTTTGAGATTGAGGGGAAGAGAATAAGTGTGCCTATTTTATGTGAAAGTAGAGAGGCGAAGAGAAAGGTAGAACCCGTACTGCCACTTTGTGTTTTTATTTGTAAGTGCACCAGTTTATTTCCGTTAGTGCACTGCCTGGAGTAAAATGAGTTGCTGAGATTTAAAGAGCACACAGGCACTGTATCAAATGGGCTTTTGACAGGCCTAATCAAATCCAAGAAAAATCTGCATGTTTTACCCATCTCTTTTACGACCACAGAATCTTATTGAAACTTAAATTATAAATAAGTATATAATTCTTCACAGAAACATTTTAAAAGAAAACAAGTGACTAATGACAGTTGTTGAGAAATCTTCTCAATCCTGTTTTATCACTTTTTATTTCATCTTAACCTAGGTTTATCCCCACTCTTGAGTACTGTTTCTTTCCTTCAAAATGCTTGGAATCCCTTACTGGAAGTCAGAGGTTCTTTGCCAGTTACATCCATGATGTCCATGTTTGGGGACCATAAACAATTTGCTGTCCAAACCCTGGCTTTTGTTTTTATCTAGCAAGAAGACTGAGTAGTCTCCTCACGACTGATCAAGCAGGTGGTGGGTTGGTTTTCCTTCGCATTAAGAGTTACCCCTGGCAACGTGGATGCATCTCTTGACCTCTCTCCCTGCTTTAGTTCTGAGAGGTATGACTGTGCTTGTGCAGGAGGGGACAAAGGAAAGGACAGTCCCTCTCTGTATTATCCTGGCGATGCTGTCCATGCCAGCTGAGACCGAGCAGTTCATCACACAGCAGTGTGATGTCCTTGGGGTTCATGAAGCACTGTGACATTTCTAATGGATAAGGACAAGCAGGCTGCACGGGGCTGCTCTCCCGTCCTATACACATTAGCAGGTGTATATAAAATCCACTGTCCTTCAGCAGCCACCACAGGCAAATTAGATATCAGATGACTCTTTGTCTGAAGCAAACCATCTTTCAAATGAACTTATATTTTAATATATTCTTTTCAACTTGAAGAAAAGTTTCTAAAGAGGCCAGTACTTTCAGTACAAAACAATTTTTTTTTATCATTAGACTAATTGGGGCGCCATTGGTTAACAAGAATTACATAGGCTCCAGGTATGCAGTTCTACATTGCATCGTTTATGTGTTGCATTATGACAAAACACTTTTAAAACAATAAAACTTATCTCCTGTTAAAGTACAGGTATATAAATGCACGGTCAAATTTTTTCTCTCTAGGGAAATTGTTTTTAAATGAAAAGGGACAAAGATTTATTGACTGAAGTATATATGGCTTCCACTAATTCCATGACGTGACTTACAGTGAGACAGACCTCTGTCACATGATTTATACTACTCATAGAGCACTTGTGAATTGCCCTTCCTGTGAGCTTGTAAACTCGCCAACAACAGGTGCTTATCTCATATTTCTTTTTCTCTCTCATGGCTCCTAGCAAAATCCCTTCTATATAGTAGGTGCTTTGTATTCAGCCAACAAATTCACAATCCACAAATGTTTATTGGGTACCTACTGTGTGCTAGGTGCTGTTCCATCTCATAAAGATACTATTACAGCATAAGCAAAGGTGACAGAAATCCCTGCCCCTGTGAACCCTACATTCTTGTGTTTGTTGTATTCTGAGTGAATGGAAGGGTGTTAACTATATCATAACTGTCTTATTTCTTTTTGGATGGTCTGGGGAGATTTTGAATGGGTTTCAATTTCCTCCTCTTCAAAAAACAATTTGACCTAGCAACTCGTTTGTTTGTTTATTTAGTTTTATTTTTACAAGTGTGGCAAACTATCCATAGTATAAAACTTAACCATTTTCACCATTTTTAAGTGTGTAGTTCGGTGGCATTAAATATATTCACAATCACACCATCCATTTCCAGAACTTTCCATCTGTTCAAACTGAGGCTCTGAACCCCTTAAACACTAACTCACCATCCCCCTCCTCCAGCTCTGCCAACCACCCTTGTACTTTCTGTCGCTATGAATTTGCCTGTTCTAGGACCTCGTGTAAATAGAACCATATAATACTTGTCCTTTGCGCCTGGCTAATTTCACTTAGCACAGTGTCCTCAAGGTTCATGCATGTTGGAGAGTGTGTTAGAATTTCCTTCCTCTTTAAGGCTGAATAGTGTTTCATTGTGTGTACGCACAACGTTTTGTTTATCCATTCTTCCATGGATGGGCATTTGGGTTGTTTCCAACTCTCAACTGCTGTGAATCGTACTAGCAACTCATTTACTGTTGTCTTCTTCCGTGGGAAATGGGATAGCGTTTGTATTCCAGTGGTTAAGACATGAACAAAAAGAAGAGAAGGCCCTCTCGGGTGTGAGCGCTCAAGGAAGTGGCTGGTTCATAAGAGCAAATATGAATAACTGCCACACAGTAGGGGTTTGGTGGTAAAAGCAGGTCAGATTTATGGTTAGGGACAATGAGTCACAGAGAGAGCTGGCAAGGCCAAGGCTGGGCCTCCCATCAGAAGCCACGGTCCACAGGTATCTGAGGACATGGCAGGGCACTGTCAGTAACAGCCTGCAGAGCTACAGGGAGGTGGCTCAGGTCCGCCACAGGGAGATTGTGAGAATGAGCCACCTGCTCCCTGGGCATGCCAGTGCTCCAACTTGTGGAAAAGAGCTGGTGAGCTATTTCAGGAAGTGAGTCAGAGGAGTGGAGGGCAGAGGTGGGTGGGCCACTGCACCCACCTGGCTACCCAGTACCCACTTTACCATAGAAGATCCCTGCCCTTGTTCATCATGCATGAAAGAATTAAAACTTTTCAAGTCAGCTTTAAAGAATTAAAACTTTTCAAGCACAGTCCCCCTTTCAAACCACTGTTGGTTTGCCTCAGCTCTGCATGGATAGACTCCCTTTCTCTCAGCTGGGTGGAACCCAGAAGGCTTCTTCTCTTAAAAGTTGCAGGTGGTGCTGCAAAGCCTGGTGGGAAGCAACCCGGGACTTCAATCACAAGATGGTTCTGAAAGTCAGCCTGGAGAGCCTGCTACTTACTAAGTAGTGGTATCTATTGAGTGTCTCGGCTTCAGAGCCCTCACTGAGGAGAGGTCATGAAAGACCCACCCAGTGAGTCTGGAATGAGTGTCCTCTGCAGAAAGGACAGCGTGCTGGGTGCATGGGACTACTCTGTGCAGAAGTAAAGACTGAAGCTCCTTCATAATCCTGCTTCCTTCCCACTCAGGGTTGCTCAGACATTCTTTGGCGTGGTTCTCATGAAACAGGCCCTGCCTGGGAGCCTTTTACTTTTCTTATTTTTTTAAAGCTGTCTCTTCCTTTTATTGTTTTGTTTTGGGGGCAAAAAGCTTTTTCCCAAACCACAGTAACACTGCAGCATTGGAGAGGGAGCAGCCATCACACCATTAGCCAATGAAACCGTCTCCCTGTGTCTCAGCTGGATGGTTAGCGTGTTTAGACAATACCCGCTCACACATCAGTGAGGCTGGCAGACTCCTCTAGTGTTCTTGACAGCCACGTTCCTGCCTGGCAGAAAAGAATGATTGAAAGCCACCAGTGGGCCAGTGGGAAATGGTTCCCCCCGCCCCCTGGCCCTCCAGCGTCCAGGAAGAGAATGGGCAGCAGAGGAATCCCAGCTGCACGTGGGGAGGAGGCTGCTTAACACCCGTGTCTCTTCCTGGTGTCTTGACAGCTGGTGTTGCGAATCAATGCCATTTATGAGGCCCGGAGAGGGAAGAAACGGGTGAAGAGGCTGTCCCAGTCAGCGGAGAGTAACTCAGGAAAAGGTAGGACCCCCACGCCATCCCTCCCCCGATAATCTGAAAACAGATTCTTCCTAGAAGTGGCTTCCTGTTATTTTGAATAAGTTGGTGCTTGGTAAATGTCTCCTGCTGTTCCCGGGACAAAGAGCCAGGAGTTCACCCTGGTGACATGTCCTCTGGTTCTCTCTCCCTGTCCATCCATCCAGGGAGCCCAGTGCATATGCTCTGACCTCACCATGGGGCAGTCTTTGCTCAGCATGCATGAAAGGGGCCAGTATCTTTTGCTGTATTATTTGATACACATACCATCTGATCTAGAGCCAAATTAATTTGGAAATACATTGAGTTGGACAAAGATGTACAAGGACTGTCTGGAAAGTATCCAAACATGTAATATGAAAAATAGAGACAATTATGGCTGGGGTTTTTCTGGACAGCCCCCAGAGTTTATCCATCACATTTAAACAGAGAAGAAAACAGTCCATCTGAACCAGAAATCTTGGATTTGTGCTACCACGTAAAAAGCTGCCTGCATTAGAAAAACTCACATTTGCAACTCCCTTCCTTCATTTTTTTGTTTTTTGTCTGTCTGTTTGTTCTTTGGTCTAGTAACAGATGAGAACAGTGAGTCTGACAGTGACACCGAGGAGAAGCTGAAAGGTGAGAAGATCAGTTGCTGTGCAGGGCGCTTGCAGGTGACTGGGGAGCTACAAGGATGTCTCTAACTGCTTGTCGGGCAAGTCACGAATATCTGAGGGGACAGTGGTGCTCAGGGGCAGGTCCATCCTGAGCATGACCAGAATGGACCTGTTCTACCCCAGAGACCCAGGGTGGCTACAACTGCAGTGGCCTCCTGTCACAGGTGTGTTTTTCACACCGAGGTAGGTGCAGCACTGCTGGCCTGGGACACCAGACATGTCGGGCTCTTGCCCCACTTCTGGTACAATAGCTGTATGATCTGGAGGAAATCACTTAAGATCTCAGGGCCTCTGGTTCCTCATCTGTCATGGGAAGCCTTTGAAATGATTGGTCCCTGTGGATCTAAATTCAGAGATGTAGGTCAAGCTTTAGTGAGTTTTCCATAATTTCTCAGACCTCAGGGAGAAGCTGAAGAAAGGTGTAGTCCACTCGGGCTTCTGGGTGAGTCCATGGGGACTTGTCTGCTCGGTGGCCCTGCCTCATTCGCCTCTGACATGCAGCTGCTCCCCACCCCGCCTCGCATAAAGCAGTCCGTTCCCATTGCACAGACAGTGGCAGGAGAGAAAGTAGGTGGGAGTTCTTGAATTAGTCCCGTCTCGGGGACTAATGTTTACACTGATGTTTACAGAGCTCCCAGCCTCACAAGCTCTGTGGTTTGGATTTTGTCACATTCCACAGACTGAAAGATGAAGGAATCATGAGTGAGGGAAGGAGTCAGTGTCCCCATCCACTCGACAGGCACATCAGGATTACTCCAGGCACTGCCCCAAGTTCAGACAGCAGATCCGTGGCCGAGCAGAGGCCCTACATTCCAGGTCCCTGCACCCTGATTAGCCTGGTGGCCTATTGAATGTGGCTCCTCCCAGGATTTTGGCAAGGACCCAAACAAAGTGTTTGTCCTAATTTGTTAAATGTGGGGACACTACTTTAGGATTAGAAAAAGTACCTTAAGCTGGGAGTTATATAACCCATTGCAGCTCTGTGCAATTCCACATTGGAAAGTGAGTCATTTTCAGTTTGTCTCTCTCCAGCTCATAGCCAACGCCTGGTCAATGTGAAGTCGCGCCTGAAGCAGGCTCCGAGATACTCGTCACTTGACCGGGAGCTCATCGAGTACCAGGAGAGGCAGCTCTTTGAGTACTTTGTGGTCGTGTCATTGCACAGGAAGCAGGCCGGGGCCACGTATGTGCCAGAGCTCACCCAGCAGTTCCCTCTGAAGGTACAGGATGGGCCTGGCCTCTGGGGCCTGCCAAGGGACTGTAGCATTCTTGCCAACACCTTGTTGGAACATATGGATTCAGGGAGGTTGAGGTGTGGGAGTCTCACATTTAGTGTCTAGAATCTCAAAATTGGGTCCTAATCAGGGTATATCAGGTGAAAAACCTGCTACTGGGGAATTTTGGAGGTCCCAGGAGGTGAGATTCAAGGACTCAAGAGTACAGACAAAGATACTTACTCACTTTCTGTGGTCATTATGCTGACCATACCATCTTCTTCGTCCTCCCTGTCCTATCCAGCCACATCCAGCCTCTTTCCCATCAAACCATGTAACTCTTCCTTAAGGAGTATCACACTTGTGTCCATGCTCAACATCTGCATGCGCACCGAGCATCTCTGTACGTGCATGCGCACAGGAATCCTGTCTGTTCTAACAGCGTTCATGGCTATGTGGATTGGGCTTTACTGTGTGTTAAATCATGGCACCCAAAATGAAATGGCACTGAATAAAGCCTAAAATGTCATGATCAATAATGTATAAATTATTCTTACCCTTTGACATCAGTATTGAAGAGGTGCCACCACATCCTAATTCAGTTCAGCCAGAATTTATGGAAACCCTATTACATTGGAACAGGGAGTTCAAAGATGAGCGAAATGTGTTTTGTGTCCTAAAGGAATTTACAGTCTGACAAGAGGGCACAAGATTAACATACATAGACCCCTGAGGTTCCATGTGACACTTCGTAAGTTTCATATAAACCCTGAGAATGTTTGGGGATGGGGGCAGGGGGGATCATGTCCTGGGCCCCTCAGGGCCTCCCTTTGTAGTCACCACCCAGGCATAATCGTACATCTACCGTGACCTCGGTCTCGGCTCCTGACCCCACCCCCACGCTGTCCTCCCTTCAGTGCAGCCCGCAGTGGTTCAGCAGTCAAGGCCTGTCCTTGGAGCTTAGGGTGGACTATGCATAGATGCAATAAACCAGAGGCACCAGCCCTCCCAGCTGACCTTCAGGGATGATCCCCTGAGAACCCCGGAGTGATGGGCATGCCTAGATTGGAGGGAGGAGCTGCCTGCTGGGTAAGAAGGGCTGCTGGTTATGCTCACACCCAGTAGCAGTACAGTTGAGAACCACACAGAGCTGGCTCCACCGCAGGAAGGACTGTCCCTTCGTCCTGTTCATTCCCCTCGGGGCCTGCCCAGTGTTATGCACATGGCCATACTTGATGTTCCAGGAATAAAGGCGTTACTTCCTTAATTCGTAAGCCACCATAGCTATTTTTTTACTATTGGTTTCAGGTGTACAAAACAACATAGTAATTAGACGTTTACACACCTCACAAAGTAATAACCTCAACAAATCTACTACCCAATTAACACCATACATAGCTATTACAATGCCATTGACCATATTCCCTCCTCTGTTCTTTATATCCCACAACTATATATGTTTTTTAATTATAGTCTATTGAATGCTGGTTTCCAACAAACTCTCCAGACTCCTAAACATTCATTCACAGTGAAACTTTTTTTGAGTGGAAAGTTACAAAGTCACTGTTAAACAGGGGACCAGTCTGCATCTGTATAAAGAAAAAAGTAATCTGTAGCCCCACTCCACAGAGATCCACACTTTAGTATTTTGTTGTGTTTTCTTTCAATCCTTTCTCATAGTGTAATTTCCTTATAAAACTGGGATCATACATTGTATGATTCCTGTGTTATGTCTTACGTACTGTTTGGTAAACCTATCATTATTTATATTTATAAACATATTTAATGCAAATTCTAAAATGTCGTTTTAAAAATTATATAATGCTCCATTATGTGGGTATGGACACAAACCTCCTTCTGTTGGAAATGTATCTTGCAGCCACTGTTTCTTTAGATATATTTTTCATGTTATGGTGACCATTCTGTACATGCATTTTGCATGTCAGTCTATTTTATGTCTCCTGCCTTCATGTCTTCCCTCTGTCAGAAGGACCTTTTCTGCCTTCTTTCTCCTTCTCTTTGCTAACTCTTTTTTCATAAGTTTTATGACCAACTCCTATAATCACCTTAATCAAGGCTTAAACTCTGTATTTGCATGCTAGAGATCATGCCTGTCACATTGCATAAAATGTTTGAGGTCACACAGTTATCTTTATGACAGTTCACAGAGACTGGGATCTCCTCCATCCATCTGAGATATTGGTTGTATTTGGAGAGAGATTTCTGTGTGCCACTACCTATAATGTGCTGTGTTGATGACCCATATGTTGATGACAGTGTGTGTAGGCACATGTATGTACACACAGGTTTGTGTGCATCATGCATGGTATCTGGGGCGGGGGGCGCTGCATCCAAATGGTGCCTGGGCCATGTTGGAAAATATTAGAACTCATTTCCCCATGAGGCCTGCTCTTCAGTTCTCCAATGCTGTTTCCACAATGCAAATGTCATTGTTTTCTTCCATTTGTATTCTTTAATTAGAGGTCCTTCATTCTGTGGTGATTAGTGACCCCTACCAACAGATGCCAGCTGACATTTGCTTATCTGCAAGATTATCCAAGGGTAGTCAAAACTACTGTTTTGGCAACAGCCTGAGCTAGTGAATAATCAACTCAAAGACTGTTCCAGGACCAGTTGGAATCTCCTGGGTCATGAATGGAAGAGAGAACCATTATATAGAAAAGAAATAATGACCGCTTATTCTGAAAATGAAAAACGAAAGGACAATTAATGACTGGCTTTAAATCTATAAATCAGAAACTGTTTTATTCATTGATAATTGTCACGACCATTAATATTAGCGGCAGTTTCAATTAAATTGGATCTAGCCTAACGGGAATCGTATTAGAGGTGGGTTTTAAAGTTGAAAACAACCTGGTACTCTGTTCTTTTGAGTGCTCTCTTCAGAGACCTCCTCTCTGACACTTGGTGGCCTTGGGAAGGCTTGTGGATTCTCTGTGAAGCAGTCAGCAGCGCTACTGGCCTGCAGACTTCACAAAATATCTGCAAGGCTGTTAAAGTGGAAGTCAATGGCAGACTCTGAGAAACCGAATACGAAATTGATGGAAATATTACAGAAAGAATTTAGGTTATACATTATTGTTTCCTAACTTCTCACATTCAGACCACTCACATCAAATATCTGATGTTTCAAATCACTGAAGGTGACTTTAGCATAGTTTATTTTTTAACTGTTTGTAAAGGAAATGTAACAAGTATAAACTTATCAACAACAGCAAAAACACAAAAAAAACAAGAGTTCTTCCCAACATTTTAAAGGTACCCATTTATAAGCAAACTATGCTAATTATAAATTATTCTTTTTATGTTTCCCAAACTTATACCCAGAGTGCCTTTTATAAATTGTGGCAAAAACACATAACATAATTCCCAGCATTTCCAAGTACATAAGCACAATATTGTCAACTATATCCACACAGAATGGGGTGCTTTTTAAAAACACAGATTCCTGTTCATACACAACACAAGCAAACTCTTGGCTTTAAATATCTCTAAATCAGGCCTTATTAATCCATTCTGTTTTTAAATAAGATGATATTTACCTAGTCTATAATGTGTCAGGTAAAGAGAAAGAGAAAGACAGACTAGAGATTAAGATCATTTTTATTCCTAGCTGGTTCCCTACTAGCTGTGTGATCATGAACAAATGACTTAGCATCCCAGGCCTCATTTCATTATCTCTAAAATAAGAACTCCAGGCTGGATGCTGTCTAATTTCCTTCTAGTTCTGACGTTCAAGGACTCTGAAATGGGTTGAATTTCACCATCTGATAAAATGTAACTGGATATATTCACTAAGAAATGTTACACAGCATCTTTGCCTTGATGGAGGTGGGACAGCCGACGGGGCCCAGAAACTTGAATTAAGCCTCGGCCTTGCAGATTCATGGGTCTCCTGTTTGAAAGGGATTGCTAAGACAGTTTTTTCTTATTGATTAAAGTAGTCTATTGCAGAATGTTAGACACAGAGAGCATTTCTCTAAAGCACACTGTTCTTTTCTCCTGTCTTCCCTATAAGACCATAGTTGGAACTGCCTGGGGAAAAGGGGCCCCAGCAGACTGCAAAGGATTTGCAGAGGGTTTGCAGCTCTGCAAACACTTCCCAAGAGAGAAGGCTAAGGTGCTGATCATCACTGTGGGAAGTTGGGAGATGTGGTTTTGCCAACCATCTGCCTCACTCCCGTACTGACAACCTTTATTCTCCAACCTTCTCTCACCCTGCTCCCTGCAGTTGGAAAGGTCCTTCAAGTTCATGAGAGAGGCTGAGGACCAGCTGAAGGCTATCCCCCAATTCTGTTTCCCTGATGCCAAGGACTGGACTCCCGTCCAGCAGTTTACCAGGTATGTGCTGGCATCTCCCCTCCCCACCTGCAAAGACTAAGGCAAGAACTAGAGATGGGACCAAAGATGGCATACCCCAAAGTCAATCCTACCCTTAACTGATCCTGCTATGCCTGGGCCTGGAGATTTCCCTCACCAGTGTTTCTGAAACATTCCCAGGGGAGTTCCCTGGTGGTGTAGTGGCTAAGGCTTCGGCGCTGTCAAAGCTGTGGCCTGAGTTTGATTCCCATCCAGGGAACCACCCACATTAAAAAAAAAAATTCCTGAAGATAAGAATCACCTTGCTAAGAATAGATTTCCAGGCCTCTCACTCAGTCTGGGAATATTTTCTTTCAGACGCCTTTGTGAAGTGCAGTAGGTAATTCTTAGTCTAGGAAAAGTTAGGGAAACATTGCCCATCACCCATCCTTGTCCAAAGCTCCTGAACTATTTCCTCAGGAGCCTGCTGTTACTCGCACTATGATAAGTTTACATTTCTGCTTTAGCCCGTGTAGTTAGATATCAGTGTCTTTATTATCAGATGGCTCACAATTGACCAAACTCAGTAGGTTGCATGCATATCCTAAGTGTTTGAGGGATGTATGCTCCTTGACCTTGGCCCAGCAATCTCTAGGGGCAGTCCAAGTCTCAGGATAGCTCTCATCCAATGTCAGTTCCAAGAGGGGCACAGAGCTGTCTTACTCGTCAACTGCTCCCTCACTGAGTCGCAGCCCTAGATCAGTAGATGCCACCTCCCCCTCAAGCTTAATGAAGGCAGCAGCCATAAAAGATGCCCAATAAGTGACTGCTGTATTTTGTGCAACAGGATGGCTCAGGTCACAAAATTATATGAGCACTCAGGGCGAAAAAGAAATTCCTCATTTCCTCTCAGAATGCAATGACACTTTAGAGCTCCCTCTCTCTGACACAGACTCCGAAGCTAGAGGTGACCAGAGTCCTAGTGCAGAGATGAAGGAAGCAGAACAGGGTACGGCCTCCTTCAGAACGTCCTAATTGCTTTATTTTGTTTTGCTTTGTAACGTACTTTCGATTTCCCCACAGTGAAACATTCTCATTTGTCTTAACTGGAGAAGATGGGAGCAGAAGGTTTGGTTATTGCCGAAGACTGCTGGTTAGTATGTTGGTTCCTCAGTCAGCAAGAGCTCTGTGCAGACCCAACCCTGGCTTCCTGAAGTTCACGGTGCCATGAGAGAAGGGACAGGAGGTGGGGCGGGTTAGCCAGGGAAGTTAAGGAGGGACATGGAGGAAGATTTGGGGACTCACCTGAGTCTCACTTGTAGATGGAACATGCCTGTGTCCTTCAGAAAGAAAATACTTTCTCCAGTCTTCTCCCCACAAATGAAGACCCATCTCTTCTTAAACCAAATGTCCTTTTTAATAAAACATGCAAAACGTACCTTGATATCTTAGAACATTCATAATAGTTGCTAAAGGGCAGTAGAAGGATGGATTTATTGTTTATGTGCAAAGGATTCAAGAGTGTCTCCTTCAGAACAATCACCTTTAGAAGTCAGAAACTTAACTCCAGTGAAATAACCATGCAAAACATTTTAAAACACATCTCTTAAAAATCTGCAATAGTGAAAAATCGTTTTCTACTGAGAATGGTTTTGGTCTCAGAAATAGGCTAAGATCATTTAGAGTCAAGAATAAGGCATAGGGGGAGGGGGTTCCCTGGTGGGGTAGTGGCTAGGCTTTGGCACTCTCACCGCCGTGGCCTGGGCTTGATCCCCGCTCAGGGAACCAACCTCCCCACCCCCCAAAAAAGAACAAGGCATGGTACATAGTAGTAGATGTTCAATAAATATTTATTGAACTAATTAGTGAATAAAAAGTGTGGGTAATTGAAAAAGTTAAGCGGGATCGTAATTTTGTTGATAAAATTAAAGTATTGTGATCGATTTTCTTTTTGGTTTGAAAATTAGCTTAAAAGTCAGTTTCCAAAAAGGATTTTCAGAAATTTATCTTTTCTTTGAAAATATAAACATGTTGTCCCCAGGAAACTCCTTAAAAGGAACGGTAGTGATTTGGGTAAACAGGTTAAGCCTCCTTACTTTATGGTTCCATAGGCCACATTGAGCACCTATATGTGCACAACACCCTTGGGATAAAAAATATGTATATGATCAAAAGTGCTTCCATCTGTAAAATAGGGTATCGATAACTACTTATCCCATTGGATTGTCCAAAGAAATGGTACATGGGAACATCTGGCATACAGGCACTCAGAAACGTTTGGGCTCTTCACCACCCCCACCCCGGGGTTGGTGGCACTCACGATTTCCTTGTGTTCTACTCCCGAAAGCCTGGTGGCAAAGGAAAGCGTCTCCCTGAGGTCTACTGTATCGTGAGCCGCCTGGGTTGCTTCAGCCTCTTTTCAAAGGTGAGGTCCTGGGCCTCAGAGCAAGGAGCGGGGGAGGGCAAGGTGGAGCCCAAGGTGGACACAGGGAACACCCCAACTTCCGGTACTTTGATAATCTCATTCTCCCTTATTTTCCTTCCCGCTTCCTCTTCCTCCCCTCCTGGCCTCTGCTATTCTCTTATCATTGGGAAAGGAAATAACAGTTGATGAAGGTCAGGGCTTGGAAACTGGGGAAGGGGAGAGAGTCAGAGTATTTGTAGTTGAGGATGGGAGGGGCAGAAGATCTTCCCAGAATATTTTACATGTTCTACTTTCCTCCTCAGCATTGTCTTTTGTCGTATTAGCTTTCGCTGGACAAAAAGCCACTATGACGGATGGCTGTATGTATATGAATATATATGTATGTGTGTGTGTGTGTGTGTGTGTGTGTGTGTGTGTTGTACATGTGTGTTAAATTTATTATCAAAATCTTACCATTTTTTTTTTAAAATCTGAGTTAAACATTTTTTTTATTTTTTTTTTATTTTTATTTTTTGTATGTGGGTAGCTCCCTGGCTGGGAATCGAACCCAGGCCACAGTGCTGACAGCACCAGCGACGAAGCCTTAAGCCGCTACACCACCAGGGACCTCCAAAATCTTACCATTTTTAACAAGATACAGGAATTGCCATATTGAGTCAGCTCATCCACCCCAGTATTTTTGATTGGTGTATAAGAGATAATTACTGTCCTATATGATGCTGATCTCAAAATTAGGTATAATACAACATTTGTTTCCTATATTAACCAGACATGAGTATCTAATCCATAAATTTATTTTAAATCCTTCTTGAGCATGTATTTCAGTCTGAGCTTTCTTTTGGAGAATTGAAGTCCTATACCTACTGTCCATGGATGTGAGGCAACATTTCCCAAAAGCATCCCCAAACAGAGCTTCCCTCCTGCCCACCCTATACCAGAACTCAGAGGAAGCCTGAAGTATACTGATACAGTGTGACGTCTGACCATGATAGAACTTGTACGTCTATACAAGTCTGTTTGGAATAACTAATAGTATCAGTGTAATCTGAGATGTGGCCTTACCTCCACACCACCTGGTGGTAAATTCTACCTTAAAGTTGGTCATTTACAATCTCTAGCACAGGCATGCATTGCTGCCCGTGCCATTCTTTCACGTGGGTCTGTTTTCAGGTCACAGCCTCGGTTGTGAGAATACTTATGAAAGCCGGACATAAAACAGCTCGTGTGAGTCAGCCAGCTCCAAGGGTGGCTTCTGAGTTCACAGAAGGTTCATTGCTGTGTCATGGGCAGGGATTCAGAGCAAGTAAACACACCAGCATACTTATGTGATACACAGTCCTGAGATTTCGTGTCCGTTTTATGAAATTATAGGAGTATAGTGTGATGACTTGCCGAAGACCCCACAGAAAATACTCAGGACAGATGGGGGTTCCCTGATGGTGTAGCGGCTAGGCTTCAGGTTTCTCAACACTGCAGCCTGGGTTCAATTCCCAGCCAGGGAACCACCAAAAAGAAAAAAGAAAGCAAAATACTCAAGACAGAACCAGAAATGGACCTTTGGGTAACCGATCCCCCTACAGCTTGAGCTAGTTCCAGGTGAAGGAGGGCAAGGGTGGTAAATTGTCCTTAGTACAGAAAGGACTCATGGATGAGATCAGCTCTCTGACTCTCTGAAGAAAGGTACGTCATTAAATGTTGCTGCAGTAACACTGTGTCACAAGCCACAGTGACTGAAAGCAGTGATCCTTTATTCTCACAGACGTGCAGGCCAGCTCATCTCCACGGGGCTCACTCGTGTGCTGTGAGTGGGCTGGGTTGGCTGACTCAGGCCGGCTTGTCTCCACTTTAGGCTGCAGGTCTGGGTCTGGGTCTGGTCCACATGCCTGTCACCCTCCGTAGATGGCTAGCTGGCCTGTGCATGCTCCTCTCGTGGTGAGGGCAGAGGCGCAGGAGAGCAAGCAGAAACACCGAGGCAGGCCTCCGGAGGCCTGGGCTTAGAACTGGCCCACTCGTTCTGCTAGCCCAGCCTTCCTCAACCCTTTTTTTCATTAGTGTTCTCCTAAGCAGCCTTTTTAAATTTTTTTTCCCCTTAATTGCCTCCCCCTCCCCTTTAAATTGTTTTTAACTTTTGTCATTATTTTCTTATTTACATAATACAAAATTTACCATCTTAACTTAAATGTACCATTCAATGGCATTAAGTACATTGACTTTGTTGTGCAGCCATCACCACCATCCATCTCCACAACTGTTTTCATCTTCCTGAACTAAAACTCTGTCCCCATTAAAGAACACCTCCCCATTCCCCACTCCCCTAGTAGCTGGGAACCGCTGGTTACTTCCCGTCCCTGTGAATTGACTACTTTACCATCTCATGTAAGTGGAATCATGCAGTACTTGTACTTCCGTGACTGGCTTATTTCACTTAGCGTACGCCCTCAAGATTCTTCCGTGTTGGAGCATATGTCAGAATTTCTTTCCTCTTTAAGGCTGAATAATATTCTATGGTATGTAATACTACATTTTGTTTATCCGTTCTTCTGTTGATGGACATTTGGGTGATTTCCACCTTTCTGCTATTGTGAATGATGCTAGTGTGAATGTGCATGTACAAATATCTGTTGGAATTCTTGCTTTGAGTTTTTTGGGTTCATATCCAGAAGTAGAATTGTTGGATCATATGGTAATTTTATGTTCAATTTTTGAGGACATACCAAACTGTTTTCCAAAGAGGCTCCACTATTTTACATTCCCACCAGCAATGTATAAAGGTTTTAATTGCTCCACTTTCTCATGTTATTGTCAGTCTTTTTATTATCACCATCCTAATGGGTATGAAGTGGTTGGTATCTCATAGTGATTTTGGTTTGCATTTCCCCAGAGAAATTTTAATTCCACAGATATACTTTGTGTCTGTTTATATGGCTCCTCAGAGGGCTACATATCATTGTAATACCCAAGTTTTTTCACCACCACCCCGAGACCCATTATTACCCTATTGGGGGATAGATATCTTGCTCCCACTGAGAATGCATGTATTATTAGCCCAGTAAGTCACATGGCCAAACCAGAAGTCAAGGGGATCAAGGAACTACACCTCTTTAGTGGGAGGAATGGGCAAAGTAACATGACAGAGGGAGTGATCATTAGAGGGGAGAGGAAGTGGGGAAATTTCACAGAGGGTGAAGGAAACTATGTCCAGCCTGATGAGGACAGCAGAGGCTTCCATGATCCTTCAGTCTCTGCGGCAGGACCGGATCATCTGGGACAGAGCTACACCTTGGTGCCCTGACTGCAGGAGGGCTGAGCTGCTTTTCTGACCCTTGCAGATACTGGACGAGGTAGAAAAACGACGTGGCATCTCTCCTGCCCTGGTACAGCCCCTCATGAGGAGTGTCATGGAAGCTCCTTTCCCTGCCCTGGGGAAAACCATCATTGTCAAGAACTTCTTGCCAGGATCAGGAACTGAAGTAAGTGGTCTCCTAGGTTCCCTGGTCGGGAATCGAACCCAGGCCATAGTGCATTGAGAGCACTGAAGCCTAGCCACTACACCACCAGGGAACCCCCTTATTTACATTTTTGGTTGGCATCACCTTTGTAACTTTATCGTGTAAAACAGACTCTTCTCAGGGCAGACAAGCTCAGGCACTAATTTTATTCACCATGGCCTTTGAAGTGCACCCCTGTCCTTGGCTAGGCTGGGATTTGATAGCAAGCTTATCTGCATTTTTCTCATTCCTTTATGTGGCTCTGTGGACCTCAGAAGGCAGAGCCCACTCAGCCGTGAGTGTCTAGTTCAAAGGCCCTCAGAAAAGCAGGTCACCTGTAGAGATGGGGAGGGATGAGGATGGTTCTAGGATATTCTAGAACAATTCAATTTCCCAGCACGGAGAGGAGCAGTCTCCCTGTGGCTGGAGAACCATCCCATATCCGGTGCTTGACCACGGAGATGTTAACACTAGTGAGTCCCACTGCGGGCAGCTCTGGGCAGGTGCCAGGCTGGGAGTGAAAGCCAGACGGCCCTCACTGTAAGGAGTCAGCTACTTAACGAGAGGAAACATGCACATGAGCAGTGATGACAGATGCATTCAGGAACATTTCAGCAAGCACAGAGTGAGAACATACACGCATTCGGCATATGAGCTGGAAGGCACCACATCAGGAAGGGGTTGGATGGGGCTGGGTTCATTAAGAAACACCTTGTGATGAGGGAAATCTGGGAAGAACTGCTCAGACCTGGTGGTCCCTCTGCGTGAGCCTGTGATCATTCCAGCGGGTGACTCTTCCTCGCGAGGCGGGATGGACACACTTGCCCTTGGGGCTCTAAGGGGTAGCACGTTCTCACAATCACAGACCTCCCCTGGGGACCCAGGATATGTCATTGCCAGGGAGACCCTGCGACCCTTTTGGACCAAGGGCCAGTGCTTCCACCATCTGCTCCCCACCTCCATCCAGACTGCCCTCAGTCACGTAGCTGATGTGAGGCACACGCTTCCCTACAGTTGTACCTCTTCCTCAGTCTCCTGGGTTCTTTCTTTTTCTTCCTCCAATCCCTTTTGTTTTTCATTTATTTCTTTCCCTTTGTCCCTGACACTGGGCCACCCTTGCTGGGGATGATGCAACACAGGAGAGCCTGGCTGAGCAGGCCAGGCCCGCCTCATGGCTGCCCCTCTTCCCTGGCAGGTGATTGAACTGTGCCGCCCGCTGGACTCCCGGCTCGAGCACGTGGACTTTGAGTCTCTCTTCTCTTCTCTCAGTGTCCGTCACCTGCTCTGTGTTTTTGCCTCGTTGCTTCTGGAGAGGAGGGTCATCTTCATCGCTGACAAGCTCAGGTACCAAGCTCGGCTACTTCTGCTCAAGTGTTTGAATGACAGGCAGGCCACCTTGGACTTCTGAAGTCCAGAGGGCAGGTGATTGCCCAGAAAGCTCTCTGGGGTGACAGTGCGCGTCACTGGGCAACTGAGACGGGAGGTTGGTGAGCACAGCAGCAGTGCAAAACCAGGTAGACATGCTGCACTCTGCAATGCTTACCTTTGGCCTGTCACTACTTCTGCTGTGTGCTGGGGAACAGGGGGAAAGACACAGAGCTGTCCTCAAGGACCTGTCATCCCAGTGGAGAGACAGAGAAGGGAACAGACGCCCCACTATCACGTTGTGAGGGCTTGCTAGACATGGTGTGTCCTGGGGACTGAGGAGAGCACTCACTCCCAGAGCAGGCAAGTTCCCTCTGAATCTAAGACAAAGGAAGCTGTCTGCACAAGGGCAAGGAGCCGGAGGCTGAGCACGGCACCTTCAGGAACTGCAGAGCAGTTCCCTGTGGCTGAGCAGAGAGGAGAGCGGAGTGGGAAGTGAGGAGTGGGAAGTGAGGAGCCGGCAGAGATGGGCAGGGCGCAGTTCATGCTAGAGACCTCCCTTCCTCTCGGTATTAAAATCAATCGCACAGAATCATGCACACGCACATGTGTGCACATGCACACTCATTGCCCAGGAGGATGCCCTAATGGTCACATTCAGTGCAAGGGTCATGTCACAAATCAAAGAAGGTCTGGATGGAAGTGCAGATATTCTGAACGTCTAAAAAGAATTCCTGGCATTTTCATCATTACAAAACACTGAGTCAGAGCCTGCTTTGCTTTGGGACCGAGAGCACAGAGGCACAACTCCAGGAAGAGCGGGGCTGGGGGGCCAGGCCCAGGAAGGGCCTGCTGACCAGGAGAAGCAGTGAGTCCAGCTGAGAAGTCCATCTGGAAAGAAGAAATGCCAAAAACACAAAAATCAGGCAACTGTGGTTTGGAGAGGAAATACGCCTCTCGACTCTGGAAAGCAAAAGTGCGGAAGGAGGAAAGGGAAAGAATGGAAGGGACACAGTGTATGCATGTGGAGCTCATCAGCAGGTGTGCTGCAAGATGGAGCCCATCTGGTCACCTTGGTGATGCTCCCCTGTGGACCGCAGCCACCTGGCTCTTCCCAGCCTGCCCCCACCCCATTTTTCAGTTAGCTCTTCACTTTACTATCACAGTTTTTGTACTTCCTGGGCACTTTGGTCAGCACCAAAAGCAAGCCCTGTCTCGGAGCCTGGCCCTGGTGTTGGGCAGCTCTCCAAGCTCCCTGGGCCCTGGGGAATTCAGACCCGCGAGTTCTCAAGGTTGGGGCCCTGGAAGCGAAGGATGAGTAATAACCCTCCAGTGACTGGGATCAGATTTCATCAGCACTCTAGTAACTGTGTTCTCTGCAGTCCCACTCCGTGCCCCACTGTCTTCTCGTGTGTGTTCTCAGGCATGGCTTTGGGGGAGGGAGGGAGGAAAGGATGATGTCAGAAAGGCCTAGGCAAGAAGTGAAGGCTGGGGAATAAATCTAGAGGCCGCGATGGGGGCAGACAGTCCCCTGCGGTGCTTACATGGGGTTAAAGATGTTAGGCTCAAGGAGCACCTAGGCCCCTGAAAAATGTCTGGGGTAGGCGTGGCTGGAGAAAACCTGGCCAATCAGAGATCGGGACACCGCCCACCCCCACCAGGTTTCCGGGGAGAAACTATCATCTATTCACCTTACCAAAGCACAGTAGACTCTCGGTTAACCAGCACTCTCAAGCTACCAGAACTCAAGCAACCGGCACAGAGAGCCTACTGCACAGTGAAAGAGAAGGTGGGAGCAGAAAGGAAGGGAGCCTGGTCAGGCAAATGCATCCCTGAGAGTGGGCAGCAGCCAGGAGGGTCAGAGGCTCAGGGCACCAGGACACAAGACAGATATGTGCGAGAAGGGACTTGGCCACCTCTGCCTTGTCTCTGGACAAATTTCTGAGTTGACAGGCTGGACTCTGGGACAGCCCCTCCCACAGAGCTACTGTAATCAAAGACGGTGGAAATCCATGACAGGGACCCCATCCCTGTGATGGATTCTGCCCGGGCCCCTCCCCGCTGCTCTGGGACAACTTTGTGAAGGAAACAGTCACGAGGGGGTCGGATTGGAGGAACTGTGGAGTTTCTCTCCTCCCCCCACCGTCCATGGTGCTGGCATTCTGCCCTCGGAGATGCAGTCTTTTCAAACAGCACACACCCATGAGGGGGTAAAACGCCAGCTGCGCCCACTGTAAGCGGTTCTCACCATAGGGCACATGTTGCCTGCTGGGTATTTCCTTTTGCAGAGGCTGCCAGATGCGGGGCACTGAGGAGATGGGAATTTCCTAGGAGAGGAGGCACTGGGAATAATTTTGATGTCCTTTTTAGGGCCAGAGCCAGGCCATGGTGCAGTAATTATTATGTGAGTGCATGTGAAGAATATGGATAAAATATGTTACATTTTTAGACCCTTTACAGCTTTCAGAGTAGGGGCTCACCCTCATCACACCTTCCTGGTGCAGAGAGGGACCCCACATATCCTCAGCAAATGGCCCTGGGTCTCCTCATTTATGAAGCAAGGGCTTGTCTGCACCCAGGTCCCTCACAGCTCTGACTTGCTAGGGCTCTGCTATCCTGTTGTCCCCAAAGGCAGCCCATGCTTCCCCTGTGACAAATGGCTCAAAGTGCTCTCTCTCTGGCCCAATACATTATCTTTCCATCTAGTACTAGTTCCAGGCAGACCTAAAGAGGTGGAAAAATAAATACACAAAGGCTACAGAGCTCTGAGTCCGGAAGAGAAGGCAACACGCAGCATGGGGGAACCTGGGAGGAATAACAACAGCACAACCACAATGGTGCCTCGGGCCAGGCTCTCTGAAGGTTTGACCTGTGCTCTTTCAGGCTCTCACAACTCCGTCAGATAGCTTCTGTTATTGGGAGACTAAAAAGCACACAGCGGTCACGTCACTTCGTTCAAGGAAGCAGTTAGTGGGGGGCTGGGGGGAAGACCCAGGCAGCCTGGTCAGGGAAAATGAGAAGGCTCTGTGGGCGGGGGTGAAGGGCTGTCTGTCTACAGAAATACATGGATAAGGAAAGTCTTTTGTGAAACATGTCCTAGGGACCTTTTGGTGCTTGGCAGTCAGGCCAGGACTGTCTCCTGAAGAAGCGAAGACAGCTATGCTTTTCTCCCTGGGGCCCTCCCTCCCTCACGGCCTCCCCACTGAGCCCCCAGTGAGGTGGGGACTGGGCAGCCCCCAGAGTCTTCCCCAGCTCTGAGGTTCTCTGACTCCAGGGGCCATGCAGAATCGTCTGTGCCTCCTGGGATGGTACTCCTTGGTACCTGCCCTTCTAATGATCCTGACCAAGACCTGCTAAGCCCTGCAACCTACCCCACACCATCCTGACCCAGGACTCACCCCCTCAGCCTTCCTGTGCTTCCCGTAGTGTCCCAGGGAATGGTCACCTCATCTGCCCAGCTGTGAAGAGGGGAGTAGACGGGTCATTCTCTCAGGGCCTGTGCACTGTGATTCTCTGAGCATACTGCTGGGGCCAAGTCAGCACTAACCAGACATCTGCCTCCCCCACCCTCACATTCGCTCATGCTTCTCCCAGCTGCCCCAACTCAGCAGGAGCCCTCCAAAGAGCATGTCCCCGCCACTGCTGCCTACCTGAGAGTGAGTCCAGCTGTGGGTGCTTCAGAGCTGCTGAGGTGCTGAGCATGCAGGGTTCATTTAACGTCCCTCTTAACCTTGTCTGGGTTGGGGGTAAATACACACGACGTCATGAAGCCTCTCTCACGGGACTCGCAGACACGAGTGGCCTCCCCAGGCCTCTGCTCTAGGCTGTGCCCCAAAGTTGGGGCCCCTTCTCCACCCACTCTTGCAGCTTTAACTGTATACTTCTGGAGACCTCAGCTTCATTTTCTCTTTGGGGTCTCTCTGACTCTCCATCGTGTCCCTCTCCCTAGCCGGCCAGGTAAGCCAGCACAGAGAAATCTGGCTCACCTGTAAGACAGTGACTCAGCTAATAGAGCATAGAAAGTGCCCAAGAGCGTGACGTGCTTGAGGTTACCAAGTGAGGAAACCAGAACCCATCTTTTCTCCAGCCTGCTTTGCCTATGGGTGATCCTCCAGGAGGATCAGTGTCCACCCAGCTCTGTCAGACTTCTGGGAAGGGAGCTCTAGGGAATTGAGGGTCCTTTGGCCAGGCCATGACACACAGGGCTTGGGAGGTGGTGGCTGGCTACCAGGTGCCTGACCTGGAAAAGCCTATGAGAAAGCCTTCAGCATAAGTTCCAGCTGGCACTTCAATCCTTACCCACTTGGCACAGTTCTCTACCCCACTGCACATGCACCGGTTTCCAGCCCTGTCCAGCTCGATGTGAAAGCAAACCTCATTCTTCTGATTTCCATCTGTAGCCCCAATCCCTTTAATACCATGGAGCAGCACACGAGAGCAGGGCATGCCACAAACTCATTGAGTGGCCCTGTGACATTCCAGGGTAGCGCCTAGCCTACTTTAGGCCCATAGTCACTGCCACCAGCACCCTCTCCCCACCACACAATTTATTTTCTCATCATTGCTAGTGAGTCTGCCCACTGCAAGAGGAAATAGCAGGGAGTTGTGGCAAATATTGTATGAGTTATAAAAGGGTTTTAAGTTGAGCCAAAAATCTATCAAACGTCGAATAACATTTTTGCTACGTTTCATCTTTAGGGTGGACATTGAGTGTTTTTTAAGGCTCTGTCAAGCCAAAGTCTGACAGATGGAAAAGAAAGAATGTTGTTGTGATGTCTTGTTCTGTTGTCATAACAACCCAAATAAATATTTCCCTATACTACTTTCTTCATTTCCCTGATGGTAAACATTTTGTTTTTTAGTTTATTGATTTCAGTTCCCAAGATTTTTGGCTAAATCCAGGAACCAGGCTGAGTAATAAAATCAGAGCTGCACATTAACACATTTGTACAAAAGTTTTAGAGAGGACAGTTTTTAGTATTCAAGAAATTTACTTTTTGGAGTAAATAATAAAAACCAAATTCTGTGTGTGTATACCCAAAAAAAAAAACAAAAAAAAACAAAACAAAACAAAACCAAGATCTGGAAGGTATATAACAATTTAAAAAAAAAAAAGAAATTTACTTTTTATCTTCTTACAGTGCAATAAGATCAGAAGCTGAATTCCAGACTGTTAGCCAATGATCCGTGGGCCTAGGTGGTCAAATTGTGACAAACACTGAAGTGTGAGCCTTGGGGGGTTTTTTTTTGTTTGTTTTTTGTTTGTTTGGTATGTGGGTAGCTCCCTGACTGGGAATCGAACCCAGGCCGCAGCGCCGGCGCCAAAGCCTTAAGCCACTACACCATCAGGGAACTCCCCAGCCTGTGTTCTTCTTAAACTCAGTGACACGTAACTTCAGGGACTGAAAGTACAGTAACGGAAACGTGGCAGCACTGCATGGTGACACCCACCTCCACTGTGTCTCACCAGCACCAGACCAGACCAGAGTTTACCTTTCACTCCTGTTCGTGGGAGCGATGCACTGGTCGCAGAGACACTTTGCTTGGGATACTAAAGGATACTGATGGGCTCGCCGTTCACATTCCTGGGATATCTGTCTAGCTCAGGAAACTCATTGTTTACATTTCTGGTGGCATCTTAGAGGAAGCACTAGGCCTGACACTGGTTCCTAGATGAGTTGGAAGGCTGTGGAGCATAGTAGCCCCACACAGTGGCACAGGGGTAGCACCGGAACCAAAGTTCTCCTCCAGGAGGACTTTAGCCCTCAAGTGCTACATCTGGATGTTTCAACCCCAGGAACCACCACCAAATAGCAAAGCATTCTGGCACCTGACCCTTCTCATTTGTGCTCAGCTTTTAACCCTGTGTCCCAGCCAAACTCCCACTGGGACACTTCTTCCCTCCCCCACTTTTGTACATGCAGATCACAGCTTGGGCACCTCTTGGTGTTCCTCTTCTCCACCTACACCCCCACACACATACACACCCCATAATGTGAGTCAGCTGCCCTGCTCTCTTCCCAGGGTTTCCCTCCACAACACTGCCTCTCCTCCACCCAGCAGATGCTCTGGAAGGCTGTGCGCAGGTGCAGGCATGCCTGAAGAGTCATCCTGAGCTCCCAAGAAGCAGAGATGTCTCTGCACATTCCTAAGAGACCCCTGATCTAGCAGTGCCCACAGCCCACCCCCCCCCCCCCCCCCCCCCCCCCCCAAGGGTCCTCTAACCTTCCCAAGTCAGGGGATAAAATTTCATTAGCACTTGATGTAAAGATTGAGGAAAACACTTCAACTACACTCAAAAAATCCCTCTTCTCCTCTACCACTTATTTTAGGGGGAAAACTGCCACTAACAAATTATTTGCATAATTTGATCTTTTCTCCTAGTGTTTGAGGAGGCTTTTTTTTTTTTTTTTTTTTTTTTTTTTTTTTTTTTTTTTTTTTTTTTTTTAAGAATGAGGTGGGCTAGAGAGGGAGAGGAATGAGCCTGCCTGTCACATTCTTCCTGAGCTCCAGGCCACCAGCCAGTGAGGTGCTAATGATGAGCAGGTGTGGAAACATTTGGCTCCAGCTACAACAGCAAGTCAAGACTATTTAAGAAACAAACAAACACACAAAAAACACTTGTTAGGAAAAACAGTCAAACGCAGCAGCACTGTACCTGCATGGCCAACAGGTTATACAGTTGTCCATTAGCTCACTGCATTCCAGTTAATGGAATGAATTTTGTCTTTCTTTCTGTAGTGTGTTCACCTGTCCCATGTCACCGGCACAGCTCATCAATTTTTAGAAAACTTGTTCCTCCTTCAGTGGGTTCAGTCATTGCGGCTGAACTGGGGCCTCCCTGGCCTCTGGACCCCCACACCCCCGCACCGCAGGGCAGCATAGGGCTTCAGCTAGAACTCACAGCATGCTGCAGCAGCAGAGAGAAGGGAGCAACCAATTCTACTTTCTCCTCCTAGGGATGAGGTCAGGAGAAAGCAAAAGGTCAGGAGACCTTTTCTTTGAGTTGGGGAAAAAAATGGAAACAGATTGATTTTTCTATCACAGTGATTGAGAACACAGAGGCTTCCCACTGTGCCTCTTTGAGCTCCTTTCCTCTCTGTCTTTTACCTGCTCCACCTGCCCTGCCCCCTCCCTGAACCCCGAGGTTACCTGCGCCTCTTTTAGCCTGGGGTTCTTTAGCTATAAATTCAAAAGAAAATGAAGTCTAGCTTTAAGATTGCTTCCTGGTCTAAAATTCTGTGATTCTGTACCTTCCCTGGAATCAGAAGTGCTGAAACCACAACTCTGAGATGTGAGCACTGGGTTTCTATTCTCTTCTAGGGGATTGACTAAAGTGAAAGTTGCAGAGGCTGGTCATGTGGCCCACAGATGACAGCATCTACTGCCCAGATCGCCACACGGTCCACTTCTGTCTCCAAGTAATACTTTAGGAACTTAGAACTAATGTGCCACAAAAATAGATGGGTGTCATACAAAAAGGCTTCATTCAGGGAATTCCAAGTGACTGCAGAGAGTCTCTTTTAAGGGACTTGGAGATGAAATCCAACACCCCAGTAAAACATGTAATGTGCCAACGTTCCCACTCAACTGTCACTCTCCACCTACATCCACCCACCCAGTTCACTGGTCCAAACCATTCATTTCAAACCCTTCTCATTTCAGGCCACAGTGCGAAACACCCACTGCATACACCACGTATATACACACAGATTGTTATTTACAACTGGGAAAAAAATGCAGCAAACTCTTATTTTCTCTTCTAGGCTTTTGTAGTTTTCAGTGCTGACTACAACCCAATGCAATTATTTCAGAACTCTCTAAAATGAGTGACAAACTATCATCTGAAAAAGCCTGCTGTAGACACAACTATCCTTGTTTATATTTTAACATCTTCCTAGTTTTCTAAGTCACGACCGCCCAACTAGAGTGCAGGAGCAGATCGGCTTAGTATAGTGGCCACACATGAATACAGATTAGTGCTAAAATAAAACAACTTTAGAACAAAGTAAATGGTACACATTCAGTGATATCTCCAAGGAAATTAAAACACAAATGCTAAACAATTCACTAAAACTGTTAGCATTCTTGAATAACTGGGAGAAAGTTATGCCTTAGGGGAAAAGTTTCTTTGCTTCAAGAGAAGACCCTTTGAAAGAGAATTCACTTTACCCTGGGCTGGTAGCTGAATTACTGGTATTACTCTTCTTGTTACATGAGGGCTCTCCAGAAAAAAATCAGACATAAATGCCTCTATTTTTCATATTATGTGGCTGGATACTTTCTGCACAGCCCTCATATATAAGTCCTAACTAAATTTTTCTGTCTCACTGTCAGTCAGGTAATAAAAAAAGGTATTATAGTGATAAGAACAAAATCGTGGGGTAGCTTCTTTCTCTGCGAGTTGGGAGTTGATCATTCAAAAGAAAAGATTAGGACTAAAATACCAGTGAAACATGTGAATATTATGCCACTAAGCAATACTTCCTGACTCTAGTGAATAGTAGGAGAATGATTATTTGCAAAGATAGGAGACAGGAAGGTGAGAAGATTCACAATGATAAATGAACAAGATTCCACATTACCTTTATTAGGTTGGGGGCCCCCAAATGCAAATGGGATGGAAAAGAGGACTAATGTATATTTTCAGGATATTTCAGGGGGTTCTAGATTCAGAGGAACTTGCTTGGAAGCTAAACAAATGTATTTTTATTGTGGTAAATGATTCATAACAAAAAAATGCCAATTACCAGTTTTAAGTGTACAGCTCAGTGGCATTAAGTACATTCACAATGTCTGCAACTAGTAGAACTTTTTCATCATCTCAAACTGAAACTCAGTACCCATTAAGCAATAGAGGCCCCTGGTGATCTCCATTCTATTCCATGTCCTAAGTCCCTTGTGTAAGTGGAGTCATACAATGTTTGTCTTTTTCTGTCTGGCTTTTTCACTTGCCAGTCAATATCTTTTTTTTTTTTTTTTTGGTGGGGGTGGGGGTAGCTCCCTGGCTGGGAATCGATCCCAGGCCTCCAGTGTTGAGAGCCCCAAAGCCTAGCCACAACATCATCAGGGAACTCCCAACAGTTAATATCTTTTAATTCACCTTTTTTCTCTTTAGGTAAGCCAGCACTAAGCGACTTTCTTAAATGGGCTTAGGAAAGAGTATGATGGTGAGATTATAGGTGCCTGGCGTCATGGGGCCCCAGTAAAGGAGCATTCACCTATTTAGATGTCAGCTTCCTTGCAGCTTTACCCAAGCAGAGTGCGGCTGCGAACCAGGGCAGTGTTAAAAGGTGTGCTGACAGTTGAAATGCCGATCACAGGGCCCGTGCCCTGAAGAGGACACAGTACACTCACAGGAGAACCACCAGGCCTTCACCAGACCCTATTTTATTCTTATTTCCACATACTTCTAACAAGCTTTCAAGGCTTCCAATCCCATGGATTTTAGAAGCAGCATATTGGGGAGCTGCTATAAGCAAGCAGGCTCACAAGCAATAAGGAAAGCATAAAGAGGTCCTCGAACATGCCGGTTGTCACTGTCTTGCCGAACCGTAAAACTGATATTCCACACAATAATCCACCCACCCACTCAGTAAGCAGAGCATGAATGCTGGCACAGTGCGGAGCATTGTGGAGAGTAATTCATAAAGCTCAGTGCTTGCCAACAAAAGGCTACCTTATGGTCGAGAGAGAGAGAGAGAGAGAGATGCCCAATATTTCCCCAAGGTTGGCAGTTTTTTAAGTTTTGACTTCTGGGCAAGGGGTCACTGTACATGAGTTTCACTCCCAATAGCCATTTGGAGCTGACTGCTGACAGGTGAATCCCAAGAGAGTTATCCTGTTTTCCCTGGTTGCACCTGGCTGTTCATGCAAGAGAATGTGAGGAAGAGAACACAGGAAAAGCTGGTGCTAGAATACAAAGCATCTCCAGTAAGGCAGTGAGCATCTGGGAGGAGAAAGACTTCAGTTGTTTGGGGTTTGGTTTTGAAGGGGGGTGCGGGGGAGCGGCGAGGAAGTGAATGATTTCATCCAGACCTCACGAGAATGTAGCTCATGTGTGAAGGCACACTTGTAAAAATTAGCGAGGGCATTAAATTTGTCCCGCTGGCCATGACTCAAAGCCTCACAGAGGCTGCGTGTGCCTGGTATAACCCACGTCAGCACTGGGTTCCATGACATCTAATATGGGCGTCGCACCTTTTCTCGCCAACATGCCTTTGGGCTGGACTGCAAACATGTCTCCTCCGGCCTCTGCCACGGAGGCCGCCCATAGCCCACACCCTCCCTGAGCCAGCCCTCTCTCCCCTTCTCTCCTGGCTGCAGCACGCTGTCCAAGTGCTGCCACGCGATGGTGGCGGTCATCTACCCCTTCACCTGGCAGCACACCTACATCCCCGTGCTGCCCCCGGCCATGATCGACATCGTGTGCTCGCCAACCCCCTTCCTCATCGGGCTGCTCACCAGCTCACTGCCGCTGCTCAGGGAGCTGCCACTGGAAGAGGTGAGCTCCTGGGAAGTCCCCGTTCCCCTCAGGGGGAGGCAGAGGGAAGCTGGCTAAGGCTGTGTGACAAGCAGTGTCAGGGTAGTGGGGGACCCCACGGGTTTGTCTGTGAGAGACCACCCCACCCCCCAGTCTGCCTCAGTAGACCCTCGGTGACTGCAAACTCGGTGTTTCCTCTAAATGAACCTGCTGGCATGAACGCCTGTGGAGACGGGAAGCAATCAACAATGTGTCTGTAGGTTAAAACACTCAATCCATGAATAGCCTCTGTCCTGTCCTTTCCCAACCACACCCCAACACAGGAGCGAAAGCTAATGGTAATCGGAATTTTTATTTGGACTGATGAAGTTGACAAAGACTGAGCTTCTGCAGATAGGTCCTTTTTCATAGCAGTTAAAAAGACAGCCACCGAAATGTTCTTAATGATCAAGCTCTGGGTTTTCAGGTTTACATCCCAGTGGGGGAAGTCCTGCTTGGCGTTTCTGTGTTTAGTCCTAGGCCCTTCAAATAGTCTCTGTGCCCATACACTGAGAGGGAACTGTAAGGGACAAAATGATGTCACACACTCCTGAGCCCCTGGGGGAACACTTGTCCTGAAATTCAACCCGGGTCCCCAGATGTGGCTCCTCTAATTGCCCCGGTAGTCCGGTGGCTCCATTACATATTAACCTACAGACTCAGGTTTTCGAATGTGGGTTTGTGACTACAGGGTACTTGTTTGGTTGCCCTGTGATCCCTAAAATGGCTCAGTTCAGTCCCAGAGGGTGTTTGAGAAGGAAAGGGAAAGTGCCCTGGGCTCCTGGGCAGTGTCTCAGATGTGTTAGAGCCCGTGTTTGCAGCTCTTGGTGGAAACATGGTGGTCATCCAGGCCTCCTGCTCTTCCTCCCTCATAGCCAGGGGCCAACGCTGAGGTCTGGGTGAGGGTCTGGCTCCCAGGGTCCTGCAAGCAAAGGCCTGGCACTTGCTACCCTGCAAGTGAGTGCCTCCTTAAGTTTTGCAGCCTAGGCCCCTCGCGAGGTGCCCCAGCCTGGGTCTAGCCCTGCATCACAGTCCCTCTCTGAGAAGGAAGAGGGAAGCTGTGTGATCCCGCAAGTCTGAAGCAATGGAAGCCTAGCACCTGCAGCTTTATTTACTTTCCAGTTGGAGCCGCTCCTGTGGGTTTCTCTCCTCCTGTCCCATTAAGAGAAATGAACAGGCCAAGGGGGTATCTGGAGGAAGAGGGAATCCCTGGCTGGGGTGTGGCAGAGTCAAGCAGAATAGGAACAAGTGAGGGCCTCTGGCCTCTTTCGCCCACCTCGGTAACCCATGCCCTGAAGTGTGGGCACAGGGCGGGGTCCAGCCCGTGGCACACTTACATTCCGCCTGCGGCCTCAGGGTCGAAAGCATGCAGTTCAGGAAAGCCCTTACCTGCTCATCATTTGTGGCTGCAGTGGCAACGTCAGGAAGCCACCAACAGCCCACTCCACCCCACCCCAGCTGCCTCTCTAGAAAGCCGAGAGCCATGAGCCCTGGTGACGGTAATAGTCCCTTTTCCTCGTCTTACAGGTCCTCGTGGTCGACCTCGTCAACAGTCGGTTCCTCAGACAGGTGAGTGCGGAGGCCGCTTCCACCCGCTGCGCTCTGGTGCCTGCGGCTCAGCTTTCTGGCTCAGGAAACGCCCCTCGGTGGGCCTGGGATTGCAAAGCAGGCTGACAGGGTTGGGGTCCCGGGCCAGGGCGGGTGCCAGATAAAGCAGAAGGCTGGGGCCCAAGAGGACGCTCTCGGCAAAGCGTCGATGCCCACATGTTCTGTCACAAAGTGGTTTGCTAACAATTAGAATCTTTGTAAGGTCACTGTTATAGACGTTTTTCTTTATCAACATGCTTTTAAAGAATATTTGATAACAAAATGTTTGATATATATTAAGGGAGGGAAATCAGGGTGCAAGATTACATACATGATTTTGCTGATCTTGTTTTTTTTAAAAAAAGGAGAGAAAAAGAGAAAGAAAAAATATACATGCCTCAGAAAAAGGTTGAAAGGAAAAACTCACCAAAACATTCATTGTGATTGTCTTGGGGCAGAAGACTAAAAGGGACACAGATTATGAGTGATTTTAAATTGTTTCAATATGTTCATTTATTTCCTATAGTGATCATAAACTACTTGCATTATTAGGGGGAAGTTATACACAATGGCTTTTTTATTTTTATTATTATTATGTTTTTATTGTTAAATTTATTGGGGTGGCATTGGTCACAGTTATTTTCTTACCATTTGCCAGAGAGGTCTAACTCCTAACAGATCTTGAAGAGAACCATTATAGAAAGGTTTTTGGGGGACATTCTATTGGATTGCTTTTAAACTTGGAGTTGCCACACTGCCGAAATGTTCTGTCATGTTACTGCTATTATTATCATTAGTTCCGTTCCCTTTCACTTCCCAAAGACCCTCAGGTTTGGCCCTTCCCTGAGGCTCTCCTGTTCTGGGGCCCAGGTCACACAGCCAGCTTTAGATCCCAATGGCCATCTTCCCTGGCCAGGGTCCTCTGGTCAGCACTGGCCATCCTATCCGGTAGGGGCATTGTGAAACATTTATTGAATACACACTAAGTGCCAGGCACTTTGACAAGGTCACTTAATGTTTCCCCCAGCTTTATCAAGATATTACTGATATGTAACGTATGTAAGTTTTTGATGGTTTGGTACACATAACATATTATGCAGAAATTGCCACAATAAGGTTAGTTAACACCGCCATCACCTCACATAACTACCTTTTTTGTAGGTGTGGTGACAACATTTAAGAGCTACTCTTAATAATTTTCAAATATACAGGACATATGATTCACTTTAGTCACCATACTGTACATTAGATCCCCAGAATTTATTCATCTTACACCTAGAAGTGTGTACCCTTTAACCTACATTTCCCCATTTTCCCCCCACCCCAACCCTTGCAACCACCATTCTGTTCTGTTTCTAACGAGTATGGCTTTTTCCGATTCCAAATATAAGCGAGAACGTGCAGTATATGTCTTTCTCTATCTGCTCTCGTTCTCTTGGCATGCTGCCCTTAGGTTCATCCGTGCTGTGAAAGGCAGGATTTCCTTCTTTTTACGGCTAAGTTATATTCCAGAGTATGTATGTGTATCACATTTTCTTTATCCATTCATCCATCAGTGGACACTTAGGTTGTGTATATGTCTTGGCTATTATAAATAACACTGTAATGAACATTGGGGTGCAAATATCTCTTCAAAATAGTGATTTCATTTCCTTTGGATAAATACCAGAAGTGGGATTGCTGGATCATATGGTAGCTCTCTTTTTAATTTTTTGAGGAAACTCCATACTGTTTTTCTTACACTCCTACTAATAGCGCACCTCACCAATGCTTGTTATCTCTTGTCTTTTTGATAACAGCCAGTCTAACAGGTGTGAAGTAGTATGTCATTGTGATTGTGATTTGCATTTCCCTGATGATTAGTGATGTTGAACATCTTTTCATGTACCTGTTGACCACTTGGATGTCTTTGGAAAAATATCTGTTCAGGTCCTTTGCCCAGGTTTTAATCAAATTGTTTGTTTGTTTGCTATTGAGTTGTATAAGTTCTCTATATATTTTGGCTATTAACCCCTCATCAGATAGACAGTTTGCAAATATCTTCTCCCATTCTATAGGTTGCCTTTTTATTTTGCTGATTGTTTCTTTTTTTTTTTTTTTTTTTTTTTAATTCTCTTTTTTTTTCTTTATTTTTTACTTTTTGGTATGTGGGTAGCTCCCTGACTGGGAATCGAACCCAGGCCACAGCGCTGACAGCACCAACACCAAAGTCTTAAGCAACTACACCATCAGGGAACTCCCTGATTGTTTCTTTTGCTGATTATGCAGAAACTTTTTAGTTTTATGAAGTCCCACTTGTTTATTTTTGCTTCTGATGCTGGAACTTTTGGCATCATATCCAAAAAAGTCATCACCAAGACCAGTGTCAAGGAGCTTTTTCCTATGCTTTCGTCTAGTAATTTTACAGCTTCTGGTCTTACATTTAAGTTTTTATCCATTTCGAGTTAATTTTTGTGAGTGGTGTAAGATAGAGGTCCAATTTCATTGTTTTACATGTTGGGAATACCCAATTTTCCCAACACCATTTATTAAAGAGACTATGCTTCCCCCATTGAGTATTCTTATCTCTCTTATGAACTATTAGTTGGCCATATATGTGTGGATTTATTTCTAGATTACTGATTCTGTTTCATTAATTTATATGTCTTTTTATGCCAGTACCATACTGTTTTGACTACTATAGTTTTGTAATTAAGTTTGAAATCAGGAATTGTGATGCCTCCTGCTTTATCCTTCTTCCTCAGGATTGCTTTGGCCATTCGGAGTCTTTGGTGGTTCCATATGAATTTTAGGATTGTTTTTCCTATTTCTGTGGAATTTTGATAGGGATTGCATTGCATCTGTAGCTCATTTTGAGCAGTATGGACATTTTAACAATATTCTTCCAATCCATGAACGCAGGATATCTTTTCATTTGTTTGTGTCTTCAGTTTCTTTCACCCATGTCTTGTATATTGCATTTAAACTTCACAGTAAGGTAGATATTGATTAGAAGCCCGTTTTACAAATGGGGAAGCCAAGGCTCGCACAGCTTATGGATCGTGGACTCACGATTCAAACCTCAGACGTCTGACTCTTAAGTCACGTTCCTTCCATGGAACTGAGGACGGTGCCAGGCCTGGCCTGCAGTGTGTCCAGCCTGTTTGCTCTGCTTTGCAGATGGACGACGAGGATTCCATTCTGCCCCGGAAGCTGCAGGTAGCCCTGGAACGCATTTTGGAACAGAGGAATGAGCTGGCTCGGGACCAGGAAGAAGGGCCCCCTGACTGCAAGCACGGTAAATGCTCAGCCAGCTCCCAGACTGCTCCACGGTTAGAGTCGGGGAACAAGGGGGCGATGGCCATCGGGTCTACTTGGCACGGGGTAGGTAGGAAAATGGACAGGAAGAGGCCCATTTCTCATTTTAACAGTGAACCGTAGGAAGAGTTTTCCCACTTGCCCCATTTTGTCCCTAAAATATCTGTTTAAAGGGGGACAGAAATGATTTAATAACTCCAGGTAACGTTTGTATGGGTCCTTACAACTTGCCACCGAGAGAGCTTGCAGCTGCTTGTGCTAGTTGGCTCGTCTCGGAGGCGCGGCACTCACGGTGCTGCCCGCCCCGCTCTGCTCAGGCCCTGAGTCCAGCCCCCTGAACGAGGTGGTGTCAGAAGCTTTTGTCCGCTTCTTCGTGGAGATCGTGGGCCACTACTCCTTGTTCCTGACGGCGGGGGAGCGCGAGGAGAGGACGCTGCAGCGAGAGGCCTTCCGCAAAGCCGTCTCCTCCAAGAGCCTCCGCCGCTTCCTGGAGGTCTTCATGGAGACCCAGATGTTCCGGGGCTTCATCCAGGAGCGGGAGCTGCGCCGGCAGGATGCCAAAGGTCAGGCGGCGTCCTCCCTGTGGGGGCTGAGATAGCCAGAGACGCCCAGACCCCAGTGGCTGATGAGCAGGATGGAGGGTCCCGGGGCCACAGGCATGGGCGGGAGCAGCTGGCATCCTCCTCTGGGACATTCATTCATGCACCTCTGAGCTGCTGAAAACTGCCCCTGACACCTGTCTGCTCAGGCCATCTTTCCCCCTCGGCTGGTCCCTCCCAGAACCACATCCAGGTTCCGGTGGCAAGGTCCCCTTTTGTACCATTCTTTCCAACTTGGTGAAATTCTCATGGACACGCCTCCCTCCCTTGTTCTGTCCCTCAGGCCTCCTCTCATCCCTTCTGCCCTTTCCTGCCCCTCTCCACCATGGGTGGAGCTAGCAGGCAGGAGCCAGCTGGGAGGGGACAGAGGAAGAACAGGTGGCGCCACGCCCTCCACTTTGCATGGGCACCTGCTGATGCCCAGGCAGGCTGGCACAGGGCAGAGAGGACAGCCGTGACTCTCCTCACCTGGAGCTTGTGGGTCTCCATTCCCCTCCCCCACCCCCTCTTCTTGGAGTTCTTTGCTCTCCTGCCTTCTCCCTGTCCCTGTCTGCTGGGCTCTAGGAATGGAGGAAAGGGAGATGTGAGATAAGAGGATGAAGTCATTCTGGTCTCTTTCTTACACCATCTTAAGCCCTTTTGAGAATCTAAAAACTAGTCATGTTGGTAAAGGCTGTCACAGTTGGGAGTTAGACCTGAGTAGGGAGGAGGTACTTACACAGCGACCAGAGAGGGTCAGGGGAGCAGCTGGCCCCAGGCCTCGGTGCCCTCCAGTGCTATGATCACAGAGACTAAAGTTAAGGAACAAAACCATGGCAGAGCTCTTTGCAAAGTAAAGCCAGAGGCTGGCCACACTTCAGCCAGTTCTGACGAGTGTTGTCTGAAGAGCAAGGGAAAACTGATCTGAGAGTGTGAGCCACACAGCCGCCTGAAGAAAGGGTCCTTTTAAACAGAAGACCTGCTGGGTATGCATGAATATGTTTACAAATCACTATTTGACAGAGATATGAAACATTAAATCTTAAAAGTAGCATGAAGGAGCTGTCCGTGGAGTATCAGTGAGAAGTGAAGATGGAGTGCCTGAGGCTCAGACCTGGGGACAAGAGCTAAAGGCACCTAAGAGGTGGCTGCCCAGCCCTCCTGAGTTCACGGATGACAAGCAGATTCCCAGGAAGCTACAGCACATGACCAGGGTCCCTCCTAAGGGAAAATTCATGGAAAAGAGTGACTCCGGGGCCTCCTGAGAGCCAGGACTGTCTGGTTCATCCTTGAAACCACATGACGGACGCAGTGTAGATACTTGAAAGGCATTTGTTAAATTAAAATAGGATTTCCTATAGGAGCTGGCTGTACAGCTTTCCAAAGACAGTTATTGCACAGGTTTGGGCAATAAAAACTAGTAAACCTTATGAATCAGAGCATGTTTATAGGAGCAGCTGGTCTAGGAAGCAAGATTTCTGTGTTCTGTGGCAGTAAGGAAGTGGATATATTTAGAAGTGCAAAGGGAGAAACTAAAATGGCTAGGATTTCTCTTGGCAACAGGTCTGTTTGAGGTCCGAGCCCAGGAGTACCTGGAAACACTGCCCAGTGGAGAACACAGCGGCGTCAACAAGTTCCTAAAGGGACTAGGTAAGGCACAGGGGTCTCAGTCCCCATCACCAGGCTCTAGTCTGTGGGGTCTTGGCTAGTTCCCTCTGCTGGAGCTGGGTCCTAAGTAATGCAAAGCTCTCCAGCCTCTACTGGGCACCCCAATTGGCATTTTCAGCTTCTGTTTGAATCTGGCCTCAAAGGATAAACAAGGGACACATGCACCCCACTCCCAGCTTTCCTGGGACCCTGGGCTGTCTTGCTACCTTCTTTCACTATTATCTCCCACACTTCTAAATCTTCTGGGGAATTGTGCTTGGGAAGCGTGGTGAGTGGAACCCAAGAAGGAGGTCTGACAGTAACGATCTGGACTAGCCTCCAGCTGACCCCCCGAGTAGTGGAAATGTAAGCAGTATAGGGACGACGGTTTAAGCAGTAAAAAGACCCTTCCTGAGAAAGGGAGGATGAAGAAGAAGAAATCAGAAAAGAGGAAGGAGGGAGCAGGCCCCAGTGAGGAGCTGCTGCTGCGGTGAGGACCACACAGGGACCTGCAGAGGGGCGGGCTTGTCCCTCACGCAGGACGGACAGATGGCCACCGGGGGCAGGACTTCCGGCCCTGCCTGCTCCTGGGAGTTTGCTCCTCGCTTCGCTCCTCGGGGATGCATTGCACACAGCACTTCCCGTATCACCATTACAGAAGCAGTGCCTACCAGTGTTAGCATTCTTCCTTTCAGAACCTCCCACATCTGTGGAAGATCCCTTTGTATTGGGGCCATGCAGGGGTCGTGGAGCGGGGTGACACCCCCTGGAAGGGCGCAGGGGTGAGGTTCCAGGGGTAGCATGGGAGGTCAGGGCTGCTGGGGGAAAAGCAGGGTTTAACTCAGCCCCCTTTGTCTGCCTGGTGAAATGTTCTGTTGTTTTTTTGTTGTTATTTTTTAGGCAACAAAATGAAGTTCCTCCACAAGAAGTAGCCTCAAGGGAAAAGTTACTGCTGGAGGACCACCTTGTTGTAAAAACAGTCCTGGTGGCCTTTCTGAATCACTGGGTCCTCGGTTGTCCCAGGTGCTGGGTACAGGCCGCCACTGGATTGTCCCCAGGCCCCAGGGCCCCAGAGCTGCCACAAAGGTGCCACATCTACACAACAGCACTGGAGAGGGGCCCTGAGACCAGGCCTGTCGCCCACACCCAGATGGATTGTTTTGGTTGTGACTTGGGGATTCTGGATTTTTTAAAGCTTAGATATTAAAAAAAGGAAAAGTGTTTGGGTTTTCTCATTATTATGCCAGGGATGAGAAAACTCGATCCTGCCCTGTGTCATCTCTCCCTGGCTCATCCTGCCTGGCAGCTCAAGAGGACAGGAGAAGATGGGAAGGAGCTGCGACTGGGACGCAGAGCCAAGGCTCCCCCTCTGGGTGAAACGGGCCAGATGCGGTGTTGGGGAGCAGGCCTGTGGTGTCGCCTCTGCACACCCGTGCCCACAGGTCTCAGAGTTCCCTGGGGAAAGGGCTGGCCCGTCTGTGGAGGAGTCAGAGCTGGGCTCCAAGCACTTGGCTTCCTGGGATGAGCTGCCCTTCCATAGTGGCCAGTGATGCCACCTGGTGGCCGAGGCCATTGTTGTCACACCACTGACTCCTCCCAAATGGACCTGACTCCTGGACTGCCTCTTTTCTCTTAGAAGCCATAGACATGTCCAGTGCCCAAGCCATCCATGACTTTTTGAGGTAGACACAAAAAAAGGAAATCGTAAGATCTGTCAATAAAATGTTCTTCATGTCCCAAAGTTTATAATCATAAAGTATCACAGGGTCCACCTTAAAACACAGAAGCCACGGCCTTGACCCTATTCCCACTTAAACTCATGAAATCTTCCCATCTCGGCATAGGGGCACAGGTCAGCATACATGAAATGTACATGGGTAAAGGAAGGGACTTTCATTACTGGTGTTAACAAGAGGGCAGCTTCATTAGACTTGTGCAACCAAGGCAGCGTGTCCCCTCTGGACTAGAAGCAGGGGGTGCAGAAGGCTGCATCCAAGCACGCTCCTGCCAGGGACCCAGCAGGAGGCAAGAAGAGAAAGGTAGGCAGCACGGGCCAGGTCTCAGAGCAGGCCTCAGGGCCACCTCCAAGCCCCCGCCCCCCCGCTGGTGCATCCCGGATGGCATCAGCAACCCCTAAACAAACACACAAAAGGGTGTGCTCTGACTGTGGCCGTGTCCCAGGGCCTGTGCCGCCCCACAGAGGTTCTTAACCTTTAGGGAGTTGGGAACAAGGAATCTCCTGAGGAAAAAACAAAAGAACGAAGAAAAAAGGAGGTTGGCCTCTCATTCCCTTAGGTGTTCTTACCTAAAGTTGTGGACCGTCTCCCCAAATGTGTCCAAGATTTGATGTGTCCATTTGTTTTTCAGGGGAGAGGATGCATAGTTTATATTAGATTCTCAAAGAGGTCCAAGGGCCCCGTAAGTGGTAGGAAGCAGGCTATCCATATCATAACAGTAACCTGGGTGTGTGGTTGGGGGTTGGGGTGAAGACTGAATGCGAATCTCTGAGTGTAGGGGCTCAGGGATTTGTACCAAACAAGCTCCTCAGATTAGTCAATTTTATTAATACCAATATTCTGCCCAGAGATGATCACTTTTAGTATTTTGGAATATACTTTCTTTTCTAACTTATTTCATATTATATTGTCTACTTAACACCAAGTGAATAAATATACATCTTTATCAATATGTCTAATGGTTGTGTAACACTCTATTTAATAGATACACTAAAAATTATTTTACCAAGCCTCTATGCATGCAGGGTATTTCATTTTGAGTATCATAAAGAATGTTGAGAAAAAACGTCTTTGTACAAGTATCTTAGCGTACTTGAGCTATTTTCATTTTCATTTTTGCTTAATGAAAGTAAAATACGCTTGCAGAAAAGTGCTCAGGTCTTTTGAGAGCACAGGCTGACAGACCTTCACAAATGATCGCATCTGTGTAACCAGCACCCAGATCAAGCAGCAGTACCCATGGGGCCCTGGAAGCCCCTCCTGCCACCTTCCCAGCATCCCTCCCATCTCTGCAGATGTTTAAACTAGATCAACCAACGAATTACAACTTTCAAAGTAAGCTGGGGAGGGTCAGAGGCAAGAGAGAAAAGGAGAGTTGTGACCCCTGCTCACAGTCTGGGGCAGATTCCTGGTGGGTAATGCTGTTTGGGTTGAGAAACAGCGTGGCTATTAGGCCTGGATATGCCAGACCAGGTCACCACTACTCAGCCTTTGTCTTACCTCACAGCAACCATCTGTCCAAAAACCAAGTCCTCTAATTAGGCTGACCAGATGTCCCATTTTAAATGAGACAGAAAACAACAGTACTGTCCCTTCCAAACGGTATGTATGGTCAGCCTACCGACACCTTGAAGTTAAGCCCAGTGAGACTAGGCTGACCATACGTACCATCTAAAATGGGACAGTGTTGTTTTCTGTCCTGTTTAAAACAGGACATCTGGTCAGCCTACCTTTAATTACAATCAAAGCATATATCTTCCATGAAGAATGTGTGTATGTTTAGAAGCATTATTATTATGTGTTAATTCAAGGTGAAGCACATGATCATGAAAAATAGTCGGAGCAGGATTGGTCGGTGAATTTTATTGCTCTAGGATATTGGGAGACACTGGTGGGCAAAGGAAAGGGTGAATGGGGAGCAGGTGCAGCTGGCTTACCTTGGTAAGACCCCTCAGGTAGCAAATCTGAGGGAGGAGGCAACCTTTACCACACTGCTGAGAAGAGGAAGATTGAATTCTTAGAAATTATCACAAAAACCTCTTACTGCTCAGACTAAGAATGATGACATCAGCTACAATTTATTGAGCATTTCCTTTTGCCCATCACTATGTTGAGGTTTTTTTGTTTGTTTGTTTGTTTGTTTGTAGTATGTCAGTAGTTACCTAGCTGGGAATCGAACCCAGGCCGCAGCGCTGACAGCACCAGTGCAGAAACCTTAAGCCACTACACCACCAGGGAACTCCCTCTATGTTGAGTGTATCATGTGTTATTTGATTGCTAGAATGTAGACCTCATAAGGGGCTGTGTCCATCATGTTCACTGCTGAATTCCCAGAGCCTAAAACCAGTGCCAGGCACAGAGTAGGCTCTTACTAAATGTTTGCTGGCCCAAGAAGCAATTCCCACAGTAGGACTAAGAGTGGTACTATCTCTATGGCGGGCAGCAGGCTCATTAGAGACCGATGCAGACCCAGCCATTCCCAGCCTCTCAGACGCTTTGCTTCAGCACCATGCACCTACCTAGGAGACCATGTTAATAATCAGAAGGTTGCTTAGTGAGTATGAAATCAGAGCAAAGGGCACTGGAGAATCTGGAGGGACATCTCCCTGGATGGGTGGGGAGCTGGACAGACTCCCCTGTCTCACACGGGGTCTGTTTTCCGGGTGGTGCTGGGTAACCCTGCTGCTGGCTACTTGATCTTTGGCACCTTCCGCTGCCCCATTTCTCTTTATTATATTGGAGTGAAATTTCATAATATAAAACTCATTTGAAGTGAACAATTCAGGGGCATTTAGTATGCTCACATTGGTGTGCAACCACTAAAAACTTTTTCATCACCCCAAAGGAAATCCCATACCCACCAAGAAGTTTCTCCCATTCCCTCCTCCCCCAGCCCCTGCAACCACCAGTCTGCTTGCAATCGCTATGGTTTTACCTATTTCGGATATTTTATATAAATGGAATCACTACATGTTTTTGTGCCTGGTTTCTTTCAACATAGTGTTTTCAAGGTTCGTCCATAATGTAGCATGTATCAATACTTCATTCCCTTTTATGGCTGAGTGATATTCCATTGTATGGAGATACCATATGTTGTTATCCATTCATCCAGCAATGGCCATTCTGGTTACTGCCACCTTTGGCTATTAGGATGAGTCCTCCTATTACAAACATGTATGTGCATATTTATTTCAATACCTGTTTTCACTTTCTTTGGGTATATAACTAGGAATGGAAATACTGGGTCATATAGTAATTTCTACATTTAATTTTTTTTTTTTTTTTTTTGGTTCCCTGAGTGGGGATTGAATCCAGGCCGCGGTGTTGAAAGCGCCAAAACCTAGCCACTACACCAGGGAACCCCCCTACATTTAAATTTTTGAGGAACCATCAAACTTTTCTATAGGGGCGGTACACTTCACACCTGCAACGTACAAGGGGCTCCACCCTTTCTTTTAGCTATTCCATCACCTCCCAGCTGTACCTCTCAGGGCCCCATGTTTCTCAGGAGTGATTGGCACCACCTACATCAGATTCACCTGGGATATTAGTTTAAAAGCAGATTCCTGGGGCTAAGGCCCTAGAACCCAGATGTTGCCCAGATGTCTCCAAACTTTTTTTTTTTTTTTTAGTGTGGGTAGTTCCCTGGCTAGAAATCAAACCCAGGCCACAGCGTTGACAGCACCGAAGCCTTAGCCACTACACCACCAGGGAACTCCTCCAGACATTTTTAGGACTCTGTCTTAAGTGACTCTCTTCTTCGGGTGACTGATCTTCCTCCTTTCAATTTCTTTGGCAGAAAGTAATGCCAGGATTAAGTTTTGAAAATAAGACTTCTGCACGACGTCCTGAGTTCAGTATTACCTAAGAACTTCTAAAATGCTCTGAAGAATAAAAACATCAATGAATCAATAAAATGGGTATAAGCTTGCAAAGGGTCACAGAGCGGCCACATATGTTAGAGCAGATCAAACCTGGTGAATTCAGTTTTGTTTTTCAAAAAGATCCCATTATGGGCTGCTGTCTGCAGTCCAGACTCAGTGCAGTCATGTCTGTGCTGCCACTGCTGCTGCTGCTGCTGAGGGGCCTGACTGGGCCAGCTCGGGGGGCCCCTGGTGCCGCGTGCCCAGATCCATTCCACACCTCCACAGGAGCAGCTTGGAAGGATGGCTATCACCACTGGGCTCACCTCCTGCGGAGTGAAGGAGGCTGTCCTCTCTCTCACCTTGTGACCTGACCGCCCCTGGCCACTCCAGCGTTCCGGACCAGCCTCCCCGGGATCATGTCCTTCAGTTACAGTGACCTCTTCTGCAATCATGACCTCTCAGTTTCTCCATTGTGACTTCCTGGGACCACACATGTGGTTTATAAGGTCCTGCTGCTTAGGGCCCCCTTGAAACAATAAAGTCTATTTAAACCTTGAAAAAAAACATCACAAGGTCCCATTATGCTTGTTACGTTGGCTTGAAAGCAAACAGGTCAGGCCCACCACATCTTGAGGAGAGATTGCTATGGGGGTGCACTCAGAGGAGGGCTAGGCTGGCAGGCTTGGCCCAGACCTCCTGGGGAGGTGAATCAAGCTTGGGTGGGATGAGGGGCTGAAATAGGCAGAGGAGAAAGGAGAGGTTCTGGCCTGAGCAAAGATTAGTAAGAAAAGTGAAAGACAGGTGCGATGGACCTTTGAGCTGCTGGCACCTGTCAAGGCCAATTAACTTCACTCCCTGGCCCGTCCAGTGACCACGCCTTGCCCTCACCCAAATCCTGGGTGGGGTTCAGCTCTTTTTGCCTTCGATCCCAGAGGCCTGGCGCAAGCTTTCCCAGCCCGGGAGCAAACAGCCTCACCTCTGATCAGCCCCGGGCTCCTTACCTGCCCCTCTTACTCTCCTCTGCCTCCACCCATCCCCACTCCAACCATAATCCTGAGAGCACACACTTAAATCCTGCAGCAAACCTCACAGCAGGGCGACCTGCCTGCCCACGGTAGAGCTGATTGCCTTAGCCGCTTGGGCAGAATGTGGACTGAGTTGTTTTTCTGGATGAGAACTCTAGATTCAAGCAGACCCACCCTTCAGTCTCTCGCCAGGCCCCTGGACAGATGTGAAAGGGCTTATCCAGTGGGGCTCTGGGTGGCAGCAGGACTTGACAAGCCACCGGCAGGAGACCAGCTGGCAGAGCCTGGCCCACAGGCAACTCCCTGAGCAGCAAACAAATTTCTGAGCCCCAGGCCCCAGAGTTGAGCTTGGTTCTCTGGCAGCAGCTGTTCTCCTCTCCCTGCCTTGGTTTCTCTGGCCTGGTAGAACTTCTGGGAAGGAACTCGGGTGGCCCGTGCCCAAGCCAGGGTCAGCACTAGGATGACTCACAGAGTGAGGTGGATCAGTGTCCTTCCCAGCAGCATGGGGTCCGTCAGCCCCATGTCCTGGGTTCTGGCAGGGCAGGTGGCCCCTTGAGGCTAGTCAAGCCCCTGCTAGGAGGAGTTGGGCTGTGGAAGCAGAATAAAGCCAAAAGCTGCCCCATATCTCGAGAAGGGAACAGCTGGGGGTAAAGACCATGCTACACCAAGCAGGACTGTCACCATCCTGTACTTTCTAGCCATGTCAAAATACTGCTCTTTAAAAACAAAAACCAGTGATAGTTGCACAGCAATAGGAATGTGCATAGTGCCACTGAACTGTACACTTAGAGTTTAAATGATACATTTTGTTATATACCTGTTACACACACACACACACACACACACACACAGTCATTTTGTAATGCATTTATATTCCAGTGCAATGACTTTAACATGGGCATCCATCAGTCACACACGCATTTCTATGGGATAAAGACCAACTTCTTCCTCTATGCAATTGTTTGCTTCCACTCCACAGGTATCAATCCTAAGAGTAATTCCTACTAAGTTTACATACTAAAATGACATGTATTCCTCTTAAATTTTGTTTTCTTATTATTCCAGGACTGATCCAGAAAGTTGTGAAGAAGTTCCTTAATTAGGCTGACCAGACGTCCCATTTTAAACAGGTCAGAAAACAGTGGTACTGTGCTGTCTCCAATGGTACGTCTGGTCAGCCTACGGACACCTTGAATGTAGCCCAGTGAGACTAGGCTGACCATGTGTACTGTTTGAAATGGGACAGTACTGTTGTTTTCTGTCCTATTTAAAACAAGATGTCTTGTCAGCCTGTCTTTAATGCCCTTTCTTCAAGGTTTAGGAATGACAAATAGAGCCTTAGGACCATGCAATGTGCTAAGACCTGGTCTTCCTCTCTCCTCTCCTTTCTCTAACAAACTTCAGGAGTCCAGCCTCCCCTCTTCCCCTTCTCCCCCTGACCTCAAGCTTCCCTTCCCTCAGAGCTTCTATAAACTACCTGTGGTAATAACAGTTTGCATGACCCCCTAAAAGGCATGTCTGTTTCAACTACAGACTCTTAGCTGTATATCCCAGGACTATAGCTTTGTCAATGAAAGAAACATCCAAACCTGTAGAGGATTTTTGTAGGAGTTTGTGTGAGCCAAACTGATGACCTATGCTGGGGAAGAAGATCTCAACTGCTCCAGAGTATGACAGTTTCTTTTATGCATTTTCAATTAAGGAGGAAATGTAAGGAAGATTACATGAGGGTGCGAGAAAGCAAGGTGGGGATTGGGTTAGAACAGCGGTTCTCAACCTGTGGGTCGCGACCCCTTTGGGGGTCGATCAACCCTTTCACAGGGGTCACCTAAGACCATCAGAAAACACATATCATGGACACAATCGATAGTTTAATGTTTATTTGGGGACGAGTGGGTTAGGGAGGGGAGAAAGGGGAGGGGGTGGGAGAGGAGGGGGGGAAGCTAAATATAAGGTGATGGAAGGAGAAGTCACATTAGGTGGTGAACTTATTATACAACAAGTTGACAATGCACTGTAGAATTATATGCCTGAAACCTATGTAATCCTTG